>CM076580.1:1373089902-1373652408 GCA_034641835.2 Pinus albicaulis | reverse complement strand
TCTTTTCAGATAACTAGACTTCACACACCTCAAAAAATTGCAAAAAATACTAAAACGCTTATGTGCACCTAATGCAAATTACTAATGGCATGCAAATCCTAAGATGCTAGATCTAAGAAATCAAAGAGAAATCTCTACTGATACCAAGGTTCAATCACGTTTTGGCAGTCAACCAATCTAATTCCAAATCAGAAGCTCAAGGTATAAAGATGCCAAAATCATACTTGATATAACAAAATGGAATCAAAAGAAGACTCCTTTCCTAATCAAGTCACGAACATAAGAATAAAGATCTCAACAAGGCTTCAAAAGATGAAAAGAAACCATAAACCAAAACAAAAACAATGGGAAACAAAAAATGTTTTTGATTTTTTGAGTTTTATGAAGAAAAGAGACTTCAAAAAAAGACCAAGAAACTATCCAATTACTGAGTCAAACAAACTTCGAATTTCAAGAAAAACTTCAACAAAATTCTCTAAGCCAACTGTGCTACTCTCGTAGCAAGACTTATATGAGCAAGAGGAAGACAAGAAATTCAACAAATCAACTCAGCACAATAGCATAAACTTGGAGAAAACTCAAACTCCAAAGAATCAAAAGAGACACTTCGAAAATTGAAACAAGACCTAGTTAATGAAATCAAGAAAACCAAACACAAAAACAAGCAAAAATCAAGATGCCAAGTAACTCATAAAGTTAGAAAATATCAAATGAGAAAAAGCTCTCTGTCCTGAAGACTCAGAACAACCAAGAATCTTCAGAAAAAGATCTTGGTGCTCAGGCCAGAATTGCAAGCATAACAAACAAAGACTTCACCAAATGAGCCAGTCTTCAAACAACTAAGAGAGAAACAAGTATAAAACCACTTTAAACACAGTCCAGAGACTTCAAAGATATCATAGGAACAAGCCTCCACAGGCAGACAAGACCAAAAAAGCTCTAAACCAAAAATTTCAAAATTTACTCAAACATACACACTTTCACAGCTTTGCAACGAGCATGCATACACAACTGTTGTAAATGCAACCCACGTATACACGTGTTCCTTTACACAAACTAGCGTATATACGCGACTGCAAAAAATAAAAACCGCGTATGGAAAAGTAAATAAGGAAAAATAAAAAAGGTCAAGCCTGATCAAGAGACCAGGCCTTCAGTCTGACTGGAAAAATATTTACTAAATTGGAAAAAATGATTAAAAATGTTGGAAACTTTCTAGATAGATGAAACAACCCAAAAGGGAAATCACAAGAGTGTGATCCCCAGCAGAGTTGCCATTTCTGTTTCGGGAAATAACTCCCTAAAGGTTTTTGGGTCAACAACCTTCATAGATCAGGGGCATACCATTCAAGAAGGACTCACTTAACCTATATTTTATGCTGAAAAATATATTTAATCAGTTGCGGAACTTACCGGAAATTCCTACGTTTGATGTAGATCCCACGAGGTTCAAACCTCTAGCAACTCCTCGTGCTTCGTAACCTAGAAATCAAGAAAGAACGAACATGAAACGCTAGTTGTACAACATATATTGTTCCTAGATGTCAGTATAATTCATATATAATATCATATAAGAAATATTGAATGTTCAACTAACAATCTTTACACATATATAAAGAGATACAAACACATGAATATTCGAGAACAAGATGGTTCTTCTCATTATAAATGGCATGTACAAGAATAGAAAATGGAGAGATTACCTGAATCCTTCCACGACCTTCAAGTAGACCGTTCTTTGGATCTGTTTAGCCCTCACTTCGCTAGGATTTTCCAAGATGTGTGCACACTATATGTCATATAGGATGATGATCATCTTCAAGGAAACAAGGGTTTCCTGAACATACCTAGGAAGTGCAGGAGGCATGGGAATATCAAACTTGAAATAGGGATCCAACAGAGTATAATGTCTATAATTTTCTCTCTCCCTTAGGCCATACACATGAGGGGCTTTTATACTCCCTCCAAGTAGTTTCAGTAGTTGGAAACAGTTGGGCCACGGGCTAGGGTGGTTGAATTACAAGAATAACCATCACCCTACCTCGAAAATAAGGAATTTATATATATTTTTAATGATTTAAATGGCATACACGGAAAAGTATGAACGGACTTGTGTATATACACGGAAAAGTCTAGGCATAACCACATATGGGATTTTTAACACTTTTTTTTATGAATTTGTTCAAGTCTAGGGTGGAAGGGTGCCTAAGGCCAAAGAGACAATCATTATTCACATGAGGGTGAAAAATGATGCTATAACAGCAATGGACATTCCTATTAACCCTCGTGCTTGATCCTGTTTATTTTCCCATTTAGCGACTTTATCAACATCATAAGGTTTAGTTTCTAGCCCTGTGGCTATTCTATAAAGCCCTTTACTTCTAAGTATATCTACCATATGAGGTAGCCATTGGAAATAATTGGTGCTATTAAGAATAACAAGGCATGCACTTTCCATTTTTTTTAAAACAAATGAAGCTGAGAAAAGCTGAAGCTAACTATTCCAATGGAAATATCTCAAAAAATTAGGCCGTTTAAAAAAAACAGCTCGAGAAACGGCTTCTGGATGAAGAAGTTATGCCTTTTGAAAAAACTAAGTTGTAGATGTCGAATAGTTACAGGAACAATTTGAAATTTGGTGATGAAGTTCAACTTTAAAAAAAAAAATCCCGCTCCATTAACAAATTTTTTTTACAAAAAGAAGCTTGAGAAAGAGACTCGAACCCAAGACCTCTATTCTTATAAAAAAACTCCTCACCAAGTGAGATAGTAAAAATATTCTATAGATGTTTGAAAGGAGGAAAGATTTCTTTTTTTTTTTTTTTTTTTTTTCAACTCTTCGGTGTGCATGCCTTTTCTTGCACAAAAAAAAACAAAAAATGAAATGCAAGCCTTACAGCAGAATGTTAGATTTTCGGTTAGCCTTACCGGCAACTATCAATTTTTTCACTATTTCTGATTTCCTGGGATCACACAAAGACGCGGGGATAGAGCATACGTAGCGAAAAAATTCCCTTTTCCTGTTTCTAATTTGCTGAGATCGCACACAATGTAGAGAAAAAATCATACACAAAGAAGAGGGTATAGATTTGACAAATAAATAAAACCTAAGAAAGGAAAATAAAGAGAGGGAACCGAAATAATCAGAACTATTAACAAATATAACTGCAAAACAGATGGTTTATACCTCCAGATCTAAACTGTCATAACTTGGGTAGTTAGAAAACTTTTAGAATGAAATGAAAGGTGTTCCTCACTTTAACAGACATTCTGGACACAACAGAGCAGTTCTCCAAGCCAAAAAAAATTCATAAATAATAGATCTACAAAACATCATTCACATGCAGTAAAACTGGCTTCAGATTTTGATCAACAATGGATGCAGCCCTCAAAATAGCTCTGATACCATGTAGGAATTGACAAGGTAAGTTCCTTAGATCAAGAACCAAAAGTCGCTGCTCACAAATAGATCACAAATTAATACACCAGTATAATCACGTGGTTAAAAACCTCGAAGAGGGAAACAATCCATGGCCTGAACCAATGCGGCCACTTCAGGAAATTTATTAAAATAAAAGAAAAGTTACATATGTTTATCTCATAAATGGTTACCGGAAAAATGACCCTCCATGCTCATTAAATAGATATCATGGACCAATCGGATGTTAAGCCATGGATCAAGTGTCGTTAATACCGAGGAGAGAGATAACCGTTGGATCACTACAAATCGTGACCATCGGATTATGAGTTACAAATATACATGGTAAAGAAACACACTTTACCTAACTCTACACTAGACTAAGTTATTCTTAACTATTTCCTATGTGTTGGAATATCCTAACATTTTATTTGCAAAGAAGACATTTTAATAGATTCACATGAATTCATAAGGATACTTACTTGAGAAAATGCTTTTCGTCTTCTATCAACTTTCTTGTTGAAGATGATGACAGGAAATTCCTCTTAAACTGATTTTAAAGTTGGTGATCTTGGATCCTTGATGATCAAGGATTGCTTCATAATGGAGGTGTCTTCAAAGTGTTGGGAGTTGCTTAATGATTCATCTTATAACAATGTCAAGAATCTTTGATGTCAAATATTACCTCCTCGATGTGTGGATTCCTTGAATAAGGGTGAAAGTCTTCTTGAGATGGCTTGAGGATTTCCTTGAAAACTGATTTGACCTTATAATGTAGACTTTGAATTTTTCTTTGATGCTTTCTAGAAAAACGAATTTTGATCCTTGAGTGTCTCTTTGTGAAATAGCCCTTTGTCTTTAGCACCTTAGCTCTGATATGATGTTGAGAATTTGTAGGGATGGTGATTAGTTCAAATTCTCTTCTTAATAATTACTTGTGAGCTTACTTGAGTTACTTATGTCTTCTCTTCTTTAGCTTATTTAGTCTTTCATCAAGTCAATTATCAAAATACACGAGACACAAAAATTGGGCTCCTAGAGCCAGGGAAAAACCTCTCCCTCTTGGAGAGGAAAACCCATGAGAAATTCTTCTTATAGACTTTCAAATGACAAGTACCATGACTGAGACTCAGACCCTTAACCTATGTATGCTTTCAAGAGCTTGTTGAAAATTTCTTTGTTGCCCTCTAATGCTCATCCTTCTTTTCTACACCAATATGCACCAACACTCGGTCTCTATCTTCTATGATCCATTTGTAAATAGGAAGGTAAATCACAGATTTTCCTTCCTTCTATTTTCGTACAACAATGTAGTCCTTGCATCAAACCAAAATTCAGATTTTAGCATTATATTACAATAAATCAGTGTATCTTAGATTTGTCCGAATAAAGGTTACTATATATAGGCCACAGACATCTTGTCACATTTTCCCTTTAGATTAATCCGCAACTTCATCAATGTGATTCGTACTTATTTCTTCGGAACTACGTTGTTCACGTCAGACTTATCCGAAATTGATCTTTACTTTCTTCATTAGAGAAATCCGCTCTTTATACCTTTCAACGTTGCCTAAACGTCACATATTTTTCTATATTTTATCATTCTGAAAAATCACAGAGACATCCGCATCTCTTTTTATATCCACATTATATCCGCATACACTATCTATCTATATTACATTATATTCGCATACACTTTCTATATATAATGCATTATATTTTCATACACTGTCTATATATACTGCATTATATCTGCATTTACTCCAAGACATTACGCATTCAAAACGTTGTAGCATTCTAGAAATATCTGCATCTTTATGCAGACTCCTATCTATAGTCCGAACAACTCAAAATATTTTTTGAATTTCATATTCAAGTGACCGCAGAACTTTATGTATATATAGTCCCCATGACCCTATTTTAGGCCAACCCTTCAAGCATTAGAAGGCTGAATTTTACTTTTTTTCATTGGCCGACATGGAGAACTTGTATTCCAGCGTTGTAAGTGTAGCATGGAGCATCATTTATGAGCCATTTCTTCACGAGGTTTATAGCAAGGTCTTGGATCATTCACTAGCCACTTCATATACATGACACTTGATTATATTTGTAACCAGAAGAAAAACCTAATAGACATCAAGAAGAAGTCGATCAACCTCTAATAAACTCTTGCTCATGAAACCCATGAAGAAAGTACAAAATACATGTTATTATCTTTGTCTTCTACTTTACATAAATCCATAATTACATAGTTAATATGAAGACCGACCTAGTTACACTTTTCAACACAATTGTGGGTGAAGCACGAGCGATGTTGCATGCTCAGGGCCTACCGTTGCATCTGTGGGCGGAGGCATGCAACACAACGGTATTTGTGCAAAATCATATTCCTCATTGAATACTTGGCATGAGTACACTAGAGGAGGCTTTTTCTGGTAACAAACCAGATGTTTCATATTTTAAAATTTTTGGCTCATCTGTTTATGTGCATGTGACCAAAGACGCCAGGAAGAAGCTCGAATCAACAGCTGAGATTGGAATATTTGTGAGGTACACTGATACTCCCCATAACTATGTATTTTACAAAAATCAAGATGAATGTTGTGAGACGAGATATAAAATTTGATGAGGAGAAAGCCATGTGATTGTCCCTTGAGAGGGAGCTGGATTTGCATGCAAATGAGAAACTCTTGGTTGTAGAAATTATATAACTAATGCATTATACATCCAAGATTCTCCTGATCACACACTATTTTAACTTCATGCACAATACAGAATCTCTTCTACTATTGAACATCATATGCGGAAATTAAATCAATTGCATGCACACATTGAAACCATAAAAATTCACACATATGAACATAGTGTTTTAACGGGAAAGCCTGAAGCTAAAAACCCCAACTATCTGTATATAATATATGTCATATAGATCATGTAACAATCCTCATACAAAGCTTCTCACAAGCTCTCAGTACAATAAAATCGCTACACACTAATAAGGCCCGATCTAGCAAATCCATGCACCGATATTTGCCACCTGCTAGCCTGCCTCTACTGCACAATCCTTGCTGAAGAATGGCTCTGAATAACTCGAAATGGTCCAGCCTTTCTCACGCAATCCTCATTGGCATCTCCACTGAGTGTTGGACACAATCAATGCATCACTATAGTCACAACTGATAGTCAACTTGCCCTTTCACCTATCTCTCCACTGGTCTCCACTGAAACTATCCATGCACTGTAGTTAACTGATGTATTCTTTAGTTGATTAATGAGTTAATATTTAGTGAATTAATTATTAATTAATTCACACACTCTCACTAGTGTATTAATCAGTTAGACTAGATACAACTAGCTCAACTATGTCTAACTGAGTTAAACTGAACACAACTCCACCAACTACTTCTACAACTCCACCAAACTCTGTCACATGAGTTATAACTGAAGTCTCCATGCAATAGCTCCACTTAACCCTTAGGAATAGCGTAACTCCTCCTGTTAGCTCCTGTGCCACATCTGTGCACTTAATTGAAGTGCTTCAAGAGAATAAGTTAATGTTTATAGTCCAAATATTATTAAGAGCTAATAATATTCGACATATCTATTTTTAGAATGGCAATCTAAAAATAGATTCCGCCGAATATGTCTAAAAATAGAAGTCCATCTATTTTTCCAACTTGACAAACCATCCACAAATAACATCCTGCAACTTATAGAATATGATTGACATGTCTAAAAACAGACATAGTCTAAAAATAGACTTGTGCCAAAAATAGCCTGTGGGCCCACTTAGTGAAGGCGACTCTTTTCACTAAGCTCATCATCTTGTTGCAATATCAACACTCCCTCTCAACAAGATATGGATTATATTCCACCCCAATCCTACCTCTATGGTATTCGAATTTGCTCCTGGTGAGCGCCTTTGTTAAGATATCTGCATCCTGATCCTCCGTGGGAATGTATGAAAGTAACATGATCTTCTGCTACACACAATCTTTGAAATGATGATACTGGATGTCAATGTGTTTAGATCTATCATGAAATACTGGATTAACCAAGAGTTTGATGTAACTCTGATTATCACAATATATCACAGTAGGCTCTAAGTGTGAACTGAACAACCCAACCAGGATCTTCCTCATCCATATAGCCTCGCATGCAGCCAAACTTGCTGCCATGTACTCGGCCTCCGCTGAATTGAGTGCCACGGATCTTTGTTTCCTGTTGTACCAAGAAACTGTTGTAGACCCGATACTGAATATCCCTCTAGATGTTCTCTTTCTGTTCGTTGGGCTCCTTGTCTAATCTGCATTCGTGAAGCCATGCAGCTTCACCTCATCCGACTATCTGTACCATAATCCGTATCCCGATGTGCCTTTGAGATATCTCAATACATGCTTCCCTGCCTTCCAAAAGAGCTTGGTAGGCTTAACCATATCTTGTGAAAGCTGGTTAACAACATAGCATATGTCCGGTCATGTATTGACTAGATACATGAGCGAACCAACCAACTATCAGTAAACAGTGGCATCCACTACCTCTGCTGATGTAGCATCCTCTTTCCTCCAACCACCAGGAAGAGGAGTGTAGATAGGCTTGCAGCCTTTCATGTTGAACTTCTCCAGTATCTCCTAAGCATACTTGCCTTGAGACACTAACAATCCATCACTGCTCTACCAAATTTACAATCCCAGGAAATAATGAAGGAGGCCCAAGTCCTTCATCTCAAACTCCTTTACAAGATCAGCCTTGCATGAGAGTATCAACTGTTCATCACTCGTCAAAATCAAATCATATACATAAAGTACAATGATAAGCAACTTACCCTCCACCACAATCTGGTATAGGTTCAGATCCGCCTCACTCTTGGTGAAACCAAGACCAGTGAAATAACTGTCTATCCATGTGTACCAAGCACGAGGTGCTTGTTTCAACCCATATAACACTCTTTTGAGCCTGCACACATGTGACTCGCTGTTGAAGATATCAAAAACTTTGGGCTGCTCTATGTACACCTCCTCCTCAATGTCTCCGTTGAGGAACGTAGTCTTCACATCCATCTGATGAATGTGCCAACCCATCTGCACTAAGAGAGCTATGATGCTCCGTATGGAATAATACCTTGCGACAAGTGCAAAGGTTTCTTCATAGTTGATCCCCTCAATCTGTGAGAAGCCCCGAGCAACAAATCTTGTCTTGTACTTCTCGACGCTCCCGTCAGCAGTTTGCTTCACTTTGTAGATCCATATCGAACCTACCACTGATTTCCCTTCTGGCCTTGGGAAAATTTCCCATGCACTGTTTTTGAAAATCGAATCATACTCTTCCACCATGGCATCTACCCATGCAGGGTCCTCCACAGCTTCCTCAAAAGAGGATGGTTCTGTCATGATACACTTGCTCATCATAGCCATGTATCTGGTGTATCGGTCAGGTGACTGTCTCTGTTTGCGCTGTGATGTAGGTGCTCCTACAATCTTCTCTGCATCAAGATTCAGTCGCTCAGCTTCTGTAGTGTGCTTCCGCCCTTTGATGTTTGGTGCTGCATGAGTTGTTTCTTCCAGTCCATGAACCTCCTCTTGTGGCTGATCCACATCATGAGGCTCATCCTTAGGAACAAATAGCTCCTCATCTGCATGAAAGTGTGGCTCCCTCTCAAGCGAACACTTCATGGATTTCTCCTCATGAAATTTGATATCTCGTCACACAACAGTCTTCCGACTGTTTGGAAAATACACACGATGGTTGTGAGGTGTTTCTCTATACCTCAAAAATATCCCAACCTATGCAGGTAGCTCCAGCTTCTTCCTGGCATCCTTCATCACATGAATGTAAACAGGTGAGCCAAAAATATTCAAATGAGAAATATCAGGCTTCTTACCAGAAAATGCCTCCTCGGGTGTACTCATGCCAAGTATCCTATGAGGACAACGGTTTTGCACATAAACTGTAGTGTTGCAAGCTTCAACCCACGAGTGTATGGGAAGGCCCTAATCATGCAACATCATCCATGCAGCACCCACAATCATTCTGTTCTTTTTCTTTGCGACCCCATTGTGTTGTGGGTTATGAGGCACTATGAGATCTCTTCGAATTCCTTCTCCACTGTAAAAGTATTTGAATTTTCCAGAGATGAATTCACCACCATTATCACTCCTAAGAGCCTTCACCTGCTTCCCCGACTCTTTCTCAACCAGTGCCTTTAAATCACAGAACTTTGAGTATGTCTTGCTCTTCTTCTGCATGAAGAAGATCCAACACTTACAAGAAAAATCATCAACAAATATCACACAACACCTGTGCTTTGCTATCGAAGCTACTGAGAAAGGTTCACACACGTTTGTGTGAATTCTATCAAGGATCATCGTGGCACGACTATCCTTCTTTCCCAAAGTACATCCCTTGCACTGATCTGACTACGCAAGTGTACCTTTGGGAAGCCCGGTAGAAATCTGCTGCAAAATTTTCAAAGCACCATGGTGACGGTGGCCCAATCTCCTGTGCCAGAGCTCGCTCTCATCCTAGCTCACCACTCCTTTTGCCTTGCCTGCCATTGTTGTGCAACCATATACCTGTAATTGATAAAGGTTCTTAACTCGAACCCCTATCCTCCAGGTTTCACCAGTTGCCTTACTCCGCAGGAAAGCCTTTCCCTCGCTAAATACAACATCATATCCCTTGTCTTCCAACATTGCCACAAAGATCAGATTCTTCTTCAATCCCAGAACATGCATGACATCCTTTAATATGAATGGTTTACCAAACTCCCTCTCAAAGGAAATGGTCACGATACCGGTCGCACTGTATCTACCATCATCGCCCATCTGGATGTGCACTCCAAGATCCTTCTCATCCAGATCAACAAACAAATCTTTGTCTCCGGTCATATGGAAAGATGCACCACTGTCAAGAAACAACATTGATCCCATCACACTTGAGACTAAGCATGCGATTAGTGAAAAATCCAGTTCAAACCGCGAGGCTAAGGCCTCTCCAGATGCAGATCCAACAGCCTGCTTATTTTTCTTCTTTTGTGGACAATTAGTGGTGTAATGTCCGTGTTGGTGACAGTGAAAGCACTTCACCTTGGACATGTCCTGCTTCTTGCCTTTCGCTCCGAATTGAGAAGGATTTTTCTTCCCCTTCCCCTTCCTTGCTTTGGCAGCCAAAGCACAATTTTGTTCATCTTCATTCTTCGATGAAGATCTATCCCTGGTACTTTGCCTTATCTCCTCTTGCACAAGATCCGACCAAAATCGCTCCCATCCCGACAGTTTCTCTCGACCAGTGACAAAGTCCTCATAGGAATGCCAACTCTTCGGAAGCCCAAGGAGAGACAAGCTCACAAATTCCTCTTCATCTACAATCACCCCCACACTTCCCAGCTCATCCCTGCACTAGAAAAACTTCGTGAGGTACTTGGGTATACTTTCGCCCTTCTCCATTTTTATTTTCCTAAGTTTGTCTTTGAGCACCAACTTCCTCTAGTCGCTCTTGCTTTGGAACAAGTATGTCAAAGCTTTCCACATCAAGAATGGAGAAGATTTACCATGAAGGCTGGACACTATGTGATCCTTCACACCTTCCAATAGAATCCTTCGACATTTTTTTGTCTTCTTTTGCCATGCATCAAGTGCAACAGCATCACTAGAAGCAGGTTTTGGAATTTCTGCATCTATGAACTCCTTCAACCCATTATCCTCTAGCACCGCCTCCATCCTGTCCTTCCATGCAATATAATTTGAGCTTCCCTCAAGGACATACTCCAGTCTCAATCCGTTGAAAGACATCTCAACTTCGACACCAAGAAAACACTGCTGCAAATTCGAATTCCACCAGCACAAAACTCAACTACTTCAATGATTTGCAATTGCTCCAATGATCAATATAGATTTGATACCATGTAGAAATTATATAAATAATGCGTTATACATCCAAGATTCTCCTGATCACACACTATTTTAACTTCATGCACAATACAAAATCTCTTCTACTATTGATCATCATATGCGGAAATTAAATCAATTGCATGGACACATTGAAACCATAAAAATTCACACATATGAACATAATGTTTTAACGAGAAATCCTGAATCTAAAAACCCCAATTATCTATATATAATATATGTCATAGAGATCATGTGAAAATCCTCATACAAAGCTTCTCACAAGCTCGCAGTACAATACAATCGCTATACACTAATCAGGCCCGATCTAGCAAATCCATGCACCCATCTTTGCCACCTACTAGCCTGCCTCTACTACGCAATCCTTGCTGAAGAATGGCTCTGAATGAACTCGAATTTTTCTAGCCTTTCTCATGCAATCCTCATTGGCATCTCCATTGAGTGTTGGATGCAATCAATGCATTACTATAGTCACAACTGATAGTCAACTTGCCCTTCACCTATCTCTCCATTGGTCTCCACTGAAACTGTCCATGCACTGTAGTTAACTGATGTATTCTTCAGTTGATTAATGAGTTAATATTTAGTGAATTATGAATTAATTAATTCACACCACTCTCACTAGTGTATCAATCAGTTAGACTAGATACAACTAGCTCAAATGTGTCTAACTGAGTAAAACTGAACACAACTCCACCAACTACTTCTACAACTCCACCAAACTCTGTCACATGAGTTCTAATTGAAGTCTCCATGAAATATCTCCACTTAACCCTCAGGAATAGCGTAATTCCTTCTGTCAGCTCATGTGCCACATATGTGTACTTAACTGAAGTGCTCCAAGAGAATAAGTTAATGTTTATAGTCCAAATATTATTAAGAGCTAATAATATTCGACATATCTATTTTTAGACTGGCAATCTAAAAATAGATTCCGCCCAATATGTATAAAAATAGAAGTCCATATATTTTTAAGTAACTTGACCAACCTCGGACAAATAGCATCCCGCAACTCATAGAATATGATCGACATGTTCAAAAATAGACACATCTAAAAATAGACACAGCCTAAAAATAGACTTGCGCTCAAAAATTAGCCTGCTGGGCCCACTTAGTGAAGGTGACTCTTTCAAGAAACTAAGCTCACTATCTTGTTGAATTCTCAACATTGGTTCCAAAGAATGAACCTCAAGATGTGGAGTAGCCACATGAGGAGGATAAATGGAGGTAGAAACACTTCATGCCGAGCCATCCACCGTAATTGCAGAAGCACTACAGAAGTTTCTATAGATTGAGACTTGATGCTGCAAGTAAGAGCAATGTAGGGTTGGGTAATTCACTACGCAAACAGAGACAGTCTCCAGACAGGTTTACTGGATACATGGCTCTTATGAGAAAGTGTATTGTGACAGAACCATCTTCCTTTGAGGAAGCAGTGCAAGAACCAATTTGGGTTGATGCTATGGTAGAGGAGTATGACTCCATCATCAAGAACAGTGCATGGGAAATTGCCCCAAGACTGGTCGGAAAATCAGTGGTTGGATCTAGATGTATCTATAAGGTGAAGCAGGTGGCATATGGGAGTGTGGAGAAGTACAATGCCAGATTTGTGGCTCGGGATTCTCACAAGTTGAGGGGATTGACTATGAGGAGACTTTTGCACCAGTTTTGAGATACTCTTCCATTATAGCTATCCTTGCACTCTCAGCGCAGATGGGGTGGTGCATTCATCAGATGGATGTGAAAAATGTGTTTCTTAATGGATTTATTAAGGAAGAAGTGTACAAAAAGCAGCCAGAAGATTTCAAGATCTTTGACAGTGAGTCGCATATGTGTTGACTCAAGAGAGTGTTATGAATATAATTCATAACGAATATAACAAATATAATTATTAAATAGTCAATTAAGGATTATGTAAGTAGTCATTAAGTTAGTGAAAGGGCATGTCTAAGAGACATGCCCAGTCATGAAAGGTCACCTGCATAGGTATATAAGAAGGGCCTCATTGTAACATTTTCTTATCTATCTATCTCATACATTTTATAATATAATATTTGTATCCTCATGGATATTTTTATATTCCAAGTCTTCTGGAGTATTTTAACTTGAGAAGGAAATTTGGTTGCTTCATTTGGTATCAGAGAAATTCGATCTTCTGGAAGCTCATCACTACTGCATACACTCGATCCGTGTCTGACTGTAAAATCGTCAACCTTTGTTGCCATCGTGGACTCAAGTCGGTTTGCTACGCTTCCTTGAGTTTTTCCATTTTTCATTGACCAGGCCTTTGGCCACAATAAAAAAAGGGAAAAAAACAAACTAGAGAATTTTAAAGAAATATAAAAAAAGGAGAATAATTTATATAAAAAAATTGAAGAAATATTAAAAAAGGAAGAATTTATATTAAAAATAATAAAAGAGAGAAGGAAAGTCAAAGTATATTAAAAAGAAAAATAAAGATATACATACATATATATATATATATATATATATATATATATATATATATATATATATATATATAAAGAAGTACATATACGTACATACCAAGAAAATTTAAAATTAAAAAGGAAAAAGAACTAAGGAAGAGTAGCTAAGGTTATTTTGATTATTCTTTTAGTGGTTTACAAGCTCATGGTTTTGGAAGCCTATGGTATTTTCCCATGGTATTTGCAAGGTAAAATAAGAAGTAAAGGAATAAAAAATCTCTTGTGAATAGTAAGTTTACTTTTACATGGAGAAATACACATAAGTGGAGATATATTTTATAGGTGAATATATGTGAATAGCCAAGTTTCACTAGGGTTGTAACCTTTTAACAAAGATAAAGAGTTAAAAAAAAACAATTGTTAAAAGAATATATATATATATATATATATATTAATTTAATTAATTAAATTATTAAAAAAAATTGAAGGAATAATAACCTCATTAAAAAAAAGAAGATAAAATTAGGAAGGGTTACCTTAAAAACCCTAAAAACTCAATTCAACAGACAAAATGAAATCAATCATTGATGAAAAGGAAACTAAATCCAATTCAGAAAGGAAAGAAGGAAGATTTCCTGAAAATTATAGTATTTTAACAAATACAAGATGAAGAAATTATTATCCATAAAAAATTGAGGACAAAGTTCTGAAGGAAGGGCCAATTCATAACAAATAAATAAATAAAAGTTGATATATTAAATTGTGACGAAAGCAAATGAAGAAAATGATGCATGATTGAACTGAAGAAAAGTGTCAACTATAAGCTTTGAGGACAAAGCTTTTGAAGGAAGGGGCAATGTTATGAATATAATTAATAACAAATATAACAAATATAATTATTAAATAGTCAATTAAGGATTATGTAAGTAGCCATTAAGTTAGTGAAAGAGAATGTCTAAGAGACATGTCCAGTCATGAAAGGTCACCTACGTAGGTATATAAGAAGGGACTCATTGTAACATTTTATCATCATCTCTTATACATTTTATATATAATACTTGTATCCTCATGGATATTTTTATATTCCAAGTCTTCGGGAGTATTTAACATGAGGAGGAACTTTGTTCACTTCAGAGAGAACTGTATGGATTGAAGCAAGCACCTCATGCTTGGTACACTTGGATTGACAACTGTTTCACCGGGTTGGGCTTCACCAAAAGTGAGGCTGATGTGAACCTGTACTAGATTGTGGTTGATGGTAAGCTCTTGTTAATATTACTTTATGTTGATGATCTAATTTTGACAGGCGATGAGCAGCTGATAACTTCTTGCAAGGAGGATCTTGCAAGGGAGTTTGAAATGAAGGACATAGGACTCGTTCACTATTCATATTACTAGTGACAGTTACTTATTATTGTTAGTGTAAACCCCTTATTGTTATTATTGTACCCTTGTAACCCCCATTTTGTTATTATTGTGCCCTTAAAATTATTATTGTTAGGTCGGCTAGGATTACATTGTGGCCCACTAGGATTACATTATGGCCCCATGGACTCCTATATATAGAAAGGAGGTTTTGTAAATTGGATCATCCAAGAATTGTTCATTTATGTAATGTATTGGAGGTTTACCCCTCGAAGTGGTTCATTTCTAAGGAATTTATATCTCTTTTCTTCTCTTTTTGGAGCTGGTTACACAACATTTGGTATCAGAGCTTTGGATTCTAGGGTTTCGCTGCTCCAAACAGGTCATCGTGGAATTGTCACTATAAATTTTTTTCTACGAAGTTTTAGAAACTAAAATTTTTAGGGTGCGAAGCCGAAAGCTTGAGGAAGCTTGCATAAAAATTTCAGAGCTTGGTTCGCAATATTGTCGGAGATATGATCTGTGGAAGTCAGGTCTTTTTTCAGGATCCTAAACAGGTTATCATGGAATTTGCGCTATAACGTTTTTTCTACGAAGGTTCAGAATCTGAAATTCATATGGTGTGAAGCTGAATTCCTGAGGAAATGCTTCAAAAAATTTCAGAGCTTGGTTCACAACATTTTTGGAGATATGATCTGTGGAAGGTAGTGCTTTTTCAGGCTCCTGAATTTCATCTCAAAGAGGTGATCGTGGGAAAAGTTCAATAACTCTCTCTCTGGGGATCAGATTGGAGTGCCGTAAAAATTGGTCGCAATTAAACAGACTGTAGTTTATTTTTTATCAATTTTAGAGACAAAGGACAAAACAATGACACGTGGCAAGTCGTACAAGTTCGCTCTACTGAACGAGTCCAGAATTAGGTCATTGTGGGAAATTGGACACAACTTTGTCTTGGAGAATCCAAATCAGGTCAGACCTATGGCATTTGAAAGAAGCTTCAGAGGGCTATTACAGGGCTGAATTTTAGATATCTAAGATTTTAAATTACAGAGATAATTCAATTTCAATATTGAGCTCCTTAAAGCAAGTAAAAGGTGTGTATTTTTTTTTCCGAATTGCATAAGTCTTGTTTGAAGAATCAAGTTGAATTGATTCCAAGGGCATCTTGTAGAATAGATATCAATATTGGATTCTAAAATGGCCCCTAAAAAAAATTCAACACCCATTAAGCCTTCAGAAGGCTCTACTATGACTCATGAAGATGAAGAATTGCAACATGATCTATCAAAATTACAAGAGCAAGTGCAACAAATTTCACTCTCGTAAAGAGCAACAAAAAATGAAATGGAAGTTTTGAAGAAAGGCGTGGAAGTGAAGATGGACGGTTTGAAGAAAGGCGTGGAAGCTAAGATGGATGGCATGGAAGTGGACATGAAAGACAACATGGAAAACATGAAGAATGATCTCAAAACAGACATCGAAGGTTTGACAAAGTTGATACAAGAAATGTTTCCTAATGGTGAAAAGATAGTAGAAGAACCTCATGATGAGAACAAAATAAATGTTAATCGGGATTTCATAATCTCTAATGTTGGCGGGAAGAACCACCATATTCCAAAAATGGATATGAGGAAGTTTGATGGAAAGGATCCTGTAACATGGATACTACAGATGGAGCAATATTTTGATCTCCATAACGTGCAAAAAACACAAAAGGTATGCATTGCAACTTTACATTTAGAACAAAATACATTTGTATGGTATCGATGGCTTTGCTCCCGTAAAAAAATTGTCACTTGGTCAATTTTTACGGAGGAAATGATAGCACATTATGAGGATACAAAGAGTAACACCTTCTTTAGCCAATTGATAAATCTCAAACAAAAGGGTTTAGTGGGGCAACACATTGAGGACTTCCAAAAATTGAATATAAGGGTAACCGATATTCCAGAGGAACACAGGATTGATCTCTTCATAGGCACTTTAAAGGATAACATCCAACATGAAGTTCGCGTTTTGGAACCTGATTCATTGGAGAAGGCATTCAGGTTGGCAAGAAAAGTTGAATGTAAAATTATGGCGACAAGGAAGCCTACCAATCAATTCTATAAAGAAGGAAGTGTTGCTACGCCTAGATTTCCACAACCTACAAGGTTGACACCACAACAATTGGAAGAAAAAAGAGCAAAAGGGCTTTGCTACACTTGTGATAGCAAATACACTAAAGGTCATAAGTGTGCTGAGAAGAAATTATTTTACATAGATTGTGAAGAGGAAGAAGAAAATGAACAAGAAGAGGATATACACCAGGAACCAACCCCAGAAGAGGAAGAAATGAATCTGACCATATCGTGTAATGCACTGGCAGGAATTACCACTCCTCAAACTCTCAAGATAAAAGGACAAATCAAGAAGAAAAAGGTAATAGTGTTGATTGATTCAGGTAGCACCCATAATTTTATTCATTGTAAGGTAGCCAAGGAATTAAATTGTTTCCTATACCTAGCACCAAAATTTCAAGTGATGGTTGCAAATGGAGGAACTATAAATTGCTCTGGAAAATGCCATAATATCAAGCTAACCATGGGGGAATATGTATTGAATAGTCCAATGCTTTCCATTCCTATGGGAGGTGTTGATGTTGTACTAGGAGTACAATGGTTACAATCTTTGGGGACTGTAGCTTTTAATTTTCAAGAACTTTTCTTGAAATTTTTTTCAGAAGGAAAGGAAGTCGAATTACGGGGTATTGCAGGGAAGCCGGGAAAGATAATAAGCTCTAATGTCATGACAAAGCTTCTAAAGAAAGAATAACGAGGTGTAATTGCACAATTATGCTCACTAGAAGTTCCAACATCAAAATCATCTATTTCTGCAGATCTCCAACAAGTCTTAGACAATCATTCCAAGGTGTTTGAAACTCCCAAAGGACTCCCACCTGTTCGTGATCATGATCATGCTATTCATTTGATTCCAGGAAGTGTTCCTCCAAACATCAGGGCCGCATTGTAACATTTTATTATCTATCTATCTCATACATTTTATAATATAATACTTGTATCCTCATGGATATTTTTATATTCCAAGTTTTCTGAAGTATTTTAACTTGAGAAGGAACTTTGTTCGCTTCAGAGAGAACTGTATGGATTGAAGCAAGCACCTCATGCTTGGTACACTTGGATTGACAACTGTTTCACCGGGTTCGGCTTCACCAAAAGTGAGGCTGATGCGAACTTGTACTAGATTGTGGTTGATGGTAAGCTCTTGTTAATATTACTTTATGTTGATGATCTAATTTTGACAGGCGATGAGCAGCTGATAACTTCTTGCAAGGAGGATCTTGCAAGGGAGTTTGAAATGAAGGACATAGGACTCCTTCACTATTTCCTTGGTTTGGAAATATGGCAGTGGGATGGTGAGTTATTTTTTTCTAAAGGTAAGTATGCCAAGGAGATTCAGGGTAAGTTTCACATGGAGAGCTCTAAACCCAAGAGACTCCTCTTCCAGGAAATTGGAGGAAAGAGAATGCCACTTCAGGAGAAGTAGTGGACGCTACTATCTACAAGCAGCTATTGGGTTCGTTGATGTACTTAGTGAACATCAGACCAGACATTTTCTACGTGGTTAACCAACTGAGTCAAGCTATGGTTAATCCGACCAAGCTCTTTCGGAAGGTGGGGAAACATGTCTTGAGATATCTGAGGGGCACTACAGAGTATGGATTATGGTACAGACATATAGAGGGAGTGAAGCTTCAAGGCTTCACAGATGCAGATTGGGCAACCATTCCATCAGACAAAAAGAGCACATCAGGAGGGATATTCAACATAGGATTGACAAAATTTTCTTGGTACAGCAGGAAGTAGCGATCTGTGGCACTCAGTTCAGCCGAGGAAAAGTACATGGCAGCAAGTCAAGCTACATGTGAGGCCATCTACATGAGAAAGATCCTAGTTGGCTTGTTTGGTTCTCAGATGGATTCGACGATGATACATTGTGATACCTAGAGTTGCATGAAACTCTCACTTAATTTGGTACTCCATGATAGGTCCAAGCACATAGACATCTGGTACCACCATCTCAGAGATTGTGTTTAGAGACACATTATGTTACTTCATTACATTCCCACGAAGGATCAAGAAGTAGATATTTTGATGAAGGTGCTCACCAACAGAAAATTTGAATACCATAGAGGTAGGATTGGGGTGGCATAGAATCCCTTTCTTATTGAGAGGGAGTGTTGAAAGTCCAACAAGAAATAGTGTGGGACCACAGGTCCTAGCGATACATTTTTTTTTGGGTAAGTTATGATAATATATTAATTCAGAAACATATATTTACATTGTTTACAAGCAAGGTTGGTAAGCTGCACTTAACCAATCCCTACCTTTCTTACACTGATTATGGGTTGTCGCAGGGAAGGGGGCTGGCACAAAAAAAACTTGTGAGCAAAAAAGACTGTGTGTGCAGTAGTGCT
Organism: Pinus albicaulis; assembly: GCA_034641835.2. Taxonomy (NCBI): domain Eukaryota; kingdom Viridiplantae; phylum Streptophyta; class Pinopsida; order Pinales; family Pinaceae; genus Pinus; species Pinus albicaulis. The sequence goes on along the minus strand of CM076580.1, from coordinate 1,373,632,812 downwards.
GATACATTTCGAAGCATGAGAGAATGACATGACATTATGACCCTATGGCCACACTTGAAAAAAAACAAAAAAGAACTTAAAACCAACACAAAAATTATGAGTCCTCATCATCATTGCGGTGGGGAGCTTCCTCGAGGATAGCACAATCTAGGGCTTGGAAAATGGTCGCTTCCCTGGCAGCTTCCACTTCAGTAGTAGTAAGAATGGGGATATTTGACGATGTGCAGAGGATGGGAGAGTTCAGATCAACTCCTTCCGGAACCCTCTTCTAGACTCCGTCGGAATCCATTATCCAAATGTCTGAGTCTTCATCTGCCTATGCAGGGTTGTTCGAAGGTGCTGGGATGCTCTGTGGAGAGGGGGCCCAAGAAGTGAAAGTGGATCTCCGCACACCAAATCTTCCTCTTGTTGCCGTGCTCCTGGAGGAGTCTACGTGTTGCTCCAGACTAGAAGGCTAGCTAGCAGGAGAATTTGTCAAGGAGCCCTCAAGCCATTCGAGCCAATTGTCCTCGACGAGATGGTAGCAGGTCGAGAGAGCTCCTCATTGTCCACCACGGATGGTGCGTTGTCACAACCTAGGGGCCATTGCGCACTTGGGAGGGGTGGCAGGGGAGGCACAGGGACCAAAAAAATTGGAGAGGCTGGGGGGCAGGTGCGCAGGATTCAATGCACTTGGAAAAGGGGATCTATGCAGCTATACTCCTAGATTTGGACTGCGCAACTTATTGTTTTGAGCAAACTTTCAAATCAGAGGAACAAAAAGCAACATAGAGCAGATGATGGATGGAAGGGGATGAGAGTGGGAGGATATATAGGAGTGCAGATTAGCATTTCAAAGAGGCTATGAGTGATAGGCGTGTGAGTCTTGAGCCGATGGATAGATTCAGAGGGGTAAGCAAGGATGTAATACTGATTATGTAGCATGGTCATTAATGGAGGTAAGGGTGAGGTGATGGTCCGGGTTATGTCATACTAGGCCTGTCCATTCTGTGTGATTGTTGTTTTTGTGAGGATCATGCGAGGCGATGACTGTGATTGGATCCAAAGCTGGTGGGGGATTTCCTTGAGGATCTCCACAGTCTACTTGAGTTGGGCTTTGCTATCTCCCTGTGTCAAGTGTGTCACTCGTATCCGAGGGAAGCTGATCTTTTTGAATGAGGATGAGACAGTTTTGTTTCATTGCCTCGTCTTTGTTCTACTCAAGAGTGATGTGATGCAGAGTGCACTGGCTTCCCACCCCTTTTCTAGCAAGAAAATATACCACTTTATTGGATTTTCTATGCACATGACCAAAGGTGATGGCCTTGTGGTTGTGCAATAGGAGTTCCAATGCCTTGAGCTTGTGAGAAAGTCTCTAGCTGTTGGAGATTTTTGAAGAAGCAGTGCCATGAAGGAAATGGGTGGCTGCCATGGTTATAATTTGCAAGTCCCCTTCCACTTCCAGAGGGAAGTAGTGGAAGTCTATGGCGATTTGAATACCCTGTATCATTCCTTCCATTTCAGCTGAGTTGTTGCTATCCCATCCAATATTCCCATAGTAGATTCTGAGAGGATCTCCCTTGGTGTTCCTAATGACTCCTCCAAAGCCTGCTATACCGAGGTTACCTTTAGAGGCCCCATCAAAATTGCATTTGAAGAAGCTTGGGGGAGGGGGCGACCAAATGTCCAGGGTTGGATATCTTCCTGTACTTCTGGGGGTGATTTCCATGGGAGTGTTAAGAATTATTTTCTAGTTGTTCCAAATGTGACCTTCACCCACTTCGGTGGGTAGGTCCTCCTGACTCCATGCATCTAAGGCCAAAGTTTTCGTGAGATTGTTATCAATCTTGGCCCAAAGCTATTCAGGAGTAGAAGCTTTGTCTTTGAAAATGTGACCATTTTTCTCCTTCCAGATGTTCCAAATTAGGATGCCTGGGGTGATTTTCCATAGTCTATTCAACAGATTTCTGTGGAAAGGATTATCCTTCCAATTGCTGATGGTTTGAGTGATGTTGCCCCTTGCACGGTTGGACCGTTGGTAGAGGATAGCCATTATGTCCAATAGGGAGCTAGCCTGCGGACATAGGTCTAATAGGTGGTCGATGGTTTCTGAGTTTCCCTGACATAGAGGACATATGGAGGGCCCCTCAAACCCAAGTTTCAAAAGATTCTCCCATGTAAGTATGCGGCGTTTGCTGAGAAACCATAGGAATGAGGCTATTTTGGGCCATAAGTTTTCCTTCTAGATATTTTTCCAGATGATATCGACGGGTCTGGGATCTTGCTCATGGAGTAGATGATATGCTTCCCTAGTTGAGTAGGTACCACTTGGCATGTGTCCCCAATCGAGTATGTCTGACCTAGTTTTGATTTTGATTTTCCTTTTTATGCATAGCTCCTCCCAAATGTCAGTATGTCTTTCATTATTCCAATTGCTTTGCCATCTGTTGGTATTTATCCATTGCCGATATCCCTGAGAGATGTCTTCTATCTATAAGTCATGAGTCTTTTGATGTTGCTTGTTTTGGAGCACTGCCTCCATAAAGGTCTGCAGAAGATGGAGGAGAGGCTTGGAATTTTTTTCCAGGAGTCCTCCCAGAATTTGGCTTGTTTACCTTCTCGAAGTTCCCAAAAGCTGTGGTCTTGGATAATGCCCTTTTGAAGACTAGTTTCTTTCCATATTTGGGAGTCTGGTAAATCTAAGTTGTATCTGATGAGATCATCCTTTGACCAGTGTTGCGCATACTTGGCTGTCCATAGGTTGGCCCAGGGTGTATTGGGATTGGAAACCCATTTCCACTAGATGCTCGCTCCCATTATGTTGTTGTTGTGCTCAGGATCCCGGAGACCTAGACCTCCCTGATGCTTTGGGGTGCACACATCTTTCCAGTTGACTAAGGCCCATTTTTTTTCCTTTAGTTCCTCCCCATAGGAATATCCCTTGTAGGGTGCACATGAATTTGAGGACCCATTTGGGGGCTGCAACAACTGAGAAAAGGTAAATGGGAAGAGATTGTAGGATGGATTTGATGAGGATCAAACGATGCAGAATGTTAAGAGTGCGGTGAGTCCAACTGGAGAGACGAGTTTCCATTTTTTCAAGCAGAGCTCACCAGGAGGAGTTGTTAATGGCTGAGTTAGTGAGTGGAGCTCCCAAGTATTTTGAGGGTAAGGAGGCAATGGTGAAATCAGGGATGCGAGCAATGTTGTGTTGGGTTAGAGGAGGGGTATGGAAGAAAAATTTATGAGATTTGTCCTGGCTGATCTCTGTTATAGAAGCTTCAAAGAAGGAATCGAGGATGGTTTTAAAGGTTTGGGCTTCCTGGACAGAGGGATAGCCCATTACCAAGTTGTCGTCCAAAAATTGCTGATGAGAGGATGGGGACAGGTTGTGGAGAGGTAATCCTAACAATGCTCCTATCTGAATGGAGTTTTTGATCAGGCGGCCCAAGCCTTTAGCCATGATAATGAATATGAAGGGCGGAAGGGGGTCCCTTGTCTTATGCCTCTTGAGGTATTGAAGGTGGTAGAGGGGATGTCGTTAACCAAAATGGAGTGAAAGGGGGAGGTGATGAGACTCATGATCCATCTGATCCAGGTGTGACTGAATCTAAAAGCTGCGAGGATATTTTTTATGTAATCCCAACTTAGTTTAACAAAAGCTTTTGAAAGATCAATTTTGAGAAGCATACCTGGTTTTTTGGTATTTTGGAGGGAGTGTATGACCTCATGGGTTAAGATGATGCCATCCAGGATTTCCCTGCCTTCCACATACCCTGTTTGCTCTGGGGAGATGATGAGAGGTAGAAGCTTCTTCAACCTATTGGCGATGACCTTGGAGATGATTTTGTAAATGATATTGCAGAGGGCTATAGGTCTGTAATTACTCTAGGGGAGGCAGATCTGTCATCTTTGGGGATCAAAGTGATGAAGGTAGCATTTAGAGTTGGTAACAGCCTGTGAGTGTGTTAGCCCCCTATCAATTTTTGACAACCAAATAGGGGGCTAAAATGTTTTTGAGCCTTCAAGGAATGCATTCGCTTTGAAAACACATCATCCTTGAAGCCTCCTTATGCGTTTGTCCTTTGATAAATCCTCACTGCTGATTCCATGAGAGAAGCCTCTCTGTCTATGAAGAAATTGCCCAAAAGGCCCTTATCCCCCTTATTTCATCCTCACTTAGCCCCTGTTTCTTTCTCCTTTTCCCTCCCATAGTTTCTCTAAATAACCCCAAAATCCCCTTTAGACCCTACACACACCCCTTTTTTGGTTTAATACCCCCTTTTTTCCTCTACTGTTACCCCTTTCTAGCCTCAAATTGCATTAAAAAGGGCTGAAAACCCATATTTCAACATATATCAAGCTAGTGCCTTTTGGCCCAGCCCTGCAAACCACTTCCCCACGTAACCCAGCGCCAAGACCAGGGGCCAAAGCATAAGGCGCTTATCGCAATAGCAACTTTCAGGAAGCGCTTTCTGTTTTATACGAAAAAATCCCGATGTGATAAGAGTTTATTCATTTGGCCTCCGCTAAGATCTGAGCCGTCGATCTTTGTGAGATCTGACAGTCAGCGCTTTTTCGCAATGTGCCTGTTCCCCCCCCGTTTACTCCTCCGATTGCATATCCACTGTCGATCTGATCCATAGATCGATGACCCACATTTCATCTACCCCGGTGGTCCCCGCGTCAATCGCTGCTCGAAAATGACGGTTTCCATCGCACCGCTTTTGGAAGGCGGGTTGTATTTTTCATTCGGCAACGATGCCATTTACCAGCCGACACGTGGCTTTGAGCACTATTGAAAAACCACCCTCATCGCACTTTAAAGTTCGGCTGTGGACCAGGTGCGATATGCACGTACACCATCTGATCTGAAGCTGCCCATCCAACAGTGATCACGCCACGAATATGCTCGGGAGTTAGCCCAAGGAAAACGTGATCCCTAGCCCACCATCCATCGCCCTCTGATGCAATCATAGCCGTCGATCTCCCCCCAAGATCAGACGGTCTCGATTAAATCCACGCCCTCGCCATTGACCGGGTCCCACTGGTAGAGCTCCAAATCACCTCCCTTCGCGGCATTTTCTCATTACCTTTGTTTTTCGCTCGATTTTCAAAACCCTTCCATCGTGCATTTTCCGCCGTCGATCATCGCCCCCATGCAGGATCGAACGGTCAGCATGCTCTTTCTCCACCACGCCTCCACCTGTCTAGTCTTCCACCATTTTTTGCGTTTCCTGACTTGTTTTCACCATTCTACTGCATTTTCGCCATCCCTCCATAGTTTTGCTATCATCCTCGCAGCCTTCCATTGCATCTATCTCCCCCCAGCATGATTTTTCTTAACATGTTTTACGTGTTTTGCAGGGTTACCGACGGTGAAAACCGCCACTGTTCACAGTCAATGTTCCAGTGACACAGAGCGCAGAGAAGTTCATTGTTAGAGCCTGATGTTGTAGGAAAATGTTTGGGAAGGATTCTACAGGAGAGATTTCATCAAAGTACAAGGTTCAACCCTATAAAACCTCTCCAACATCATTTAGAGATTCAATTTCATAGACAGACACAATCATGGAACGCCAGAGAGTATCAGTTAAAAAGCAGAGAGCTTAAGGCCTGTAAGTGAAGATTTTGAGCCTTAATCCAATAATTTAAAGGTGAAGTACTAGATCGAAGACCTCATGAATCACACGGGAGGTCTAGTATGCAGAAAATTATATCATCAAGTTTTCACATCAGCAAAATGTCTCCTACTGAGAAGGGACACGGTACTCATTACTGTTTCAGTCTACATTGTGTCCATGAGAATTTTTCCTTCCTGACAACAGTCCTAATGCTACCAGTGCATTAGTTATGTGGTATGGTAGACCTCACAGTCTTTTATCCACCTCAGTTTATTCACCAGAGTATTGCATAGGTGCTACAACAAGTACATCAAAGACATACCTGAAGTAAATTGCATCCTGACGAAGACCACTCTTTCATCCAAAGAGTACTGAAGATAAATGCCCAAAATTTAAAATAGAATGGGGCCTCATCCCTCTTCCTCTCCTGAGTTTTAATGCTACATTTAGTTTTTCATCTACCTCCTCTATTTCTCTTTCAGCTATAAAATTCATGAAGAAACTCATTGTGTGGGTGTGGTTCGGTTGTTGTTGTTGCTGTTAGAGGGATTCATTTTGATTGTTGGAACAGTCTTGGGAGGGAGTAGAAAAGTAGTTTGTAATGTAGTAGGCTGGGAGGAGAAATTTTGGACTGTTTTAGCCATTGATCTCAGTGTATGTGACTGGTTTTTCACATCAATTGAACAAGCAATTTCTTTGGATCCTGGTCTATTACTACAGGTGATGTTTTCTTATCACATTGTTTATTACATTTTTCATGCTGTTCATTTCTTCTGGCTCGCATCAGAAATCTGGCATAGGATTTACCCTTGTTAGGTACCCTATGTTTATGCTCTCCCTGCCTTTAATGTTTTCCACTAATAGTGAATCTAAGAGTAAATTCATGTGTTTTAACTAGTGTAGCAGATGTTATTTCCTGCTAGCTGATGTGTGAATTCGGGGTTTGCTGCTTGGATGTTTCTTGCTTATGTCAAAGCATTGAAGGTTCAAAGTCCTTCTCTGATCTATAGACCCTGGCTTTGTTTAAACTTATCTCTATTTTTCCCTTGGAGCATGCTAAAGCAGACCTGGAGTTAAATGACCTCTGGTCCGATCTATAAGCTGCCCCTTTTGTGACTTCATTGAAAGTTGCCTTTGAGTATGTCCAAGTAGGTCTGGACTTAAATGACCTCTGACCTAATCTTTAGACAGAAATTGGGTTTCTTTCCTTATTTCACTTTTAGTCCCTAATTTTCCATCCCACCATCTATCTAAAAGATCATTTAGTATAGATGACTTGCCCTTTGAAAGCCTGGGCTAGTTGTTTGCAAGTAATTTCGTTTCATGAATCCATAGCCTAATGGATGGCACAGTCTTGACTCTTTTTCTTTCACCGAAAAATCCTCCTATTTTTCTCCTTTCCTTCCATTACCTTCTCAGTTTATGATCTCATGACTCAACCCAGCAACCAACCAACCAAATCATTTCAAACCCCCCTTGTGCCTGATACCTAGCCTAACATCTCATTTTGAGCTTCAAATATATAGATCATTCTTTGTTTTATGGAGAGATCCCTCTCCAGATCCAGGAGGGCTAGATCCTAGGATCCTGAAGTGGTTATGATGTTGTCTCATCTTCTGGTCTTGCCAATCTGGCCAAAACATGGGAACCCCAACATAATGGCGACTCCACTGGGGAGGAGACCACTTTGCCTTTATATTGGCTCTAATTGCTAATGGTGGACAACAGTCTATTTCTAATGTCCAAATTCATCCACCTGGTGACTTCACACTCCCTATGATCCAAAGACCTGATGACTCCACTGGTGGAGGACTCTGAACTGGTTGAGAAGAAGCAGTGACCTTCTTTGTAGAAACATGGATCCAGACATGGACAAAAATGCAAAGCTTGATGCTTTGGCAGAGCAAGTAAATGGAATAGCAGTCATGTTTGGTAAAGTGCTAGAGATGTATATGGTTAATATGAATGCAAATGATGATTATTTAGAGCAACCCATGCCTTCTTCAGAACAAGAAAAAACTCAAGACCGAGGAGATGAGCAATACATTTATGATGCTCAAGAATATATAGAAGATGAAGAGGAAAGTGATCGAGAACTGCTTGATTGCTTACCTATGTCTTGTGTTACGCTGACTAGAGAATATCAGGATCTAATAAAAAAAGCTAATAGGGATCGCTGCTTTGAGGAAATAAGAGACCACATAAAAGAGGCAGAATCTGATGTGGAAGAAGAGGCTCAAGAAAACATCCCGCCTCCAACTCAGCTAATACAAGAGAAAGAGGATTGTTGTTCTTATGTCATCGATGAAAGGGAAACCCCTCTTTTGACAGAAGAAGAGATTAATCAGATATTAAACCAGCAGTCCACCTCAGAAATCTTTTATAGAACACCACTATTTCCCATTCATCTTATGAGTTTGATGATACAGATCCAGAAAGCTCCTCTACGGATCAAGACGAAGAACGACCTGCTGAGCGTCTAGAATGGTTGACTTGGTCGAGCCAACCTATTTATGACACTGATGGGGAGAGCTACGGCAATATAATAGCAGATGAAGATTCCTTGAATCTTCATTCTGCTTTGCCACAGATCATCAGTGAGACTGGAAACCAGCAGCCTTCCTTTTCAGAGGATGAGGAGGAAAGCAAAGAAGAGATTCTTGAGCAAGATGACAATAACGAGCCTTCTCTTGAAAAAGAGGAAACAATGGAACAAACCACCACTCAAGAATACATAGATATTTGCACAGAGCTCAGCACATCAGAGAAGAATATATCAGAGCTCCAAGAGGACAACACTGCCATATATGATGAGTCCTCCAGTTTAGAAAATGAAGATGATGAAGGAGACACTCTACTCCAAGAGAGTATTCTTCTCCATCCAGTGGAAGAAGAAGAGATCCTGATTGAAATCAGCCTGCCAAATCTTCACAACCAGATATCATTTCATGATCCTTATGTTCATTTCCTGCAAACATTCGAAGAAGGATCAAAGGTATTTATGAGCAGCATGTTGCAAACAGAAAGAAATTTTTTAAAGCTGCTATTATGGAACAAAAAGAGTGGGAGATGCCCTACCTATCTAGCCTACTCAAGGAGCTGAGCAAAACAGACTAGCCATGGGATCACTTGATGGACTGGTTGCATTGGAAGACAATGCTGGTAAGCTAGACTTGTAAATAGTCCAGTTAAAGTAGGGTAGGTAGGAAAATCTCAATAAAACTCAGTCTGTGAGCATGTAGTTAGTTGTTTTTAATTTTTGCAAAGTCCAGCAAGCCAGACAGTCTAATCTTGGCTTGGTTGTTTTTCAATTTCTGTCTTAGAATGTAGAGAAGAAATCTGCTAGACAGTTTAATCCTAGTAGATACTATTTTAGGTAGAGAAAATATGAGGCCGACAGTCTAATCTAGTCTCATGGAGTAATAAGGGTATAATTAGAATAGGTTTACTTTCCTGTTTGTAAAAAATTGATGATGTAAAGGGTCTACTAGTCCAAATTCACCCAGAAGAAAAAATGTTAGGACTATAGTATGGGTAGGTAGTTGTTTGGGAGAATTTTACTGCTGAGGTAATGTCTTCATGATTTGTGGCAGCTGATCCAAGAGAAGAAAAGAATGGGTCAAGTACTAGGCATCTGGCCTACACCAAAAATCATTTTCTGAATTCTTGACTCCTTCAAGAAGAAGCCATCCCCATGTGGAGCCACTGTTAGCCCCCTATGAATTTTTTGATAAGAAAATAGGGGGCTAAAATGTTTTTGAGCCTTCAAGGAATGCATTCCCTTTGAAAACACATAATCCTTGAAGCCTCCTTATGCCTTTGTCCTTTGATAAATCCTCACCACTGATTCCATGAGAGAAGCCTCTCTGTTTGTGAAGAAATTGCCTAAAAGGCCCTTATCCCCCTTATTTCATCCTCACTTAGCCCCTGTTTCTTTCTCCTTTTCCCTCACCTAGTTTCTCTAAATCATCCCAAAATCCCCTTTAGACCCTACACACACCCCTTGTTTGGTTTAATACCCCCTTTTTTCCTCTACCGTTATCCCTTTCTGGCCTCAAATTACATTAAAAAGGGCTAAAAACCCATATTTCAACATATATCAGGCTAGCGCCTTTTGGCCCAGCCTCGCAAACCACTTCCCCATGTAACCCAGCACCAAGACCAGACACCAAAGCATAAGGCACTTATCGCAATCACAACTTTTTGGAAGCGCTTTTTGTGTTATACGAAAAAATCCTGATGCGATCGGAGTTTAGTCGTTTGGCCTCCGCTAAGATCTGAGCCATCGATCTGTGTGAGATTTGACGGTCAGCCCTTTTTTTCAATGAGCCCGTTCCCTCGCCGTTTACTCCTCCGATCACATATCCACCGTCGATCTGATCCGTAGACCAAAGACTCACATTTCATCTGCCCCAGTGGTCCCCGCATCAATCACTACTCGAAACCGGCAGTTTCCATCGCACTGCTTTTGGAAGGCATGCTTTATTTTTCATTCGGCAGCAATGCCATTTACCAGCCGACACGTGGATTTGAGCACTATTGAAAAACCTTCCTCATCGTGCATTAAAGTTCAGCCGTGGACCCGGCACGATATGCGCATACACCGTCTGATCTGAAGCTGCCCATCCAACGATGATCACGCCACGAAGATGCTTGGGAGTTAGCCCAAGGAAAACATGATCCCTGACCCACCATCCATCGCCCTTTGATGCAATCACAGCCGTCGATCTCCCCCCAAGATCGGACGGTGCTGATTAAATCCTCAGCCCTGCTATTGACCGGGTCCCACTGGCAGAGCTCCATGTCACCTCCCTTCATGGCATTTTCTCATTAACTTTGTTTTTCGCCCGATTTCCAAAACCCTTCCATCGTGCATTTTTTGTTGTCGATCATCGCCCCCATGCAGGATCGAACAATCAACATGATATTTCTCCACCATGCCTCCACCTGTCTAGTATTCCACCATTTTTTGCGTTGCCTGACCTATTTTCACCATTCTACTGCATTTTCACCATCCCTCCACAGTTTCACTATCGTCCTCGCAGCCTTCCACTGCATCTATCTCCCCCCGGCATGATTTTTCTTAACATGTTTTACGTGTTTTGCAGGGTTACCGGCGGTGAAAACCGCCACTATTCACAGTCAATGTTCCAGTGACACAGAGTGTAGAGAAGTTCATTGTTAGAGCCTGATGTTGCAGGAAAATGTTTGGGAAGTATTCTACAGGAGAGATTTCATCAAAGTACGAGGTTCAACCCTATAAAACCTCTCCAGCATCATTTAGAGATTCAATTTCGTAGACAGAGACAATCATGGAATGACAGAGAGTATCAGTAAAAAAGCAGAGAGCTTAAGGCCTGTAAGTGAAGATTTTGAGCCTTAATCCAATAATTTAAAGGCGAAGTACCAGATCGAAGACTTCATGAATCACATGGGAGGTCCAGTATGCAGAAAATGATATCATCAAGGTTTCACATCAGCAGAATGTCTCCCCCTGAGAAGGGACATAGTACTCATTACTGTTTCAGTATACATTGTGTCCATGAGAATTTTTCCTCCCTGACAACAGTCCTAATGCTACCAGTGCATTAGTTATGTGGTATGGCAGACCTCACAGTCTTTTATCCACCTCGTTTTATTCACCATAGTATTGCAGAGGTGCTACAACAAGTACATCAAAGACATACCTGAAGTAAATTGCAGCCTGATGAAGACCACACTTTCATCCAAAGAGTACTGAAGATAAATGCCCAGAATTTAAAACAGAATGGGGCCACATTGGCCGGAGATAAATCGTTTCTCCCGGACAAGACCGATCTCCCTAGTGTCAGAAGACAATCTAGCAACAAACGAACAACTAAGTTTGTCTTTCTCTAAGTATATTCGTTTTACAAATAAATGCTATGAAGGTGTCGATCCTACCTTAGATCCAAATGCTTATTTGCGGTCGCAGTGCTTTCGTTGCATCAATAATCCTTCGTCGCAACAAGGGCCCTTTTGTCACAAGAAAGTATTATCTTTCATTGATCTGCAATCACAAACAAGAAAATATCAATAGCACCTGTATAACAAATAATCATAAAACATACCTATCATAGTGATCAAGGAATCTATGAAATAAACGATCAAATGACAGCTTATTGAAATAAACAATTGAACGACAATTTATTGAGAAAAACAGAACTTGATTGTATTAATCTTAAAATATACAGAAGAACCTTACAACCTTAGCCTTGATGTTCGAAAGGCCTTCCCGGGGTCCGAAGCAGGAATCTCCTCTACTTTGATAAGTCTTGCACTCTTCCTTCAGAAGCACAAAGAGGTATGTGATCTTTCCTCTCAAAAGCTCAGCAGAAGGAAATCTAAATCTCAACAGCACTTCAACTCAAATATTTTACCCATCAAAATATTCTTCAATCCTCCATTAGTTTAACTCTCAACCTCCTTGACTTAACCCCAAAAGACTACCCAATGCCTCCTTTTATAGATCAGATGAGGAGGTTAGGATTCCACCATTAAAGGGATAGAACCCTCCTTCAAAGGGATAGTCTCCTCACATCAAGGGATTAGTTCCTTAAGGTGTGGGATACATGCACCTTACTAAAGCGTACTCATCCCCAAAAAATCTCATCCAGAACCTTCCAGAATTGACCAAAATTCAACTTTTTCAGTTTAATTTCGCGCATTTTTGACTTTACAGGGGTACCGCACCTATAACACTGGAAAAATGCGTTCTAGAACGCAGTTTATCTTCACCTTACCTGCGTACCCAAGCTAAAAACGCAGGTAGGCTTCATATTAACTGCGTACCCAAGGTTTTTGAGCTTTTTAGGGTTTTTTCTCCAGTTTCAGGGCATGGAATGAGGAAAAAAGGTTGTAAGACTTGCAAAGAAGGCATGTATGAGTGTTAAAGAGCTCATACAGTCAGCAGAATGTCAAGGTGACAGTTTTCAGTGTAACAGATTTCCCCCTAAAGTGCGAAGTCTGGAATAGATGAAGATGAAGTCTACCATATATGAAGAGTGAAGTACTTTATCATTTCAAGGATCATCCTGTGGACACCCCAGTCAGAACCTGTCAAAAAATTCAATGCAAAAAATATATATATATGTAATCATATCATCACTGAGGTAGGCATTCCCATACTCAGATCAAAACTAACTAGAAACTACCTCTAAATTGTTCTGATACAGGAATGATTTTGAATACATCACAGTATAGACATATGTCGACACAGCATGGACGCAGCCATCTGTTTATAAATAGTCTACTGTATAAATGATAACAAAATTCCTCGCAGCCTGGATGGTGGAAACTAGATCCAGGGTCTTGATTTCCGCTTCTCGAACCAGTACGATTCTATCCATGCGATTAAATGTGTTGAAGTCGAACATGGTAGAAACCACTTGATTACCAGTCAATGATGTAAACTGTTAACAAGTGTGAGAGAAACCACCAATAATGTCAATGGCTCTCAAAGTACTCAGTACAATCCATGAAATGTGAATCAATGAGCTGAAGTCGAACATGTCATGGAATCATTCGATCGAAGGTCAATGATGCAACCTGTCGTCGAAGGCGAGAAACCTGCCATTAAGGCATGCAGATTCCAAGGTACTGATGATTTCTAGATCAACTTCCTAGATAATGAGCTGTCGTCGATAGAAAGTGATCCGTTGTAGGCAAGCCCACAACATGAAATCATAGATCAAGTTTTGAAGAAATATATTGGCAAGGACTGACTCAGGGATGGTCAAAATGGAAGACAAATATTTTGCAGATGAATGGTTTGTTTGAATTGTCCTCTTGAACACATAACGACACTGCAGATGGCTTGGTGACAATTGACCCAAAGCTAATACCCAGAAACCGGCTGAAGACTTTCAATATGGTTTGATTAACTGTTAGGCAAAGGATTTCCCAACCCAGGTGAACAAAAAGTGTCGTGTTCAAGAGTGGTTAACGATTTTCTGAATAATCAAGATGTAACAAACAGGTTCGTTTTTCTCTCTTTTCCCCCACCATTTCTGGCAAGTACCTCTTTATTTTTGACAAGCTTGAGGAGGATAACATTTGCTTGATTATAAGCTCATCCTTCGGATGAGTCCAAATTAGTTTAAAATTCGAACCCTAAGAAGGAGTGGTTCGTTCCTGTTGAAAATTAAACAGGTCCTTTACTGTTAAGTTTTAACGAGTCCAGTATAGGAGAAACTCGGTGTTTTTCAGTTTTAGGGAGTCAGAAGAAAAACTTAAGAAAACTCCATGGGTGTTCTTTTTCGTAAATTTAGTCTCTCGAGCCCGAAAAAAGGATAAAATAATGCGGGAGAGAACTCTATTGACCGTATTTAGTCAACGTATACCTTTTTCGTAAATAGTCCATTTCAGTCCGTAAAAGGGGTAAACTTATACTGAAGGGACGATTATTCATTTACTTTAACGAGTTCGAATAATCAAGTGCTCGGCAATCTTTTCATATTTAGAGAGTCTGAAAAGGGCTTAAAAGAGAACTCCAATGTTTCGCTTTTTCGGTAAGTTTTAATGAGTTCGAAAAAGGGATAAAAATGTACTCCTGGTTTTCACTTTTTCGTAAGTTTTAACGAGTTCGAAAAAGGGATAAAAATCTACTCATATGGCCGACTTTCAATTTAACTAACGAGCAGGAAAAGACGGAAAGAACTCGGCATTTTCATGTGTTTTACGAGAATGAAATATAGCAAAATAATCTCGAGATTTTCATGAGTTTAACGAGTCTTGAAAATAACCGAAATTGACTCAAGATAGGTTTCATTTTTACAGAAGCTTGAAACAGAGAAAAACTATGCTTCAGAGTGGTTTCATTTTTACACAAGCTTGAAACAAAGAGAAAACTGTGCTTGATGCCCCCTAAGCGTAACTGCTAGAGTGCATGCCCCCCCAGCTTCATTTCATTCAACTAAGTACACTAGTAATAAATAGCTGGATGGAATGAAGGTTCATTTACGAGATCATATGAAAGACCCGACCTAAAAACTAACCTAAATATAACATTTACGAGGTCTTAACATTTACGAGGTTTATTCAAAGACTGAAACAATTGGGAGGATTTGTTTCATTTTAATAGAGCTTGACACGGAAAGAACTATATATGACAACTTGTTTCAAATTTTTCAGCAGTTGACACGATGAAAAGGAACTATCTGACTAACTACTTATTTCTAATCTACCTACATAACCCTACGATTCATTTTTTAATAGAATTTGACACGGAAAGAAGCTGTCCTCATACCTAATTCATTTGTTAACGAGGTTGACTTAGTAACGGGAACCATCTCCGAGACCAAGCTGATTCATTTTTTTAACGAGGTTGACACGGGAAAGAACTGTCCTCACGAGAGAAGCTTGTTTCATTTTTTAAATGAGCTTGACTGAAAGGAACTATATCGACTAAGCTGATTCATTTTTTAATGAGGTTGACACAGTAAAAGGAACTTTTCTCAAACCAACTGATTCATTTTTTAATGAGGTTGACACAGTAAAAGGAACTTTCCTCAAAACCTATTTATTCTAATCTACTAATCTACCCTCTACAATCTACCTATTGTTTCATTTTTTAATGAGGTTGACACAGGAAAAGAACTGTCCTCATGGAAGCTTGTTTCATTTTTTAAACGAGCTTGACACAAGAAAAGAACTATGCTCTTAACTAACTGATTCATTTTTTAACGAGGTTGACACAGGAAAAGAACTGTCCTCACACTCACTGATTCATTTTTTAACGAGGTTGACACAGTACAAGGAACTATCCTCACGCCACTGATTCATTTTTTAACGAGGTTGACACAGTACAAGGAACTCTCCTCACTCTCACTGATTCATTTTTTAACGAGGTTGACACAGTAAAAGGAACTCTCCTCACCCTCACTGATTCATTTTTTAACGAGGTTGACACAGTACAAGGAACTCTCCTCACACACACTGATTCATTTTTTAACGAGGTTGACACAGTAAAAGGAACTATCCTCACACTCACTGATTCATTTTAATAGAGTTGACTCGATGTGAACCATCCTCAGACCTGATTCATTTTTTAACGAGGTTGACACAGTAAAAGGAACTATCCTCACACCCACTGATTCATTTTTTAACGAGGTTGACACAGTAAAAGGAACTTTCCTCATTCACTGATTCATTTTTTAACGAGGTTGACACAGTACAAGGAACTCTCCTCACCCTCACTGATTCATTTTTTAACGAGGTTGACACAGTACAAGGAACTCTCCTCACTCTCACTGATTCATTTTTTAACAGCCGTAATGATTACAAGGAACTTTCCTCACACACTTGACCAACGGCCTTTGAAGTTTAGAACCTACGCTTAGGTGAAGCATTCGGTTGAGGTGAAACAATTGAAGTATTCGGGGCCAACGAAGTTGAAAATAACCATATCGGTAAACCTATTGTAAATCCAGGTAATGACAATGTAGCCATATAAGGAGGACCAACATTTCCAAAGCAAGGAAAAGGACTAGGATTCTCATTAAGAGGGGTTCCTTGGTTGGTAAATTCCGGAACAGTTGCCATTCTATTCAACTTCAGTGAATTTTATTAACAAATTAAAAACTAAAATTAACAATTAACAAATCACACCTAACAATTAAAATTCACAATTCACACCTATGGTCTCTAAAAGTAAAAACAAACAAATTAACACGCGCTATCAAATCTAGGAGTCAAACCACACACAAACAGTAACTTCCCGTACTAAAAACACTAGTTGGTGATGAAATCAAACATCGTAGAATTTAATACAGAAAGGGCGGTTGGAACAGTTACCCCGACAACCTGCTTAATGAAACAGACTGGCACAAGTTTCTTCACAAAACCATCTCGTGTGAAGAGAACCCCCCAGAGAGTCCAAGTGAGTCTAGTCGACGTCTGCTCCAGGTACAGTGGGATCTTCCCTCCACCGTCACCTTAGGAAAGAATCCTATAGATTATGGCCACTAAGGTTACCAACTGAAACAAATATACCTGGGGGAACAGTCTACGATCCGACACACACGCAAGGGCAGAGTAACAAAGCTCAATCCCCTTGAAGGCTCCTTGGAATAATCCAAGGTTTACCGACAAGTGACCCCTAGCTCCTCGACAATGGTCTATCCGAGGTTTACCGTTGTTAATACGTGTATATCTTCTATCGTTCCCAATGAGGAAGGATTGATTACCCCACTAGTTCAGATATGATCTCGTGCTTGACTCCTTTAGGAGGAGCTTCCCAGAGCATACATGCAACAATTGGAATTTTTCCTACCGCAAGATCGACTACTTGTTTGTTTTTACTGTCTTGGAGAGTTAACTAAAACCTATTCCAAGACACTAGCCTAAGCTATATTGGTGGAAAGAGCCCTAAAAATGTAAAAATTACTAGATGAATTTTAATTAAGCGTTGTGTTATTTAGGCTGTTATTACTCAAAAGGTAAATGGATATGAAACCAATGGTGTTATGACCCGAACCAAAACTGAATGCAATCGAATATGATAATGTAATCTTTTCAATTTGATGAATCCTACCTAAAGTAAGGAGAGAGTTTCCATCCACTTCCAACAATGCAAAGATTGATAAATAAGAGAAAATATAACAAATTCTCTAATGCACTAATTTTATCAAGAAAAACTAATGCAAATCAATCCCAAAACAATATTTTTTTTTTTTAAAACAAACATAAAAACATCTAAATTAAAATCAAAGAAAAAATCTAAATCTACAATTGATTTTTCAGAATGTAAACTATGCAATTGTAATCTATGCACAATTCACTTGAAAAGTATGCAAATGTAATATATGCACATTTTTCATTCATATTCCGAAAATGAGAATTCTAATTATGCAAATGTGATCTATGCAAGAGAATTCTCAAACACAAGATGATTCTAATGTAATCTAAGAACCAATCAAGTGGAAGTCAAGAAAATCGGGTGAGAGTTCCAAAGATCAAAAAACACTCAAAGGCGATTAACACTCATACACAATTTAGCCCCCCCTTCAATTAATGACCAAAGGAAATCAAATTAAGAATTGTGAAAAAAAGAGACTCAAAACACCCAATTAACTTAATGGAGATTGATGAGATGAAGATTTGCTGAAAGAAATTCAGAAACAAGAGATTTTTGACAGAGAAATATAGATCTGGGTAGAAGCTAAGAATCCTAAATTAAATCTAAACTAAAATAAAAGAAGAAATCTAAGTTTTTCAAGACTTTAACAAGGTCCGCAGGTCCCAGAAGTAACAGGTGCGGTCCCGCACTGGTTACTTAAGGAAAGTGCGGAGATGCCCGCACTGTGTGTGAAGACAAAGTGCGGTCCCCTGAAAACTTCAAGAAAAACATAAAAGATTTCAAAATTTTAAAAAAAAGAAGAAAAACTAAGCTACCCAGGCAGATATCCATCAATCAAAAACCAGGAAAAACTTTTCCTCAAATCAAAATAAAAGAGAACCAAAAACAACAAGTTCTTTCCCCATTAGAGTCGCCAACCTGTTGGTCGGATAAATCGTTCTTGCAGACAAGACCGATCTCCCTAGTGTCAGAAGACAATCTAGCAACAAACGAACAACTAAGTTTGTCTTTCTCTAGATATATTCGTTTTACAAATAAATGCTATGAAGGTGTCGATCCTACCTTAGATCCAAATGCTTATTTGCGGTCGCAGTGCTTCCATGCATCAATAATCCTTCATCGTAACAAGGGCCCTTTTGTCACAATAAAGTATCATCTTTCGTTGATCTGCAATCACAAACAAGAAAATATCAATAGCACCTGTATAACAAATAATTATAAAACATACCTATCATAGTGATCAAGGAATCTATGAAATAAACGATCAAACGACAACTTATTGAAATAAACAATTGAACGACAATTTATTGAGAAAAACAGAACTTGATTGTATTAATCTTAAAATATACAGAAGAACCTTACAACCTTAGCCTTGATGTTCGAAAGGCCTTCCCGGGGTCCAAAGCAGGAATCTCCTCTACTCTGATAAGTCTTGCACTCTTCCTCCAGAAGCATAAAGAGGTATGTGATCTTTCCTCTCAAAAGCTCAGCAGAAGGAAATCTAAATCTCAACAGCACTTCAGCTCAAAAATATTCTCCAAAAAACTTCTTTAACCTTAATCCTCAATCTCCAAAATCTCCATCCCAACTTCTCTTGTGTTAACCCTTTTAGGCTACCCAATGCTTCCTTTTATAGAGCAGATGAGGAGGTTAGGATTCCACCTTCAAAGGGATAGAATCCTCCTTCAAAGGGATAGGCTCCTCATATCAAGGGATTAGTTCCTTAAGGTATGGGATACATGCACCTTATCAAAGCGTACTCATCCCCAAAAAATCTCATCCAGAACCTTCCAGAATTGACCAAAATTCAACTTTTTTGGTTTAATTTCGCGCTTTTTTGACTTTACAGGGGTACCGCAGGCATTACACTGGAAAAGTGCGTTCTAGACCGCAGTTTCTCTTCATATTACCTGCGTACCCTAGCTAAAAACGCAGGTAGGCTTCATATTAACTGCGTACCCAAGGTTTTTTGAGCTTTTTAGGGTTTTTTCTCCAGTTTCAAGGCATGGAATGAGGAACAAAGGTTGTAAGACTTGCAAAGGAGGCATGTATGAGTGTTACTGAGCTCATACAGTCAGCAAAATGTCAAGGTGACAGTTTTTTGAGTGTGCAAAACCAGAGATTACGGGTTCGATCCCTAGTCAGTGGAGTCACCAATTTGTTGGCCGGATAAATCGTTCTTGCGGACAAGACCGATCTCCCTAGTGTCAGAAGACAATCTAGCAACAAACGAACAACTAAGTTTGTCTTTCTCTAGGTATATTCGTTTTACAAATAAATGCTATGAAGGTGTCGATCCTACCTTAGATCCAAATGCTTATTTGCGGTCGCAGTGCTTCCGTTGCATCAATAATCCTTCGTCGCAACAAGGGCCCTTTTGTCACAATAAAGTATCATCTTTCGTTGATCTGCAATCACAGACAAGAAAATATCAATAGAACCTGTATAACAAATAATTATAAAACATACCTATCATAGTGATCAAGGAATCTATGAAATAAATGATCAAACGATAGCTTAAAACAATCGAACGACAATTTATTGAGAAAAACAGAACTTGATTGTATTAATCTTAAAATATACAGAAGAACCTTACAACCTTTGCCTTGATGTTCGAAAGGCCTTCCCGGGGTCCGAAGCAGGAATCTCCTCTACTTTGATAAGTCTTGCACTCTTCCTCCAGAAGCATAAGAGGTATGTGATCTTTCCTCTCAAAAGCTCAGCAGAAGGAAATCTAAATCTCAACAACACTTCAACTCAAATATTTTACCCATCAAAATATTCTTCAATCCTCCATTAGTTTAACTTCTCAAAACTTCTCTTAACTTCACAAGGCTACCCAATGCCTCCTTTTATAGAGCAGATGAGGAGGTTAGGATTCCACCTTTAAAGGGATAGAACCCTCCTTCAAAGGGATAGGCTCCTCACATCAAGGGATTAGTTCCTTAAGGTGTGGGATAGATGCACCTTACCAAAGCGTACTCATCCCCAAAAAATCTCATCGAGAACCTTCTAGAATTGACCAAAATTCAACTTTTTTGGTTTAATTTCCCGCATTTTTGACTTTACAGGGGTACCGCACCTATAACATTGGAAAAATGCGTTCTAGAACGCAGTTTCTCTTCACATTACACGTGCCCAAACTAAACGCATCTTGAGCCATGTTACACGTGCCGGGATTTTGAGCACAGGAGTTTTTCTCCGAGTTCGAGGGCATGGAATGAGGAACAAAGGTTGTATGACTTGCGGAAAAAGGCATGTATGAGTGTTGAGCTCATACGAGTGAGAAAAATGTAGTGTGATTTTTAGTGTAACAAAGCCCTCTTCCTCTCCTGAGTTTTAATGCTACATTTAGTTTTTCATCTACGTCCTCTGTTTCTCTTTCAACTATAAAATTCATGAAGAAACTCAATGTGTGGGTGTGGTTCGGTTGTTGCTGTTGCTGTTAGAGGGATTGATTTTGACTGTTAGAACAGTCTTGGGAGGGAGTAGCAAAGTATTTTGTAATGTAGTAGGCTGGGAGGAGAAAGTTTGGACTGTATTAGCCATTGAGCTCAATGTATGTGACTGGTTTTTCACATCAATTGAACAAGAAATTTCTTTGGATCCTAGTCTATTACTATAGGTGACGTTTTCTTGTCGCATTGTTTATTACATTTTTCATGCTGTTCGTTTCTTTTGGCTCGCATCAGAAATCTGGGATAGGATTTACCCTTGTTATGTACCCTATGTTTCTGCTCTCCCTGCCTTTAATGTTTTCTACTGATAGTGAATCTAAGAGTAAATTCATGCATTTTAACTAGTGTAGCAGATGTTATTTCCTGCTAGCTGATGTGTGAATTCGGGGTTTGCTGCTTGGATGTTTCTTGCTGGCGTCAAAGCATTGAAGTTTCCCTGGCTCTGTTTAAACTTATCTCTCTTTTTCCCTTGGAGCATGCTAAAGCATACCTGGAGTTAAATGACCTCTGGTCCTATCTATAAGCTGCCCCCTTTTGTGACTTCATTGAAAGCTGCCTTTGAGTATGTCCAAGTAGGTTTGGAGTTAAATGACCTCTGACCTAATCTATAGATAGAAATTGGGTTGCTTTCCTTCTTTCACTTTCAGTCCCTAATGTTCCATCCCACCATCTATCTAAAATATCTTTTAGTATAGATGACTTGCCCTCTTAAATCCTGGGCTAGTTGTTTTCAAGTAATTTCCTTTCATGACTCCATAGCCCAATGGATGGCACAGTCTTGATTCATTTTCTTTCGCCGAAACATCTTGCTATTTTTCTCCTTTCCTTCCATTACCTTCTCAGTTTATGATCTCATGACTCAACCCAACAACCAACCAACCAAATCATTTCAAACCCCCCTTGTGCCTCATACCTAGCCTAACATATCATTTTGAGCTTCAAAGATATAGATCATTCTTTGTTTTATGGAGAGATCCCTCTCCGGATCCAGGAGGGCTAAATCCTAGGATCCCGAAGTGGTTATGATGTTGTCTCATCTTCTGGTCTTGACAATCTGGCCAAAACATGGGAACCCCAACAGAGTGGACCTAGATTCCTCCACTACTTCCCAAACTTCATTTTGAATGATATCCCAAAAGAAGTGAAAGAAGTTCATGGTGAGTCCATCAGGCCATGGAGCTTTCCCAGATTTTAGTTGGAAAACTACTTGTTCCCCCTCAACAGTAGTGGTCGAAGCCAGCAACATCCTGTTGTGATGATCTGTTAACAACTTGGGGATGTGTTGAGTAATTTTCCCAATGGCTTCCTGCCTGTGATTGTTGGGTTCATGGAGGATGTCCTTGAAGTGGTTGCACATCTCCTCCTTGATAGATTCTTGCATTTCTAGCCTTTCCCCAGCTTTATTATTTATGACAGTGATTCTGTTGTGCATTCGGTGTTGTATGGTGGATCAGTGGAAGAATTTAGTATTTCTTTCTGCTTATTTGAGCCAGTTGATTTTGGATTTATTCCTCCACAAGGCCTCTTCCTGGTGATGTCTCATCTTTGTGTCCATATTGGATGACATTCTGTTGCAGAATTTTCATTTTTTCCTCCAAGTCTTTCTTCTCTGTGAATATATTACTAAATGTAGTTTTATTCTAAATTTTCAGATGTCTTTTGAGAAGTTTTAGCTTTGTTTGGAATTGAAGAATTTTGGTGCCTGGAGGGGGGAATATAGAATTCCACCATTGGGTTTCCATATCCTTAAACCCAGGGTGTCTGAACCAACAGTGTTCAAAACGGAAGGGTTTGGGAGCATGCTTACCTGGGTGGATCCAATGGATTTGTATCGGCCAATGATCAGATCTCACTGTTGGGATAATGGTAGTGTCCATATTCCCTCCTAGGCAGATGAAGTCATCGGTAATGAGAAATTGGTCCAACTGAGAGGCTATATATTGAGTAAATCCTCTTTTGTTGTTCCAAGTAAAGAACCCGTTGGAGGTTTGGAGATCTATGAGATTGTTGCTTTGGATGGATTCTTTGAATTCATTACTGTCAAGTTCTAGATGTTGTCTCCCACCTTTCTTTTCCTAGATTTTTTTAATTATATTGAAGTCTCCTCCCAGAAGCCAGAGTGAATGGGCTCATTGATTGTTGATTTCCTCAATATTGCGCAGGAGCATCAGTTTTTGTTGCACGTTTTGGGGTGCGTAGACATTGGTGAGCAGTCTGTGGATATCAGTACCTACAAGGTGGAAGTTACCCTGGATGAAGTTTATGTTAGCTTACAGGTTCTCTAGATTAATGATTCGAGGGTTCTAGAAGATGGAAAGTCCTCCAAGCACCCCATTTGCATCGACTACTATAATGTTGCTACCTTTCCATATCTTTTTGAAGATGGTTTCCAGGGTGGAACAGGTACATTTGGTTTCTTGCATGTAGAAAATTGCAGGGTGTTCCTCCATAATCATTTTTTTTATGATCTTTTGCTTCGTGGGGCTATTGAGCCCTCGGATGTTCCATGAGATGAGCTTCATGGGATATATTGGGAGGTGAGGGCATAGAATCTGGTTAACTTGGGGAACCGGTTGGATTCCGCCATTTCTTTCCCTACTTCAATAGTTTGTTGCAGGGAGGTTTTCCTTCCTCTTTTTAGGGATTCTTTTCAAAGCATTGGGTATTGATTATCGTGCCTCCTTGTATTCCTAGAGAGGGTATTTGTTCTTGGCTAGTATTTCCTCCATTTTTTCAATTTGCTGCTCTGGGATTGAGGTGTAGTCCTTTTTGGTACATGCTTCTTCTAGCCCTACTAGAGCCAATCCTTCTAGATATATGCTTTCTGGATCTCCTTCCATCGCCTCTGGTATCATTTCCATTATTGTTTCTTTGCCTTTGAGCTAGTCGTAATCCATCTCCATGTTGGCATTGGAAGGTTCTAAGAAGGTCTTTGGTGAAAGCTTGTTTTGTTGTCCCTTTGCTGATTGTGTTTGTGCAGTGGAGGTGCTTCCAACCTCCTTGCTTAGAGTTGTTTCATTTTCGCTCAGTTGATTAAGGACTACGAAGTTGTTTCTGGTAGTTGGTGTTTTTTTGTTCTGCTGCGGGGTATCTCTTTTGGTATGTCTTTTTTTACTTTCTACCTTCGTGAATCCCTCATTTTCCTATTCGTCACCTTTTCTTTTTGTTTCCTTCTAATTCAGAGGGAAATATCTAAATAGATGCCCAAGTTGATGAAATTTCCTACATCTGAAGGAAATGTATTCATAGTAAAAAATTTGAGTCCATTCATATTCTTCATGCAAGAGACTTACCTCGCCTAGGAGCGGTTCGGCTAGATTCATGTAGACACAGATGCGGGCTTAGGTTGCATACTAGTTGATTTTGGTTTCTTCTGCAATATTGAAAAAATCCTCTAGGGAATTTCCTATGTTGCGCAAGGTGAGTTCGTCCCAGTAGTCCTGCAGGAGCAAGTAGAGCTGGATCTAGACTGGTGCCCATTTTAGATCCTATTTGTCTGGGTTGAAGCATTCCATCCAAGGTCGGAGGTATAAGCCTGTACAGTTAAAGAAATACGACCTACTTGTTACAGTTAGCCATCGATGTGCTTTTTACATGTTAGTGATGACTATATCTATAGCTGAGTTTTCTAGAAGCTGATTTCCTTATGTCAATATGTCATCTAGAAAACCCTCCTAAAACTTTTTTTCCCTTCTACTTTTCAGTCCACCCCTGTCAAAATCAAAACCTCATTACCACTATCCTATCTAGCTTCAGCCCTACTGGTCTGCCCATCAGCTTCAAAAGGCAAATCCAAATCTGTTTCAAAAGTCTCCCCTATGTTAGGAAGTGGCGCTTTAAGACATTTTACCCTTGGCAATCATCAAAAAGCCAAAAAGCCTCCATCTGCTACAGACCAACCATGACTGACCTCCCACTTTGCAAATCAAGTTGATAACAGCTCTAAGTCGCGCCACTTATACCCCTAGGTCTCAGCACTGCATAAACCCCAGTCTCAAGCTGATTATTAGGTGTTTTGCAGTGTTTTATGGATTCTACAAAGACAGGAAATATAACTTCATCTCAGGAGGAAATGCTTGAATCTACGGTTAGAAGAACAACTGCTTCTAAATGTAACATGAGCCTGAGATATATCTGCAAAACATAGAATCACTCATCAAGACCTTGCATTTTTCTTCCAGCATGAAAATCACAGTAAGAGAAAAACACCACTGTCACAGCAAACTGGTAATTTATCATGGCCAAGAACCTCCTTCATTTACAAGCAGAGGGTTAGGGCGCCTCCTTCATCTACAAGCAGAGGGCACTGGCCAATATTGACTAAAAGGATTGCAAAAGTCCACGTTTGTTCTTGACTGAATAGTGAAAGGATAACTCTAGGTTTTCTAAATATGAGTAATGATCATAACAAGGATAGAGTCTGAAGTATGCAAATTCAAAGGAAAACAGAGTTTGGTCTTGTAAAGGAAGTCATGAGAAGTTTTCAAATCATGTGAAATGATGAAAATTTAGAGAGGCATATCATTGGTAAAAACCATTCTGATCATAAGCAACCTGCTTTTCCACAAGACTAAATTGAAGAGATGCTGACAAATCATGTCATCACACAGGCAGAAGAAAGGTTTTTGTTTTTCAAAGGACGTTGACCTACATAGTCACAGAGACTTTCTTTCAAATAATCTATCATAAGATGACCAAAGCAAATAATGACATCTCAGTTCCCCTCAAAGTAGTACAGTGAGACAGTGACACTTTGACTAGGGTTTTTCTGAAGCACAGTAGTGGTTGCAAGCAGAGGTGCCAGTATTGATGTTTTTCAAATTGGTTGCTTACCATCATAATCCAGCAAAACCCTTGTCATGCAGCCTTATCAAATAATCTTCAGATACTTTGCCAAGTAAAGGGCCTCCTCCATTTATGAGCAGATGGCCAAGGCGTTGAGTGTTGTTAAAAAACTGATTGGTCAAAAGGTGCAGTGGAAAGAGACAATGAAAGAAAGCAAAAGTCTGTACACAGGTAAAAGATATTGTTTATGATTCAAATATATTGTTTTTCCTATCCATAGGAAAATGCCTGTCAAACTATACCTATAGTGGACAAGAGACAATATTGACTATACAGGCCATTGATACAAAAAGGGCAGTTTCCTTAGGGGAAGAAGCCACACAGTCACCTCACTGTCACATGCCAAGAAGTTTAAAAGGAATTCCTCTTAAGTAAACAGAGAAATATAGTTTGAATGGATGCAACCAAAAAATGGCACTTACAATCAAAGAAGGAGCTCATAAATCACCTGGAAGCAGAGATTATCAAACAAGTTGGAAAAGGACAAGCCATCTCCTGTTAAGTAACAAAACAGTTTTCAAAGCTTTTCAAACAGTTTTTGAATGGTTTTTTTTTCCTTGTTGAAATATCACCTAAAGGGTCAAGCAGTGTGTTTGGTCGATTTAGTGTGTCCTAAATTGCTGCATTTAATTTGTCAATCCGGGAATCGTAAGCTGATGAAGTGCGGCGCACTATATGTGCAAGATAACCTCTTTCTTAACTTTTTGTCGTTTTTGGTCTTTCTAAGGTGAAATGGAAATTCTAAAATGAAAAACAAGTTTGGTTATATTTGTTCAAGGAAGTGATATCCCCTATAATGATTTACCAACTTGAAACTTTTAAAATCAAATTGAGAATTACAATGACAAGACTTGAAAGAAAGTAGAAGTGTACTGCTGAAATGAAAAGGTGCTGCTAATCTAATGAATCAAAACAGTAAACTAGTGAACATGAAAACCAAACTATTCTTGCTAAACTAAGCTATTCTTAACTGTTTCCTACACAAAATAAACTAAAGCTTATGGACACTCAAAATTGCAACAAAATAAATCTAAATCAGATTACATCAATTCATTTGATAACTTCATCATTAGACCAGCTATGACTTGCGGAAGTAATCATAAACAACTTGTGTAACTGATTATTTAATTTGGAGAAAGTAAACTAATACTAAACCATACACACATGATTCAATCCCTCGCCATCAGTCCAGCTGTGGCTTTCGGAGGCAACTGAAGATGTCATACATGATTTAATATATCTAAGTTTGCAGAAAAGAAACTAATACTAATGTTTTTCTGCACCAGCATACACCATTTTTGACCAGTGATGGGACAGTCAGTTTTTGAAGGATCAAATGGACACCAAATGAAAAAATTCAAGTTTTTCTAGAAATTAGACTTCCACATATTTCCAACTAGCCATCTCGCGCCCAATTCCGACACCGGGAAGGCATTCAAAAATGGCCTACAAACAGCTCGATGCATTTCTGCACCAGGATTCACCAGTTTTGACCAGTGTTGGGAAAATCAATTTTTGAACAATAAAATGGACTCCAAATGGAAAAATTCAAGTTGTTCTGGAAATTAGACTTCCACAGATTTCCAACGAGCCATCTCGCGCCCAATTTTGACACCGGTAAGGCCTTCAAAATGGACTGCAAACTTGCGCGATGCTCCTGGAAAAGTGCGCGACGCGCCTGTAGCAGCCCGCGGCACTCCTGTAGCATCAGTCAAAAAATTACCTAAAAACCTTCCAAAACTCTTTCCAGAGCTGCTCAACCAGTCAAGCAAATATTTCCATCGAAGTTTTGAGGTATTCTAGGTGCATCCTTGGTATTTTTGAATTTCTAAAAATATGTTGAAAGCTGTGTTTTTCAAAGGACTAAGTGTTGATGAAAGGGTGAAGGTCTTGGTAGGGGTGTCAAAGTGATTTGTCAAAATGTTATTGACAAAGGTTGTCACAGTGGGAGACTGGTAGGAGTGATTCATTGGTTTCAAAAAACCTAACAAACTACCCTAAAAAACAATGATGAAAGGTAGAAGCACTGTTTAAAGGCAGAAAACCTAGTATTTGAACAAATGAGACAGTGGTCTATTGTCAAACAGCAGTAACCATGGTATAAGGGTTTTTTCATTTCAGAGGTGTCCTATGTGTGTTAAAAAAAAGAGGCAAAAAATTAGTGTTTTCTCCTTCACTCTATCAAGCAGACTTTAAATGAGTAAAGCAGTTTAATCAGTTTGAAGGTGTTGTTATTTGACTGTGGGTGAAGAATAAGTGAATACTATCTTGATTAGAAGGGTGTTTGCTTACTACAGGGCTGTTTATGTTCTCACACCAAAAAACACAGAGAGCTGGGTAACCTTACCCAAACATAGTGACTCTTTGACTGTATGTGTCTTTTGTTGACTGTGCACTTATTGTTAGAATTGCTTGTTGATCGGCATACAAAAGGAGAAAGGCAGTGTTTCAAGAGTAGCAAGAACAAAAACTTGAGATTGGTTCTTTTGCGGGGAGTAAAGTAGTACATGGGCCTCACTTCAACACTTTAGGTCATATTACTTATGCCATGAGGGCTCCTTTGACATCATCAAGATTTACTCAAGCTAGTTTCAGGGAGGGGTATGGCCAGAGTATGAAGCAGAAAATGCAATATGCATTCTCAGCAACAAAACAATGTCCAAGCCAACAACACCCTATGATTAAAAGTTGTTTTGAAAAGGGGGTGAGTTTAGGTAGGGGCACTAGGTTAAATACAGGTAAAACAAATCAGTTGCCTACAGGAAAAGGTTTGAATACTTCCATAATCATATTCTTGAAACAAGGGTACCTGGGTATCCTTCATCACATATAAATTGTGCCAATATAGAAAAACGCAGCAAATTATTGTTGCCAACTTCGATGAAGCAGTTCCAATCCTCTGTACACGATCAAGGCCAACCTTCGATTTTGCAAAATCTTGATCCAGCACACAAGTTCAAACATCCTCACAAGGCTGATCTTTCACATAGGGGGGTGCTGAAATGTTCCCAAATTCCCCAAGATCCTACTCAAGACTCTCATTCAAGGGAGCAAATCATTGAGAGACAAAGATTTGATCCGTTGATTTTGCAAAATTGGTAAGAGGACACTCATCATTGTTTTCCAAATTACTAAAAACAAAACAGAGTGTGTGTAGAGGATATTTGACAAATATGAAAGATTCTTTGAAAACAATGATCTCAAGGAGCACCATGTCCATCAAAGCCAAGAGAAGCAATGATCTCACAAAGAAAGATGTTAATTGGGAAAGGTGTTTTTATCAGTTTAAAGGGTGTTTTGTTCAGTCTTTTAAAAATAACAGTGACTTCATAAAAACAATATTAAGGAGGGTTAAGGTGTTGTTTAAAAAGCAGGGCTTGCAGTAACTATGATTGCCCAGCAGTGAGCATAGCCAAATGATGGGTTCCTATTGATGATTCAAAAACCTCACCAACCGCCCTCCAAACAGCATTAAAAGGTGCAGAATAGTGCCCAAGGAGAGGAACACAGTATCTAAAATAAACAAAACAGTGGGTTTAATTCCATGAAAGTGATCACTATATAAGTGTTGTTGATTCAAAAAACATCTTTGTTGGTTAAAAAGGGGCAAATAACCACTGTTGCCTCTTTTGTTCTATAAATTTGATTTCAGTAAGTAGAGCTACCATTGCATTTGGAGGTTGTTCTTGTTTGACTGTGGGTAAGAAATATTGGACACAAGGAGTAGTGTTTTAGGTTTGGGACTCGGGGTTTCCATGGTCTTGTTTGCCCAAACCTTTACATAGTAAAACTGGTGGATTTTCATTTCTGTCAAAGGACCATATAAGCTGTCCTCAAAACAACGTTAAAGGGTAAAAACAGAAAGGAACCACTGCTACCTCTTTGACCTTAAAACAAGATGCAGTATGTAAAGTTGTCACTACCATTTGGAGATGTGTGTCAAAATATGTGTGAGGGAAAAGAAAAGACAAACAGTGTGTTGATTGTGAGGATTTGTTGCTATTGAATGCTACAGGACTGTTCATGCTTGTACCAAAACCAAAGGGCAAGGTGACCTTACCACAAAACTCAGAAGATCATTTGGCTGTGCATGTATTTTTTAATTGACTGTGTGCTTATTCTTAGGATTGTTTGTTGGTTGGCATACAAAGAGAAAGGGGCAGCCTTATGAAATAGAGCAGCATGATGAGGAACATCAGACATATGATGAGGGTAAAACCGAGCAACAGGAGCAGCCACAGCATGTTACACCTCAGCCTCAGAAACCTCCCCAAGGACAACAGTTTCAAGAAGAAAAAGGAAAAAGGACACCTTTAGGCTTGGATTTTTGGCCCGAGTTTCTAGACATGTTCCTAAAAAGCCTTGAGGGACTTGCTCACCAAAATTGAGCAATTTTTGACATGTTCTTGTTTTTCGACATTTTTGGGCCAAATTGCATAAAATCTTGGGTGCCGCCATTTCAGTTTGAAGCATCCTCAAATCTTGAGGATGATGTCATTAGATGCCATAATTTCATGGGCAGGTCCTCAGCGATTCTCAAAGCATTTGGAGATCATTCGCCCCCTCAAAACGGTGAAAAATGCCCTCTTTTTGCACATTCTGCCCGCCATATCAGTAGTCTGCTATTTCCAGGTTTTTTACACACAGGTACAGTTTTGGAGGACTTCCAGGCATCAGATTGAGATGATTTCAGTTGCGTCAGAAAGTAGACACAGAGAGCTTTCCAACGAGCTATCATGAGCCTTGTTTTGACATCAGGAAGGCTGCCAATTGCCTCCAGCAAGTCAGGGGACCTTTTTCAGACATAAATATGAAGTATTTTTGTAATTTTTGAACCTCAAAAATATGCTTTTCCCAAATGTGCGTTTAGCTATTTTTACACTTGGGAAATGATGTAAAGTCAATATAATTTCCGTTTTTAGCAGTTTTTTAGATATTTTATGGGATATTTTGTGCCTTGGGCTTTGCAAAGCCTCAAGAACAAGTTTAGATATTTTGATTAGGCCAATGGGATAGCTAGTTGCTCCATGAGGTTTTCCTCACTCAAGCCTATTTATTCCACAAGGCTTCATTGTAAAACAGAGGCTGAAATTGAGAGAAGAATCAATATATTGGTCATATGAGCTTTGAAGAACATATTTGTGTTATGATTTTTGGACTGCCTCTTGGATGCTTTTGATGAATGATGAAGGATTGGTGATGGATTCCATGACATGGTAGAATGGTATAGTGTTTCTTGCTTTGTTTTTGTCTTCTAGTTTTCATTCATGATACATGTTTCTTGCTGCTATAGATCAGTAGAGATTGATTTTGAGATATGCCCATGGAGGCACCTCAAAATTCCTGAATCTTCATAGCTCTATGTTTTCTTCTTCCTTAGCTATACTAAAGAATTCTTAACTTCTCTTTAGTAACTTAAGGTACTGTTTGCTAGTTTTATTTACAAGTTCTATGCATGTTGAGTAGGATGTATGGTGTGCCCTTCCTACCTATAAGTTGTCCATAGTTCTGTCCATAAAACTTTCTCTTTGACTGATTAGTTGATCATCTTGTTGAACCAAGGAGGCCTAGTCCCGATCTAGCCCTTTGCCTAAAACTATGAAAGCTTGTTTGTCCAAGTGCCCAATAACTTAAAGACTGTGTTTAGGCGTTCCGGCATAGTTTTACGAGTTGTTAGTCTGTCTTATGTGTTTTCCCCAAAGTCTGATAGCCATTTCCCAAAGTTAGAGGGTCTTATACTTCTATGTATGGCTGGAATGTTTGATTTCTGTGTATTAATTAGCTCATAGTTACACTTAGCATGATTAATGGCTTGCTATAACATGTTTATGTCTACTATCAACTAATTACACTTGAAATCCCTCGTCTTTCACAAGCTTGATGTCCATTTACTCCATTCTGCCCAAAGATCCCTTCTACCGTGAATCAAATCGGCCCTACAACAACCTTACATCATCATCTCATAGCTTCCTTGACCTGTTTGACCCCATAGCCCAATTTATCTACATCTTGTTACCCAGTTTATGTCTTTGATCAGTTTTATCCCTCACGAACTTAAAAAACCCCAAAAAAATCAAAAACTCACTTCATAACTAGCCTAATATCAGAACACCATAAGCAAACACACCGATATCTTTTGCATATAATAGAGAGAGCCCTCTCTGAGTCCAGGAAGGCTAGGTCCTTGGGATCCAAAGCTTGGTTTGATGTTACATCGTCATTTGGCTTGCCAATCGGCCAAATCACGGGACCTAATTTTTGAAATACCATGAATTAGAGGGACGAACGCCTTCCTCAGATCCTATACTTTCTAATCGTCTTGGCCAATGTTTCTTTCTAGTTTTTGAAGTAATAAGATATTTCCTAACAACCAATGTGTCACTTTGTTTCAATGATATGTGCCTCCATAAAGAAGATGAAACATTTTTAAATATATGCATGGGATCTAATAAGTGGGCAATCTTAAGATGCTCCCAATATGGGAGGTCATAAAAGATAGATTTCCTTTTCATCCCAATGGGAAATTTCTCAACATAGGTGTCAAATAAATCTGGATCATCGAACATAGGCTCCCCATATTGAACATAGGATCCCCATTTGAATCGAATGTTTCTATGAACTCCTTCTCATTCTCTCTCTCATATGCTCTAAGCCATTCAGCTGGTGTCTTTATTGGAGGCCTTTGGGTTCTCTCTCATTTACCATTGAAAGCGGATGCTGATCTTCTGTAAGGGTGTTCTTCTAGGAGGAATACCCTGGAGAAATCATACACTGGCTTTTGTAGGTCCTTGGATCATCTAGGTTTCAAAGAAGGTCCACAACATTTACATCTGAAATACCCTTTTGTTACAAGACCTGCAAGATTATTATATATAATTAATATGCATCGCAAGTTAAAGAATATCATGAAGATCAGAACAAATATTACAATGAATTAAATAACTAATATGTGAAAGAATAATGTTACGTATATAAACAAATCAATAGATTAAACATGTAATTTACAAGAGCAAACTCCTAAGCCTGGATAATCATGTGTTGTGTAAGCACATATGCCATACAATGTAAAACTCCTCTTTTTTGCCATGGGTCTTGATGCATCATATACATTTATCCCATCCCATAATTCCTTCAATTCATCTACCAGTAGTTGTAAGTAGACATCCATATTCTTCACTTGTCTTATACCAGGGACTATGATAGCCAACATAAGATGTTCATTCTTCATGGACAACCATGGGGGGATATTGTTATTGATCACTACTACAGGAAAAATAGAATAGTTGGTGTTCTGGAGGGAATATGGGTTGACGCCATCCATGGCTATGCTGAGTCGTAGACTTTATACTTCATCCTTGAATTTTTCAGGTCATGTATCCTCTATATGCTTCATGGCTATTGAATCAATTGGGATTCACATAACTCCCAACTCACTTCTGTGTGAGGCATGCCATCCGTGCAACATAGCTAATTATTTGCAACAAAAGAGCCTTTGAATACTTGGGATTATAGACATGTGCCTCAATATCTTAAAAGGAGGACTAGTACATGATTTACCCTTATTTTTTGATTTATTATACCTGTCATGCCGACATTTTAGACACATCTCTCTATCCGCATATTCTCCTCTATATAGAATACAATCATTTGGACATGCATGATATGATATGTACTCAACACCCGACATTTTCAACAATTTATTTGCCTCTTCGCAGCTACCAGGAAAGACATTATCACTCGGAAGAATCTTACCTTTGAATAACCTGTAGTTGGTGATCATGGAAAAATATATTAATAAATGTACATTAATGCCGATATAATTATTAACGTTCATAAAATTTACCATTTTTAATGTTCATTGCAGTGTACTGATTATATTTCAAATTTATGTAATGGAATACTTTATGGTAACTTACCTCAAAATTTCTGAGAAACATACATTCGACAAGACAAACTTTGCTTTCAAGTTGTATAGTAACATCATTGTCCCCAACTGGGTAGACTTTGACTGACTGCCAGGTCCAAAGAGAGGGGTGGCGGAAGAAAATTTAAGGCTTTCTCAGCGATATGAGCATCATCCCTTAGCTGATCATTGTTTTGGAATGAATCTAACAACATTGTCTCCATGGAGGTCATATCCCTTAAGTAATCATCCATACAAACCTATATTTGATTGCCTCCATTTCCATCTTGTGAAGAACTACTATTGCTATAGTCATTCCTAATTAGTGAATCTAGATGTAGCGGGAATTGAATCGGTGGTTGATTAAACCATTCTTGGTATCGTTCCTCTTCGATTTTTTCTCTTAATTCAGTCTTCTCTTGATTTGAAATTGCCATGGGGGTGAAATGGAAGATGGTAGGTAGGTCGCTCATCATCACTAGAATCCTAATAATTAAAAAAAAAAAGAATTGAACATGATTAGTATGAAATATATGATATCAATTAGTAACCACATTGACAATATTGGATGATTAATTGTTTTGACCTTGAAATAATTACATTAATCAATATACAAAACAATTATAATTATTACCATCATTGTCCCGGGATTGTGGCTAGAAGATGCAATATTGTTACAATTGGTAGGGTGAAGCGACTGTCCATTTTCATCTACCAAATGCACTTTGCGGTATGCAGCTCCTGATAAGAGCTTCTGACGTTTTGGAGCCGTACTTTGAATATTTTGTGCATCTGAACTTGATGTTGAATCTGCATGAACCTGCAAACTTGTATACATTATAAATTTATTTAAGCTGTGCATGATTGACATGGATAAAAAACATAAATTCAATTAGATAATGAAAATATAAAAAAAATATGAAGTAAATATTACGTCTTGAGATGGATAGAGAGAACTCCGCAATGGACATTGAGAAATATTATGGAACAAGCTATATTTTGAAGAATTTTCCATTCGATATAATTATGATATTGTCTCCCTGCAATTGAGCAAAATCAACAATAAATTTTGGTGCACACACCTAAAAGTAATTTTGGTGCCTTAAAAATGGACTTCTTGTTATCGGTGCTAATGTACAGATAACCACACCAGTGCATTTTTGTTACTGCACACCGGTGCTGTTTTATAAACGGATGCACCGGTGTGGTGATATTAAGTGACACACCTGTGACAAATAACTGCAAATAAAAAAAAAACACATCTCTATTTTCTTTAATTGGAAAAAAAACAGTAAATTGAAAAATGGGTGGAAAAATATTTTCAAAAATCTAATTTCATAAAACAATTATTTAAATACTAAACAATTTTCATTATTTCACTATTTTTGCAAAAATTTTCAGCTAGAGATTTGCAAGAGACATACTTGGAGCAAACAGAGCACGAGAACACTGAGGAGAAGGGAAATACGCTCGAACAAAAGTATTCAGAAAATAAGAATTCCAAACCTCTGGTGATTCAAACCCTATAGCATAAAATTTCAAACGATCTTGTGATTAAATTTTATTTTTTATTTTTACTTTTTTTTTCTGTAATTTTTTTTTATGCAGTAAAAAAAAATCAATGTTTATTGTTTTTTTTAGTTTTTATGTAGTTTTTTTTTACGCAGTAAGAAAAAAATTTCAATTTATTTTTCATTTTCAGAAACAAAATTTAAAAAAAAAATCCATTTTTAGAAACAAACCCTACATTCTTTTTCTTTTTTCCCTTTCTTCTCCCTCTTTCTGTGATTTCAAAATTAGGGCTTTTCATTTTAGATTTATAGATTTTGTATTGCTAAATATAGGCTTAAGACATCCAACCCACGGGACGACTTGCATAATCGGATCCCAATCCATGTTGGCCCTTGCATGAACTAAAAAAAAAACAGTTTTTTTTCATCAGTGCCCCCGCATAACCTAGCACACTGGTGTGCTGTATTATACTAGCACACCGTAAAAGTATTGTGTGATAAAAAAATTAATATTTTTTTTTAATCAGTGTGCAATATTTAAAATATGGCACCGGTGTGTTATTTCATTATGACGCACCGTGAACAAGTTGTTTCGCACAAAATTAAAAAAAAAAAATCCATTTTTAGAAACAAACCCTACATTATTTTTGTTTCTGCCCTTTCTTCTCCCTCTTTCTGTGATTTCAGAATTAGGGCTTTTCATTTTAGATTTATAGGGTTTGTATTGCTAAATATAGGCCTGAGACATCCAACCCATGGGACAACTTGCATAGTTAGATCCCAATCCATGTCGGCCCTTGCATGAATTTAAAAAAAAAAAGATTTTTTTTTCATCGGTGCGCCCGACGTAACCTAGCGCACCGGTGTGCTGTATTATACCAGCACACCGCGAAAGTACTGTGTGATAAAAAAATAAAAACATTTTTTTTTTATTAGTGCACCATATGTAAAATATGGCATCGGTGCACTATTTCACTATGGCGCACTGCGAACGTGTTGTTTCGCACAAAAAAAATCCATTTTTAGAAACAAACCCTACATTCCTTTTGTTTCTACCGTTTCTTCTCCCTCTTTCTGTGATTTCAGAATTAGGGATTTTTATTTTACATTTATAGGGTTTGTATTGCTAAATATAGGCCTAAGACATCCAACCCACGGGATGACTTGCATAGTCGGATCCCAATCCATGTCAGCCCTAGTGTGAATCTAAAAAAAAAACAGTTTTTTTTCATCGGTGTGCTCGTTGTAACCTAGCGCACTGGTGCGCTGTATTATACTAGCGCACCACGAAAGTACTGTATGATAAAAAATAAAAAATAAACAATTTTTTTTTTATCAGTGCGCCATATGTAAAATATGGCACTGGTGTTCTATTTCATTAAGGCGCACCACAAACGTGTTGTTTCGCACAAAAAAAAAAAAAATCCATTTTTAGAAACAAACCCTACATTCTTTTTGTTTCTGCCATTTCTTCTCCCTCTTTCTATGATTTCAGAATTATGGCTTTTCATTTTAGATTTATAGGGTTTGTATTGCTATATATAGGCCTAAGACATCGAACCCATGGGACGACTTGCATAGTTGGATCCTAATCCATGTCGACCCTTGCTTGAATTTAAAAAAAATAATTTTTTTTCATCGGTGCGCCCAGCGTAACCTAGCACACTAGTGCACTGTATTATCCTAGCGCACCGCGAAAGTACTGTGATAAAAAATTAAAAAATATATATATATTTTTTAAATCAGTGCGCCATATATAAAATATGGCATCGGTTTATGCTACAAAAACAAACACGACGATTCTTATTATTTCCTCCGTGTTAATCGGTATGGGGTTAACATGTAACACACTGGTTCTCCTTGTTGACACAGAGCACCATACGATCTATTATATTGTTTGTGCGATGCGGTTATAATACCTCTATGCATCAACGTTAGTGCGTACAGAATGAATGGCACACCGGTTTCATGAGATTTTTTTCACCTGAAAAGTTGACAATTTATTTATAAATATATTAATGAATGATATGGTACAGGTTTCAGATTGATAAATAAATAGCTGACAAGAGATCAAGTAACAAAAATACTGATAACACATCAAGAAAAGCAAAAAAGATAAGTTCTTTGTAAATTTTTTACAAAAAATATTATTTTTGAAATATATGTAAGTTTAAATAATATGTATTGTTTACTGTGTATCATGCAGAGCCACAAAATGATGAAGCTAGATAATATTATTTCTGATCTAGGACCAGAAGAGTGAAAAATCTTGATGGAAAAATTGAAAAATGATGAATTAGGTGAATGAAAAAATACTATCAATCCAATATGAGTTTCTTTTTTTAATTTTCATTAATAATATACTTAAAATTATTAGATAAGATGTGTCAAACAATCTAT
Organism: Pinus albicaulis; assembly: GCA_034641835.2. Taxonomy (NCBI): domain Eukaryota; kingdom Viridiplantae; phylum Streptophyta; class Pinopsida; order Pinales; family Pinaceae; genus Pinus; species Pinus albicaulis. The sequence goes on along the minus strand of CM076580.1, from coordinate 1,373,595,496 downwards.
TAATTCACATTTGTTTAATGTTCAATAGGGATCAACAACTCAGAGATGGAATGTTGTTCTATGAAAAGAGAAAAAAATAGAACATACAAATGAAAACAAATTTCTCCTTAGCTCATCTGGAGTGGTGCTGGAGGTTAACGAAAGGGGGAAAAACTTTTACAAAAGTTTGAGGGATCTAGTGGAACTAATGTATAGGCGTTCTTTCCACTTATAATACAAAAATAAATCCAATGATTCCAAGAACCAAAATTTATCTAAACTAGAGGAAGATTTTCCAGAGAATTGGTCAATGAGACATGTCAGACTTTTAATAGCAAAAATGTACCAAAAAAAAGAAGGAACGAAAAAGTAATATTCCTTTAAATGTTTGTCTAGAATTTATTATAAATATCAATTTTGTTATATTTACTTTTCATACATCAATATAAAATTAAATAGTTTATTGTCATGTTACATTTTTAGGAAGATTATGAAAATCTCAAAAGATGAACGAGCTGATATCAAAAATATGCCAGTAGGAATGTCTAAAAAGGTGTACAAGGAGATGGTCAAAGAAATGGACAAAATTGCAACACAGGAGGAGCCATATCAACAACAATGTGCTTCAAATGTAATATGTAATCATTGAATTTTTTGATCATTAGGTACAATAAATAAACAATTTAGCATTAAATATTAATTTTCGCTATTTTTCGCAAAAGAAAAGAAATGGAACCCATTCAACATAACATGTGACAAGAAGGAAGAAAAGGGTTGATATCTAAGTTTGTGAGTATTTGTTACTTCCTTATAACAACTTAACTAGATTTCATTTTTTGTATTTTTTAATTTGTTTTAGAAAAGTCATCATTGAATGTCTTCAAACAAAGCACATACAAAGAAGAACCATCAAAGAAACTGATTGAAATTGGGTTAAATATGGGTTGTGAGTATATGTTGGCATATCATAACTTAATTGTGGAATTTGAAAGCATCTATCGATCTTGTTTTTCTTAGCTCCGTCTATAATTAATAGAACAAAAAATTCTTTTATATTAAATATATGATTTGTTGTGGGATATAAAACTTGTAGGAAACAAAGTATGGAACTGCGCCAATAGATGAAATCTTGAAAGATGGCATGTTACATGGTTTTAAAAGAATGTGTATAGTTTATGAGTCAATTATTGCAATGGTACATCATTTCTTTTCGATTTACATTGATGTATATTATTTAATATTGCAATTTCAATATTATCACCAATGTATATACACTCATTACAATTTATTTTTATGTTTGTAGATGGAAGGTGAAGAAGAAGAAAACAATAAACACCATGAAAAAAACATTCCTGAAAATAACCCAAGTCATGGAAGTAGCTCTAGCAGTGACAACAATTCAAGCGAAGAATGATGATCACCATGTTTGGATATCAAAGCAAGGCGTTGTATTTTCTGAAATATTATCCTCTGAAATCAAACATTTTGTTTAATATAATGGACATAGTGTCCCAATTGAAAGACAAAGGGATACCAATAACTGTCCTATTTTGTATGACAAAGATTGTATATATATGTGTGTGTGTGTGTGTGTGTGTGTGTGTTTTAATTTATTCTACTGCATTCTTCATTGTCATTGTGAATGTAACACCACTGATTAAATTTATGGATGATTAAATATTATAATGATGAGATGTGAAATTTGATGATATGATATAAAAAATTAATCCAAACATCACATTCAAATGCACTAATAAAAAATTAATTCATATGAATATTGTTATAAGATATATATGTGTCGACTTTTGATGAATAATGAATTTTAAAAAATCACAATAATTATGATATGATATAACAAATTAATCCAAACATCACATTCAAATGCATTAATAAAAATTTAATTAATTTGAATACTGTTATAAGATGTGTCGAATTTTGATGAATAATGAATTTTAAAAATCACAATAATTGCACTATCACAGGTCAATGTTTCTAAAAAAAATACAAAATGAACACTGGTACGTTTCTACGACCTATGGGCACCGCAAAAATACCAAAACCAATTAAAAATATCGGTGCATTTGTGCGGTACTACGCACCAGTGCGTTTATGTGACATTATGCACCGGTGCATTTTTACAACCTATGGGCACTGCACAAATACCGATACCAATTACAAATCTTGGTGCGTTTGTGTGATATTGTGCACCAGTGCGTTTATGTGTCTCTACACACTGGTGCATTTGTACGACCTATGGGCATCGCAAAAATACCGATACCAATTATAAATCTCATTGCGTTTGTGTGATACTATGCACTAGTGTGTTTCTATAAGTCTACGTACTGATGCGTTGAAACGACCTATGGGCACCACAAAAATCCCAAGACCAATTAGAATGGCCCCATGTGTTGTATCACCAACAATGTGCCCAGTGCAGTTTTATACCTGATGGCTTAGTGCATGCTCCTTCGACTGACCCGGGCCACCCTCTAGATGTATGAACCAGTGCGTTGAAGCTCGAGTAGCGCACTGATGAAAAAAACATCCGTAATAACCTCCGGCTGCCCATTTTTTTTAGTTGTGTTCAATTTCTGTTAAAAGCTCCACCAAAAGCTCCGTAACCATGAATAGATGTTGTAGCAAATGTTTTTTTGACAATTTGGCCAATTTTGTAACACTAAAAACCTCCTTTATAACCTCCGCTAGAGGGTCTTTTCCTTATATTGTATGGTGGAAGGGAGGCCTTATCCTTTGGAAGGTTGCCCAAATGTAGGAAACAAGAAACCAAAGGAAGGTGTTCTACGTTATTCAATCAAACAACCCTCACTGACTCTGATCATGAAGTAGTTGGAAATGGAAAGTTCGCTTCTATTTTAAAAAACTTTCCAAAAACAACTTGGCATAGGCAGTCTACTGAGAAAAAGCACCAATGGGCACAGGGTCTAGTGCTAATTTCTCTATGGGTGCGAGGCCATAACTACCTTCCAGCGCTGACCCAAAATCGAGTGTTTTTGATGGTATGTTCCAGGAATATTCAATAAAGGAAATGTTCTTCTCATGGAAAGGGATGGAATGACACTTTTTTCAAGGCATGACACTACCCAGAAGTCATGAGAATGGTCCTCCAATATGTGGGATGGGGATTGCAGGGATGGTGACAAAATGCTATGTAACAGATTCCCCCTAAAGCATGAGGGCTGAGAGAGAGGGAGGAGTGAAATGATTTACGAGAATGAGTTCAAACCAAACACCACCGTTGGAAGAGTTGTAAGTACAAATACAACTGACATCTCTAATACATGAACATGTGGCATGGGCGCAACCATCCATAATAGAGTACATATGAAACATGATTAGAGGTATGGACGCAGCCATCCAGCAAAAAGGATCAATAAATAGACTCAGGTATGGTCACAACCATGAAATAAAAAGAGTCATGCATATAGTCATGATAAACCATAAAGATCTCACAACCTGGATTTTATCAGACAAAATCTAGGGTCTTGCGCTCCATCTCGACTCAAACAAGTACAAATTCAAGCATGCAAATATGTGAGCTGAAGTCGAACATGCAAGAAAGTCACTTGATTACCAGCCAATGATGTAAGCTGTTAACAGGCACGAGAGAAACCACCAATAATGACAATGGATCTGTGGGTACAACTAATACAATCCATAGAATGTGAATAGTGATATGGCATCGAACACCCGCAGAATCACTTGATTGAAGGCCAATGATGAGGACATGTCATCGAATGCGAAGAAATTTCCATTGAGGCATGCAAGCTCGAAGGTACCAGAAGGGATTCTCTAGATCAGCTTCTTGGATAGTGAGCTGAAGTCGACAGGAAGTGACCTAGTCGAAGGAGGGCCATAATGTTTCCCACATCATCGACACGAGATAGAGGAATAAGATGATAGTGAATCAGGACCAAATAGAGAACTAGAGGGAGGTTGAAAATTGTAGAGGCAAGTTCTCTTGAACATATTGGCGACACGACTTTGGAGTTTGGTTGTATTTCAAATCAAGGGATCTAAGGTCATGATGATGTGGAAAAGAGCATATGAGAGGTCAAAACAGATTACCTGAACCAATGGAGGAAAAAATTATGAAATGAGATGTCCCCAACCTAACACGAATGTAGATGAGTGTTATGTTCAAGAGCGACATACTGCCGACACAACTGAGAAATGGTTCCATTTTCCCCCACCATCGCTGGCGAGTACCCCAATTATTTTTGGAAACAAGCTTGAAGGGGATAACATATGCTTGTCATGTAAGTTTGTCCTTCAGACAAATCCATCCTAGTACATTTTACGAGCCCTAGGAAGGAGGAACTCGGTTACATCATGATTTAATTTCATGGTGATGGTTTCCAATGTCATTTAGGTTTAACGAGTCTGAAAAAGGAAGAACTCGGCATCTTTTCATGTTTAGAGAGTTTGAAAAGAAGCAGAAAAGAAAATTCTAGCAGTCCTTTTTCATAGGTAGTCTCACATATCCAAAAAGGTAGAAAACTGTGTCTGAGAGAACCTCTTAGTCTCGATAGGCTAAGGTATTCCTTTTTCATAAATAATCCATTCCAGCCTAAAAAAGGGGTAAACGTATACTTGGTAGATATCGTTTCACAGTCGTTTAATGAATTCAAAACGACAAGAGTCTTGACAATCTTTTTAATTTTTGAGAGTAAAAAAAGAGCTGAAATATGACGCGAAGAGTGACTTTATCATGCTTTTACCGAGTCCAAAAAAGTATAAAATACAACTCGTTACTTCATCATCGTCACGTCGAGAACCTATCGCTACATAAGAGATGCATGTAAAACCCATTTTTCGAAATAATATAACAAAATAATAAAAAAATATGCTTTAAAACCTAATTAGGGTTCTAAAAAGTTTATAAAAGGCCAAAAATCGTAAAAAATAAATTAATTTTCAGTTTTACCTCTTGTGAGCAATTTGTTACCGTTTTTCACTATGATTTTGTGGAGCTGACAACAAGCAATCTGGAAGGCCAATTGCGAATCCGTCTGTTCCAGGTAAGAACTCATATCCTTCCCTGCATTTTGATAGATTTTTCATTACCTGCAACCCATTTTTATAGATCTATGGGGGGATTTTGAAAAATTTAGGGCACGACGGTTGACGTGGGTATCAGGCATGGACTCGCGCCAATCGGCTTGAATTCCAAACGGGGGTGCGCCAATTGGTGCGACTGTTTTTAAAATAGTCGCGCCAACTACGACAACCATTTCAAGCTCATAAATTCAAGCAATGAGCCTAATTTAACTATTCCAAAAGCATTGTATTTGGCTAATGACAACCATATGAATGTTTTTGCAGGTGTGAAAGAACAAAATGACAATCGAATGGAAAGAACAAGAGCATAGTGAAGAAGATGAGGAAGCCATGGGAAATGTGATATGTATGGACGTTCTTAGGGACTGTGGGCTCAAGAAATTCTTCATGGCACCATGTCTCAGAGCTCAACCAGAGCTATTGCAATAATTGATCATTGTCTAGGAAATCGATCAGGAAAAATTCATTATTCACGATCAGGAACTTGAGGTTGAGGTCTCGGATATTTATTTCATAACCGGATTGTCGCAGAGGGGGGTAATACCAATCCTGACAGGTACTCACCCCACAATGGAAAACATGAGTATGGTTATCGACAGAGTGTGCCGAGGAGCACAGAAAGGATCCAAAAGCGGGAAGGTGGATATCCAAACCATTCCCGATTTGGCACTCAGAGTAGTGCTACACAACATCACACGAGCTGCAAGAGTTCAGGCTCCACATGAGGCCATAAAAACATAATTAATTCTTGCAGTGGATTGCATGGCACCAACACTCTAAAGCTGGGAAGAGGCGGTAACAATCAACATAAAATGCTAGTTGACAAAATGAAAGAATGGTGAGCTGAAGCAGTTTGGCTACAGGTCCATCTTGGTACCATTCATCCTAGAACGGTTGCCAATATTCCAACGCTAGGAGGTGATAGTTCCGACACCACTAGCCCAGGAGCCAAAGATGGTCCGTTGGGCAGCTTTGATGCCAAGATGAGGGGGTGGTCAATAGATGTCATGGAGACCAGAGTTATTTGAGTGGCTTCGTCAATAGCTGATCGTCATGGAGGACTGGCCCTATTCTGGCACAAAATTTACCGATGATGCAGATCTCCCACTCCCAGCAGGAGAGGATTGGGATGAATCATTGGGTAAGACTCATTTTTTATTTTGATGAGTATTATGATTTTTTTGTTATGCATGTTCTGAAATTAATCCATGTAATTGTAGATGTTGGCCTAGAAAGACTTGCAGGCATGTCGCCAATAGCATGGAGGATTCCTAGTGACTTTGATGTGGCCCCTCATGGTGAGGGAGTCGAGGAGGAGGAAATCATACGCAACTTGGAGGGAATCTCCCATGGGATCCCTGATGTTCGTCGCCTGTACCAGAGACACACTGCAGGGGTGTCGAACCGTGTTCACCGCTTATTGAGACGGCTCGTATGGGCAATGATGTATGTCGCTGAATATAGTGCTGTAATTGAACTATTAATCGAGGCAATTGATCTCGACATTCATGCATTCATTGTTAACCTAGAATCACAGCTTGTTGTTCTCCAGCTTAATGGGAATTATTCTGTTAGAAATCCTCACATCTTAAGGTTGTATTTGCATGTTTGTTTACTGGAAAGACATTTTGATTAAATTACATATCAACATATTCCTAGATGAATGAATGCATTAACTGATACGGTAGCTAATATTGTGTTAGATAGACATTTGCGTAATTTGTAAAAACATCATCATCACGAGCCACCTCAATAAGCGGTGAACACGGTTCGACACCCCTGCAGTGTGTATCTGGTATGCACTAGGAACATCATCGAATCTCGCATGTTAAGGGATCCCACGGGAGATTCCCTCCAAGCTGCGTATGATTTCCTCCTCCTCACCTCCCTCACCATGAGGGGCCACAGCAAAGTCGCGAGGAATCCTCTGTGCTATTGGCGACATGCCTGCAGGTCTTTTTGGGCCAACATCTGCAATTACATGGATTAATGTCAGAACATGCATAACAAAAAAATCATAATACTCATCAAAATAAAAAATTATTCTTACCCAATGCTTCATCCCAATCCTCTCCTGTTGGGAGTGGGAGATCTACATCACCGGTAAAGTCCGTGCCAGAATAGTGCCAGTCCCCCGTGAAAATCAGCTGTCGGCGGAGCCACTCAAAGAACTTCAGTCTCTAGAACATCTGTTGACTGCCCCCTGACCTTGGCATCAAATATTCCCAATGGACCATCCATGGCTCCTCAGATGCTGGTGTTGAAACTATCACCTCCCGACGTTGGAATATTGGTTATCGTTCCAGGATGAATGGTACCAAGATGGACCTGTAGCCGAACTGCTTCAGCTTACCATTATTGCATTTTTTCAACTGGCATTTTATGTTGATTTTTACCGCCTCTACCCAATTGTAGAGTGTTGGTGCCATGCAATACACTGCAAGAAGTAATTGTGTTTTTGTGGCCTCATGTGGAGCCTGAACTCTCACAGCTCGCGTGATGGTGTGTAACACTACTCTGAGTGCTAGATCGAGAATGGTTTGGATATCCACCTTCCCACTTTTGGATCCTTTTCGTTCTCTTTGGCACACACTGTCGATAACCATACTCATGTTTTCCATTGTGGACCAAGTACGTATTAGGATTGGTACTGCCCCCTTCGTGACAATCCGGTTATGAAATAAATATCCAAGAATCCAATCTCAAGTTCTTGATAGTGAATAAGGAATTTTTCCTGATCGATGTCCCAGATACTGATCAAGTACTACAGTAGCTCCGATTGAGCTTTGACACATGGTGCCATGAAGAATTTGTTGAGCCTGCAGCCCTTGAGAATGTCCATACATCTCACATTTCCCATGGCTTCCTCACCTTCTTCACTATGCTCTATGAGTTCTTACCTGGAACAAATGGATTTACGATTGCCCTTCTGGATTTCTCGCTGTCAGTCCACAAAATCCTAGAGAAAAACGGTAACAAATTGCTCACAGGAGGTAAAAGTGAAAAGTAATTTGTTTTTTACCATTTTTGACATTTCATAAACTTTTCAGAACCCTAATTAGGTTTTAAAGCATATTTTTCGATTATTTTTCTATATTATTTCAAAAAATGGGTTTTACGTGCATTTCTTGTGCAGTGGCAGGTCCTTGACATGACGACGATGAAGTAACGAGTTGTATTTTATACTTTTTCATACTCTGGTAAAAACATGAAAAGGTCACCCCTGGAGTCATCTTTCAGCTCTTTTCTGACTCTCAAAAATTGAAAAGATTGCCAGGACTCTTGTCATTTTGAACTCATTAAACGGTTGCAAAAGGATATCTACCCAGTATAATTTTACCCCTTTTTCAGGCTGGAATGGATTATTTAAGAAAAAGGAATACCTTATCCTATCATGACTAAGAGGTTATCTCAAACATAGTTTTCTACCTTTTCTACCTATGAAAAGGGACTGCTGGAGTTTTCTTTTCTGCTTCTTTTCAAACTCTCTAAACATGAAAAGACATCAAGTTCTTCCTTTGTCAGACTCGCTAAACCTAAATGACATCGGAAACTGTCACCATGACAATCAATCATGACGTAACCGAGTTTCTCCTTCCTAGGGCTCGTAAAATGTACTAGGATGGATTTTTCTGAAGGACAAACTTACATGACAGGCATATGCTATCCCCTTCAAGCTTGTTTCCAAAAATAATTTGGGTACTCGCCGGCAATGGTGGGGGCAAATGGAACCAGTTCTCAGTTGTGTCGGTAGTATGTCGCTCTTGAACATGACACTCATCTGCATTCATGTTGGGTTGGGGACATCTCATTTCATCATTTTTGTCTCCATGGGTTTGGGTATATGTTCTTACCTCTCATATGTTCTTTGCCACGTCATCATGCCCTCAGATCCCTTGATGTCAAATACTACCAAACTTCGGAGTCGTGTTGCCGATATGTTCAAGAGAAGTTGCCTTTGTAGTTTTCAACCTCCCTGTAGTTATCTATTCGGTCCTGATTCACTATCATCTCATTCCTCTCTTTCATGTCAATGATGTGGGAAAAATTATGGTCCTCCTTCGACCAGGTCACTTCCTATCAACTTCAGCTCATTATCCAGGAAGCTGATCTAGAGACTCCCTTCCGGTACCTTGGAGCTTGCATGCCTCAATGGCAAGTTCTTCGCATATGATGACAAGTCCTCATCATTGGCCTTCGATTGAGTGATTTTGTGAGTATTTGATGCTAGATCACTATTCAAATTTTGTGGATTGTACTAATTGTGCCTTCAGAGCCATTGTCATTATTGGTGGTTTCTCTCGTGCCTCTTAACAACTTACATCATTAGTTGGTAATCAGGTGACTTTCTTGCATGTTCGACTTCAACTCACATATTCGCATGCTTGAATTTGTACTTTTTCAAGTCGAGATGGAGCGCAAGACCTTGAGTTTTATCTGATAAAATTCAGGTTGTGAGATCGTTATGGTTTATCATGACTATCTGCATGACTCTTTTGATTGGATGGCTGTGACCATACCTTAGTCTATTTATTGATCCTTCTTGCTGGATGACTGTGTCCATACCTCAAATCTTAGTTTTATATGTACACTATTATGGATGGCTGCGCCCATGCCACATGTTCATGTATTAGAGATATCAATTGTATTTTTACTTGCAGGCCTTTTGACGGTAGTGTTTGGTTTGAACGCATTCTCGTAAAGCATTTCACTCCTCCCTCTCTCTCACAACTCATGCTTTAGAGGGCATCTGTTACATATCATTTTGTTGCCGTCCCTACAATCCCCATCCCACACATTGGAGGACGATTTATGTGACTTCTTTATAGTTTCATGCATTTCAAAAAGTGTAATTTCATCCCTTTCCATGAGAAGAACATTTCCTTTGTTGAATATTCCCGAAACAGACCATCAAAAGAACATGATTTTGGGTCGGTGCTGGTAGGAAGTTATGGCCTCGTGCCCATTGGTGCTCTGTCTCAGTGGACTACCCACACCAACCTTTTTTTGGAAATGTTTTTAAAAATTATAAGAAAAGTTTCCATTGCCAACCACTTCCCCATTGGAGTCAACGTGGGTTGTTCAACTGAATAACGTCGAACATATTCCTTTGGCTTCTTGTTTCCTACATTTGGGCAACCTCCCAAAGGATAAGGCCTCCTTCTGCTTGTGGATCATTATCTACATATCCTTTTTATTTTTCATTTTGAAGTTTGAAAAAGAAAAATTAAAAAAAAAAAATATAAGAATTCAAAATATGCTATAGTATGAAGTTTTTAATACTTTAGCATAAAAAAGAGAAATGCAATGTATTTCCATTTTTATTCATATACATGAAGAGGGCGTCAACCTTAGGTTGATATATATATATGTATTAAGGTTAAAGCCCGAGCAGCTTCCGGAGCGGAAGTCACAATCACGCAAAGAAGCTTATGGATATGCAATTGCGGGGGGTCAATTAGCCCGTCGGTTATCAAATCCCGACCCCCCGCAGTTGACCGGTCAGATCTCATAAATTTGGTGATTGACGGTTCTGATTAATTACAGGGGGTATGGGTAGGAACTCTTCGCCGTACTCACAGACCCCCCACATGACGTCATCTGTCGAGGTGGAAAACAAGCTGTCATTCACTGTTAACTGTTTTTCCACGTCACTCTTGCATTTATTATGGTTTCCGTAGTCTATAAAAGGTTTCTCCTGTTTCGTTTTGATTTATTTGTGTCTGTTTGCCCTGTTTACCTGCGTCCCACCACCTTTGCACTGCTCATTCCCTCGTGAATTGCTTTCGAATTCCAGTCAGCTATGGCCAAGCGAACATCACTGTTCGGTTTATCAACTCTCAGTCCCCTCCTAGATAGCGAGAAAGATGTTCATGATACTGCGTCGTCTGTCAACCATCCTCTCTTGCACTACCAAGTAACCCTGAACACTGACAAGTCCCCTGTGTTCTCTGCTATGAAAAGTTCAGGTGTGTTGTCTGCTTGCGTTCCAAAAACTCATTTCTTCCCCGAATTCATTTCTTGGTTAGTTTCGTCCATGTACCCTGGCAAGTGTTTCGTTATGAATTCCCAGGGGGAAAATATCCTGCAGGTTTCAACACAATTAATGCGTCAAGCATTATGTTTTCCAGAAGATGAGTCTCCATTGCAGTTCTCCGAAGATTTGTTGGTTTAGTATTTCGAGGAGCTTTCAAATGAAGAGTTTAATCGCTGCATGTCGTTTTTGATACCAAGTCCAGAGAAAACTCAATTTGAAGCAGGAAAGTTCAGTTTGGAGGCGTTCAATGTTCAGTATAGGCCAGTTCTTAGCTGCATTACGGAAATTTTGGGAAGAGATGATGATCACGAAATTGATAAAGTAGTCTTGGGAATGTTCACTCTGATGATGAAACCAGGTGTGGTGCTAGACATCCCGTCTTTTTGGCAAGAAGTAGTAAACTCCCAATTGATCGCCTTCCCTCTAACAGGTTTTTTCAGATTTCCATCATTGGTAGTCTACTTATTTTTATATCAAAATGTTGAAGAGTTCATGAGTGTTGGTTTAAATATAATGGATAGTAATAAGAATAAGCAGTCAGTTCTGCTTTGGACCGATATGGTTAGGAAAGAAGAGAACGAAGCCGGGTTGTTTGAATTTACTGACCATTTCATGACTACTGCTTATAAAATTCTGAATGGAACTCTTCCTCCATGCTTTCTGCCAAAGGCCCAGGAGTTCTTACAGTTAGGACCCAATTGTAAGTTTGGAGATTGGTTTATTTTTGAAGATTACTCTGAGATAAGACTGTATAGAGTTAGTATTGAGCCCTATAGGCTCCCAACCTTTGTTCCCATGAGACTTTTTGCTTTGGAATTTATAAGGAAAAGTCTTAATGTAGATCAAGTTCATTTTCTGCCCATGAAGAAAGGATTGATGTACAAGTTGCCTATGAGTGTAGGCCCTTTTGTTGTCAATACAAGACAAGCTTTTGAAGAGGTATCAAAAATATTGGAAGGAACGCAGTTGTTGTTGGGAGAGAAATGGCCCTATGATCCACATGGGATAATTTCTCAAAGAAGGGTTGAGAACGGGTATGCTGCTTTTACACATGTGAGTAAACCTGATTTAGAGAAATTGGCTAATCCAGGAGGGCCAAGTTCATCAAAGACCAGTATTCAAACACCTGCAATTTTAGAAAGAATGAGCAAAAGAGGTAGGGAGGATGTTATTGATATCGATGATGAGGAGCCCCGAGAGGAAAAAAGGACTAAACTAGCAGAAGATCATTCCTCCAATTCACCTGGTTTTACTCTCCAGGTCAATGAAGAACAAGATTGCCCTTCATCTCCTAATAGACAGGAACTTCACTTGGAAAAGGCTTCCTCCATGAAGCAAGTGTTCACACAGATTGAGGAAAGGAACCAAAAGATAAAGGCCAATATAGAAGCCCAAGAAGAGCATAATATACCTGCTGATCAAACCAGATTGCTGACTGTGATGGATTTGGAGAAAGATCAGTTTAAGATGGCTCTGTCACATCCGACAGGAATGTCCCTTGGACCTTCAGGTAGTTTTAAGGAGTTAAATATTGTCATGGATGTTAAAAAAATCCCCCTGTGGGACAAAATGAATCTGCACATGCAGTCTGGTCAGCTGATTGTAAACGACTTGAGCAAGACCAATGCTACAGCAGTCAAGACTAAAAATATGCTGGCAAAGGTCATTAAACAATGCAAAATGGAGAAAGCAAACGCCAGGGCATTAACAACTCAGAATGAAGAGCTGAAGAAGATTATTATTAAAATCGGCGTGGATCCAAATGATAAAGCCGTAGTTCAGAAGTTGATGAAAAGTGCAGAAGCGGAAATATCATCATTAAGGAAAAAGTTGAAATTGCCAGCTACAGAACACTCATTGGCGGCCGAAGTAGCAGAGGTTGAAGGGGAAAAAGAGGAATTGCGACAACAGTTGATGAAGAAGGACGAAGAACTCACTAAGGTCAAGCAGACTTCTATATCCTTACAAAATCATATTGACAGCCATACTTGTACTTTTGACTTTTCTGCAGGTGATGCTGATCCTCAGGCTCAGATTATTCAGCTGAGCACCGAATTAAAGATGGCGGAGAGAGATTGCAAACAAGCTCAATCAGAATTGCAAACAGCTATCAAGGTGATGCAAGGATGGGAAGGACAAGCACTGGATAACAAGCAGAAACTGCAAAAAGCTGAAGAAGAAATCAAGGAGCTCAAGGAGAGATTAAAAGGTAATATCTCTCTTATTAAAGCCAAGGATATTATCTGGAATGAAATTATTTCAGAAATGTAGTCAAAATGGGATTCCATGAATATAATTGCCAGGGAGAAAAATATTATTTCTGAGCATGAAAAGGAGCTACTATCAGAGAAGCAGGCCGCTATTAAAAGATTGAATTGGGCCAAAAAGTTTATAAATTTTATTAATGCCAAGACAGATGAAGAGTTGAGAGATATGGGGATACAGGATAGGTACTTCTATGCTGAAGAGGTAAATAAAATGATCATCAAAAACGACCTTCTAAAGGTCTCAGAGAAACGGTTACAGGGAATTAAGGAGATAATTAAGAAATTTGATATTTCATTTGACAAGTTGATGAGAACAGGTTTGCCCTCATGCTGGACGGAGAAAGGGGAGATTATGTCCTGGAAATTTTATGAGGATCAATTGACATTTGAAAAAAGCAGAGCAGATGGCCAGCATGAGAAGACACAGATATTGAAGGGAGAAACAGTATTCAATTTCTTACAAAGGCATTTCCTTCTGCTATGGATGGTGAAGACGTTGTTCACAAATAATCTTACTCACAGCCAAGTTGTTGCCTTTACACTGGAATATCATCGTTATAAGAATGCTCTGATAACTCAAGATAAACTCTAGAAATAATGCAAGAAATTTTCTATTGACACAGAAAAGGGATTTCCAGCCAAACAGCCACAAGTAGCCGTTCAGCCACAAATAGTCGTTGAGCCAGCCACTATTTCAGGGACATCAGTTCCCTTAGATTAGGAGTTATCATCTTTTATTATGTTTTAAATGAAGTTATGTAAATGTATTAGAATGTTTCCAAGGCACGTACCTCTACTACAGAAAGTAGTTAAGCAGTTAGAGTTAGTTGGAATCAGTTTTATAACTGGAAACCATTTTGGTTCAGATGGTATTTAAAGACATTTTGAAGAAGAAAGAAGGTTCCGAGTTTTGGACCTTGAAGGCTAATTTTGTACTAAACAATATTGAATCAATGAAAAAGTTTTGCAAGTTTCCATTATTCCATCTGTGTTGAAGAGTTTTCTTAGTTTTCATTTCGTTTCCATCTCTGTGAATAAAGTAGAGTGATTAGAGCTGCAGGTCTCTTGATATTTATGTATCTAAGAGTTAAATATCCTTAATGGGCGCTCCTCTGCTTTAGCTTATTTGTTATTCACTTCTTCAGGATTTTATTATGGTAGTTTTTGTTTAAAGTAGCATGACAGATTAAAATCCTTTTCCTTCTTCATCTTCTATTCGCTCACTTCAATATAAAGGGAACATGGCATTGCAGAACTTATAAAGATTTGATATTTGGGAAATATATTATTAATATTTGAAGGTTTAATAAACAGAGACAGATTTACATTTTGTGACATAATCTTTAATGTCTTGAGCACGGATTCCTGTACACAGCAAGGAATTGTTTCTCAAGGAACAACACCTTCCACCATATGAGGGATCCCAACCTCCTCCTCCCCTTCTATAAATACATCTCTCTCACATAGATGCTGCTAGCTAAACATGTTGTACAATAGTTGAAATAGTCTGAATAAGTTGGTGTGAGATAAAGCAAAAAGAGAGATCCCTTGTCGAGAGAGAGTCTAGGATGATTGCCTTGCCAATTCCAATTCCACGACGAATGATTAAGATATGTTGGACTAATCTTGCTGAAGGAGGCTGCGATGTTAAGGCTCATTTGGTTGTAATCTCTTTCTTTCTCTTAATTTATACATGACTGATGTTTTGGTTCCCGTTTTGCATTTAATATGATTAAATCTTATGCAACACATTTAATTCTCCTTGACCAATTGGATAGTTATGAATGTAAATATTGTTTTGTATGCTGCTATCATCCTCCGATCCTTGTGCAGGCACCTGAGTTCCATTGCTGAAGGACTGTGACGTGTCGGGACAAAGATCAGGAGACTACTGCCACAACTATGACAATTGTGTTGGAACAAAGGTAGGACATCTATCCCGACTCAGTTTCATTCATTAACTAGGAATTGATGCATTAGTATGTCCTCTTGCTGCTAGACCCACCCTAGGGCTAGAGGGATCGCCTCTGTTCGCAAAGGGGATTTACCTGCACAACAGAGTGGTGCAAAATATGGCCGTGAGAACACTTTGAAAGCAAGAATATTGTTTAGAGAACACTTTGTAAATAAAGGATGGCATGCATGAGAAATGAATTATATTGAGCATTTCTTGATATTAAAAAAATGATGCATATTTAATACGAAATGATAGTATTAAATCCATTTTAAAGAACCATATTAAAGTAGGAATAAGATTCTCCATATCTATGCATTGGAAATCTATTGGACTACGCCCACATTGCAAAGGATCTCCATATATTCATATTGAAAATGCTTAAAGAACTGTTTCCAATGTCATTAGCATATAACAAATATGTAGATTGAAGGGATGTAATGAGAGTTTGTACATCCTGAGCGATTGAGGCTACCATTTTTTATTGGACCTCTTAACTTCTTTTGATCACTCGGGCTTTGATCACAAGTATATAAAAAAAAATTACAACTTAAGGAGCATGCCCCAAAAAACTACATTTTATTAAAGGAATAGAAGTTACTATCTGAATACATCTTGAAACCTTTTGCATTCCCAACTCAAGCAATAATCTCGTGAGCCTCTAAAACATAACCTCTTCCATCCTCAAGAATCAATTGTTCTAAAGGAAAGGCAGGTCAAACATTACCACACCAAATTACTAATGACAATGACTATTATACTTGACTATACACCATTGGTCCCTAGGATCTGACTTCTTGGTTATTATAATAAGAAAATCCTATAAATTATGTCTCCAAAAAACATGACCTTTCCATTAGTATGTCTTCACAACGCGGCTCATACTTATTTTAAGTTATCACGAAAATAGATGATTACATGCACTCTATAAACACTGCATATGCTCCATCATGAACATTGCAAACTCCTACAACTCCATACTTCCCATTCCTTTGCCTCAATACCCCTAAAAGTGTGACCATAATGCAAGCACCGCTGCACCCACGTGGATGCCCCAATTACACAACATCTCCATGTACATTTACTATTTCAGGCCTTAGATCAAGTATCTTCTGGTTCACAAGAGCGACATCAGAAAATGCTTCATTGATCTCATAGTAATCAATTTGCAAAGCCTCCAAGCCTACCCTTGAAATAGCTTTTGGTATGGATAGAGTGGGTGCAATTGTAAACAGTTCAAGTGCATGCGCAAAATCATCATATCCTGTGATCTTACTATAACTTGTAATCCTAGTTCCAAAGCATTATCTCCAATAAATCACAATATGTAATGACGCACCACTAATATTTACACAATGCATTGTCACTATAATAAAATATTAATGCCATTATTGTCATTTAATGTCAGTGTTCAACCTAGTTGGTGCACCATTGTATAATGTTGAGTTCTTAATTTAATGTCTTTTTGGGACTAGGGCGCCAAGGTTTCATCGATGTTCAATTTTCTTTCCATAAATAATCGAACGCACGCCCTGATTTTTTGCTTTTTTCAATTTTGAATCAAGATCTGGTGGAAGGTGACGAAGTTTAGGGTGTGTACTGAGGCTTTGATGAAGGTTTGCAGGGAAATAATGATAGTGAAAATGCCATGACAAAGGAGAAGAGAAGAGGCAGAATAATGGTAGAACTAGGGCCAATGGCTTCATATATACAACAATCTTTAATATATACACACACATTCAATAAGGTTGATAGAATATTTGTTGTAATTGTAACGCCAAGCACCAAAGTTTTGAAACTTATCACCTGTATGTGTTGGGCCGTGAATACAACCACTTTGTAACACTTATTTCATCCATTTTTACTCTTCTCTATTATATCATTTGTTATAATTTATCATTCAAATCCATTTTATAAATGATTTATGCTCTTAGGATGAAAATTATTTATCTTCCTTTATTTCTAATAAATTGATGATTATGAATTATTTTATCAATGATAGTTTTAATAAGTTGGTTATAACATTATTCACCATTTTTAGCCTCCAAGATAATTTCGTATCAAGATTTGATCATTAAAAGTGCCAACCTCGTAAACGCGCCGAATAAGGAGTGACAAATATGTTGAGATTCTGAAACAAAGACGAATATGAAAATCCGAAATATGGGTTTTGTCCGGTGGACCCGACTCCAATTAACTTTATTAAAGAACGGTTTGCCCAAATTCGCCCGTGTTGAGATATTCGCGTAGTTCTTTAAGCACGATTTTCTCTTACCGTTTGTTGCGCGTCCTCCAAATCTCACTTAAAAAAGCCAAATTCGACTAATAAGTTGTGGAAAGATGGATGTAAATCTATTTTTCTTGTTGATCAATTGGTTGGAAGAAATCCAATATTGTTATGGGAAGATTGTATTTACTATTCAATTTCTCCTCCTCTCCCGATTATAAAAGGAGAAGCACGTATTGTGTAGGAGGAGGATTTCCAAAGACGTTTCATGTACTCGTTAAAATGTTTTGACTCTACTACCGAGTCTCGTTGAGAACTGGTTCATTATATTTCTGTCCAATGCATTAATATAAGCTTGGTGATTATCTCATCTCTGCGTCTGGATTAACTTAAGGCGGTGTCCCCTTGGAGGCTAAGGGCCCGGCCCCGTAGGACACTTGCTGCTGTATATTATCTCCTTGGTTTATGCGTGGTTTTGCTTATCAGCTTGAATCGGTAATCTGATGTGTTTTGTTATCTTATATTACAGCTCTGTTATATTTCATATTTCGTTCTCTGCAACAGGAACACCGTAATCTGCATTCTAACGTATTGCTATTCCTTTAAAACCGTTACCGTGACATTGCCGTTCTCTACATAATGCTATTGCTGTTTAATTGCAGAGTAATCAAGCTGTAACCTTCTTAAGTTGGTATTACTGCATTTCTCTATGGTTTATACTTCACACGATTGCTATTCAATTGACGTTGTGGTTCCATTATGGATTGTAATCGTTACCCTTTCTAACCAGGATTAATACTTGCAGTATCAGACTCAGATTACTATTAATGTGTGCCTGTGTTAAGTTATTATGCATTTGTATTTGGCCGTCCAGCGTGTTGTGTGCGTATATTATTTATTAATGCTGCTCATAATTTATCAATAGTCATTGCTATTCCATTAGCGTGTTCTACTTAATTTGCCTTAAAAGTGAAAGATTGTTATTTGATTGCGAAGAGTGCATTTGGGTCAATAGATTAAGTTTGGTTACAACTCGCGAGACTTAGCTGTTCGTTTGCTGTTCCATTTTAGATTTGTTGTTAAATTCTTTATTTGCTGTTCTATTTACTCGCATTTGTTGTTTTGGTGTGAGAAACGATCTAAGGCTGTAGTGAGCTTCGGCATTCACTGTCTAGCTCCCAGACCCGTGGTCTATGCTCTAATTTCCTCTCCATCAGTTTCCAAAGGGATGGGTTATCACTGCCAAACCCTTGACTGATAAGCTGCCTAGTTTTCTGAATGTGTGATTTATTCTTTTGAAGTAACTTAGTTATGGACAAGCTTTCATTTACTTTTGGATTTTAAGCACTATACTGCAAAACATTACTCTTGAGTAAATAGCCGCCTCAGACTGAGTACACTCTTGAAACAAAAAGTCGTCCCTGGGTTGATAATTAATGTGAGGTAATTAGGAGTTACAAAGACACCTTTTTATCGCTCCACATTTTGGCGCCGTTGCCGGGGAGAGTGTAGCCATTTCTAAAGAGTAGCGTGAATTTGATGAATGCCTGCTAGGGAAGAGTTGGATCTTAAAAACGGAAGGTAAGAACCTACGTGCGGAGCATGTAAAAGCCCTGCTCCACTGTCCGCTTTCCTAACAGATTTTTTGTTGCTTTGTTGGGTAGAAATAGATGTTTGAATTTTTGTGTGAGTGACTAGGGAAAAAATAGAAATTTTGAAAAATAAATCACATGATTTCATTCAAGTGGTGATGTAAGCACCACCCATTTCACTAACCGATTGACAAGAACATTTGAAGAAGGAGCCTCGAAGAAACACATGAAGAACATCTTATACTATGGTAAGAAATGGCTCACGTTTCTACTTTTGAATTTCCTATCAAAGATCTAGGAGGAGTGACACAAATGCACATAATTCCCCCATCTTTACCAAATTTTCATGGTTTAGCAAATGAAGATCCAGATACATTCTTATTTGAGTTAGAAATACTTTGTAGAGGATATGATTATTGTACTAATGATCAAAGATTGAAAGTGTTTCCTCTTACTCTAAAAGGAGCAGCTCTCCGATGGTTCATAAGCCTAGGTGGGAATTGCATCCAATCATGGGAGGACATGAAGAACATATTCTTGAAGAAGTACCAAGACTATTGCAAATCCAATGAAGATATTTTCAGTATAATACACGGGGAAGATGAAAGTTTGGAGGACTATGTAGATCGATTTCAATACAACCTTCAAAAATCAAAATATAAGCATTTGGAGAAAGAGATCTTAAAAACACTCCTTCTTAAAGGAATCAAAGATGAATTTTTAGAACTCTTAAATCTGATAGGAAAAGGTGATGTTTTTCAGTTATCATATAATGATGTTTGTGAGTTGTGCATAAGGTATTCAAGAGGAATCTCCAAGGCTGGTGAGAATTCTAGAGATGTTTGTTCTTTGTTTTCCAAATCTGCTACAAGAATAGGAAACATAAGAGCTGAAATCAATGATTTATTTGAAAATTTTAAAGTTGATTTTATTAGCTCTCTAAGCTCAAAATTGGATGTTTTGCAGGTTCATAAAAATGAAGAATTTGATGAAATGTTTTTCCCTCATGACCAAAAGGAGCAGCCCATAGATGGTTACTCTTCCTTATCTAGGATGGAAGTATCATATCAAAGAGGTGAGGAAGCTGCAACAAGGTCAAAACCATGGAAATCATGGCCTACAGGTATGGTTCAAAACATTTCTTCTCCATTCTCTTACTTGCATAATCCATTATGGAATACTCATGTTCTAGGGCAGCCATGTCAATTTCAATATAACCACCAATCTTATCTACAAGTTTGGCATGGTTCATCTTATGATTGCATGACTACTCTCCCTCATCTTGTAGCACAAGCACATTCTCCATATTCTCCACCAGCTCTTTCACAACATCCTGCTTGCATATCAAATTTATCCACTCAACCCAACCAACCACATCATCACAATGCTCCATTCCATACACAATTTCCTGCTCAACTAATTCCACACCCTCACCACAATAAACTAGTACAACATACTTACAGTGTTGAACTGCCAAATTTACTCACCCTTCCCACCCATTCTATCTCACATGCGCCATTAGAGAAAACTTACAATGAGATTCAGAATGTTTCAAATTCAAAAATTGTAGAAGTTATGGAAGAAAATGAGCTTACTTCTAGTTTGCATCAACAAGTCATTTTAAAAGCTCAAGAACTTCATGATATGATGGCTATGGGAAATCAAGAATATAAAGGATATATTGAACATTGGTTTCACTCCATCACTTGTTTGCAACATTGCTCCACGCTTCAACAATTTTTGACTCCATCTTTTCAAGGGAAGTTGGCTTCTCATACCCTAATTTTCATTAATATGCATTTTTCAAATTTGGGTATGTGTATACATGAAGCCTTATTTCGAAAATGGCTCCACTGGAAGTACTCATATACGTAGTCATATTCATTTTTCAAATCAAAATAGGTTAGTGTAGAAAATAAAATAAATAAGGGAATAAATAAATGCATTTTGTTTTTCCATGTAAAACTAGTGTTTTTTTTTTGCAACATGCTATGCAAATCAACATTGGTGATAATTGTTTTTAATTCATTGGTGTATGTAGATGACTTATAATGGAAATAATAGTTCTACAAACACTTATATTCATTTTTTATCACCAATTTGAAAAAAATGCTTGAATATCATTTTTTGGCTTGCGGGTTTGATGAATTTTCTAGAAAAACAGTCGGGACAGTCATGTTTTGAGGGACCAAAAATGAATATTTTTAAAACCTGTTTCTACCCTAGGTAGCCCTTGATGTCTAATTTCTAACCCAATTTGAATCAGTCAATTTGGATTTGAAACGAAAAATTTAGAACCAAAACATTGACCGGATGTCTAGCGGGCAGCTCAGGAACAGAGTTGGGACAGTCAGTTTTTGGAGGCCTAAATGACCATATTTTTAAAACCTGTTTCTATCCTAAATAGCCCTTGATGTCTAATTTCCAACCCAATTTGAATCACTCAATTTTGATTTGAAACGAGAAAGTTAGAACCAAAACATTGACCGGATGTCTAGCGGGAAGCTCAAGAACAGAGTTGGGACAGTCAGTTTTTGGAGGCCTAAATGAATGAATTTTTAAAACCTGTTTCTATGGTAGATTCCCCTATGAATATAGTTTCCAATGCAATTGGAATCACTCATTTTCGATATCGTATGGGGAAGTTATGATCAAAATACTGACTGTCTATCGTAAATCAGCACCCTTAAAACTCTGTTTTTCCGGATGTTCCTTACAGTGTTTGACCTATCAATTCTTATTTTCTTCAAAACCTGTTTCTATTGGAGATAAATAAATGAATCTAATTTCATTTCCAATTTGAATCATTTGAATCCGACATCAAACGAAGAATCTATGCTTAAAACATTCACTGTTGTTCTAAGTGGGGTAAGCGAAAATGACTCTGTTATGCAGGTTGTTCTAAGTAAAATTGACATATCATATCATTGAATTTTTAAAACCTGTTACTATTGGAGATTAAACTTTGAATTAACTCTCATTTGGCTTTGGAATCACTCAATTTGGACGAAAAACAAAGAAGTTGTGACTAAAACACTGCAGGTTAGCCTGATTGGCCACTGCTCTCCCGCAGGTAACAAATAAATTTTACTTTGTTATTTTCTCCGTGGATTTGTTGTACAGAGTAACTACTTGTTATTTTTTTTCATAATTCTTGGATTAAGGGAGCCCGTACACCTCTCTTTCTCCATGATTTAATGTTTTATTGCAGGTAGATACTCGTTTTTTGCAGGTCCTAGGAGAAAAAGAAGGTCAATTTATGGACGAGTGATTTTGAAAGAAATTTTAAAATGAAACAAAGGAATTTCATCCAACCCATTACCCAATGGATTCATAATAGAAGAAATGAAGAATTGATTTCCATTTGAAGATTCATGTCATGTCTTTGCTGCCAAAACATTTTTCGAATTAGATCATTTTTTTACATAATATCATAGCCGTTGTAACTTATTGTTTTCAATAAAATGTTGTTTCTTTTCTAATTTCTCTTATATTTTTTGTTTCAGGTGTGGCTTCATTCAAACTATCACCCATCCTCAGCATCAATGCAGTGAACAACTAATTCATTCCTTGCATGCTTACATTTTATGCTTGTGCATTTTGCTGTTCCTTTTTTTTTTTTGAAGGGACATCATTTGTGTGCATTTTTGTCGTTCCCGCTGTTCCTTTTTCAAAGGGACAACATTTTCATTTTGCTATTCCTTTGGAAAAGGAATAGCACCTTTTGGGTCAGCCGTTCATTTTGCTGTTCCTTTTCGAATAGAACAGCTGCCGTTCCTTTTCGAAATGGAACAGCATTTCTGCACTTTCACGATTTGTTGTTCCTTTCCGAATGGAATAGCACTTTTGCACTTTTCATTGTTCCTTTTCCAAAGGAACGACACTTGTGTTTTTGTTGTTCCTTTCTTCAAAGGAACGACATTTGCATTTTCACACTTTTTTTTGTATTTTTGCTTTTGGTGTGCATTTCCCTTGTTGTTCCCTACAAGGAACAACACTTTTTTGAGTGTTTTTGCTGTTCCTTTTTTCCAAAGGAATGACATTTGCCTTTTCACACTTTGTTGTGTATATTTTTGTTTTTTTGTGTGCTTTTCCTTTGTTGTTCCCTACAAGGAACTACACTCTTTTTACGTGTTTTTGCTGTTCCTTCAAAAGAGCAACCCTTTGGGAGTATTTTTGAGAACAACCTTTCCTTTCTCTTGTGGGACTATTCCTAGTTCATCTCAACCATTTGACTGATTCCCCTTCATGGCCTGAAGTACACTATTTTTACGAGGACAAGAATTATGGATTCTATTGAAGCGAGTTAATATCATTCACGTTATGATCTTTAACAGGACAGCTCCTTGATGATAGATTATTTTCAAAAGGGACACAATTATTTATATACTACTTTACCGCATTGTTTTCTGTTGAACATGATATTGATTGATCATCTTAATACCATGTTGGTTCCACCCTTCTGGATTATAATCTTCTCTGTCTGTAATAAATGAGATTATGGGTATATTTTTCTATTGACATGTTCAACTTCTTCCACCATCCCTGCTTTTAAGGAGTACTGAGTCTCCCTCTTTTTATCATAAAAATGTGTAATAATAACAAAATTTTGTTCGCAGATGGAGGATAGGGGGTCTCAGTACGAGCCAGCCTACCATGTTCATAAGGCTGTAACAAAGTGACATTCCTATTATGGCCACCACACCAGGGTTATGATCCATTAGATAGCCCAATTATCCTTGGAACAGGAGGTCTCATCACGAGCCGGCCTGATCACTTTTGCTACATCCCAGTGAATGGCAGTGTGGTTATCTGGTTACCACGCCAGCACACTGATCTCTTCTGTAGAACAACACTGTAACTCTCCATTTATAAATTGAGGATCCTGGCTCATATGGGTTAAAAAGCAACCCTACCGAGGCTATGGACGCCTGCTGGCAGCAGTGGCTCTGCTTCTGGTATTGAAGTTATATCTTATCGTCAATTATTATTATAATACCCTTTTCTTATTTTTTTCTTTTTATCAGAGAAGTTATTTCCTTACTTTTTTTCCCTATTTTGAACCTTTATGCATGAGAAATTGTTTTATAATCAATCACATCATTTTTCAGCTAGAATACCATCAGTAAAGCATCTTTTTGGCATATTGTTGTTCTTTTTCTCTTTTTCATAACTTATCATCAATCCAAAGCGTCCTATCTCTTATTCATAACTATCTTTACACACTCTGCTCTCATTATAATCATAACTCTCGTTGTCCTATCATTGATATGTGTACTTTACTTCATTCACTGCTATATTGTTCATTCCCTTGCCTTGCCATCAGCACAACACCTCTCATATACTTTATGGTCATGGAATTCCTTTTCCAATTGGAGGGGGGAATGTCTGCATTATGGGATCGCATGCGATATGATTACTGCACTCTGCCATAACTTGTTGATTTGACAAAAGTTTTTCTGATTGAAAGTTTTGCATGCATCTTATCTGTTGCTATTCAAACCTAACACTATGGATTCAAGAACATTGTATGCAAAATAGTGCTTTGTTTATAGGAGAACAACAAGTATGGGCAGAATTCTATTCACAGCATGACTACAGTATTGCAACTAACAGAAGAGGCTCGAGCAACTCGCATACGTGAACAATTCTTCAGACATGATGTGCTTACCTGGATTCCACCTTTTGTATCACTTTCAGCACCAACTCTGCCTACATCAGCTTCAACAACTGCCAGTGCATATATGTCATTCCACATTTTTGGAGGTAAAACTTGAGGTAAAATAGCATAATTTTCTGATTTATTACGAATTTAGGAGAATTTCATGCAAATCCATTTTGAGCATTATTTATCATCCTTCATTCCACATCTTTACCACTTTCCCTTTTTCAGCAGCATATCATTTTCGAGTATGGGAGAGTGTTCCTTTCATTCATTTCTTTCTTATGACCATGTCATCTATATTCTTTATCATCCATTGTTATTCTTATTCATTCTCAACACCTCCATTATTCCATGTTGTTTTACACCAAGCATAGAATTCAATAGCTGGTAGCAACCTCCTCTATTTGTTTTCTAGCATCGCATGAGGACATGCTAATTCTTCAGAGAGGGGGAGGAATTGCTACGCATGATGGATGTTTTCAATTTTCTTTCTCATTTAAGGCATACAATTTCAGTGCAGAAATTGATTTCCATAATATTTTTAAAAACTATGAACTCAATTCTTGTGATTTTTGGAAAATGCAGACGTATCATTAATACAAACCCAGACAATTTCAAGAAATATTGGTTCATAAAATTTCAGAAATCATGCACTCTCAGCTACAGTCATTTTGTTTATATCTCATGATCCATGCATCAAAACAATCTGATTTTTGGATCATAAAGGCATTCATATATTATAAATTTACTTGCCAAATTTCAACAAAAGCTGGTTTGTAGTTTTTGAGAAAATGGTTAATGAAGTTTGTTGTTATCTATATCATATTTTGCTGCAACTTCACACATATAGTTGAATGTCAATGTAAAAATTGTTATGCCTTCATTAAGATTGCTAAAATTGAAGATTCATTAACTAAGGAAGCATTCATTTGTTCTCAAATTTTTATTGCTTGGTTAACACATGGGTTTTGTCTTGGGGTTGCATGAAGACATGCAATATATTCAGGTTTTCGTTGCATGAGGACATGCAACATATTGAGTGTGGGGGTGTGTTGGGCCGTGAATACAACCACTTTGTAACACTTATTTCATCCATTTTTACTATTCTCTATTATATCATTTGTTATAATTTATCATTTAAATCCATTTTATAAATGATTTATGCTCTTATGGATGAAAAATTATTTATCTTCCTTTATTTCTAATAAATTGATGATTATGAATTATTTTATCAATGATAGTTTTAATAAGTTGGTTATAACATTATTCACCATTTTTAGCATCCAAGATAATTTCCAGATTGAAGATTTGATCATTAAAAGTGCCAACTCAGAAATGCGCTGGAATAAGGAGTGACAGTTTTGCGGTTGAGATTCTGAGCAAATGAAGACGAATCTGGAAAATCCGGAACATGGGTTTTGTCTAGAACGGACCCAATTAACTTTAACAAAGAACGGTTTGCCCAAATTCGGTCTGTGTTGAGAGATTCGCAGAGTTCTTTAAGCACGATTTTCTCAGTTCTGTTGTTGCGGCCGTCCTCCAAATCTGCCAATAAAGTTAAATCGACTTCAATGCTAGGGAAAGATGGAAAAATCATTTTTCGTTGATCAATTGGTTGGAAGAAATCCAATATTGTTGTAAAGATTGTATTTACTATCCAATCTCTCCTCCTCTCCATTATAAAGGAGAAGCACGTATTTGGTAGATATGAAACTTGGAAGACGTCATGTAATTTCCCTCAAACAAAGCAGCCTTCCGATGAGAAGGTCTCGTTGAGAACTGTTCATTATATTTCGTCCAATGCATTAATATAAGCTTGGTGATTATCTCATCTCTGCGTCTGGATTAACTTAAGGCGGTGTCCCCTTGGAGGCTAAGGGCCCGGCCCCGGAGGACACTTGCTGCTGTATATTATCTCCTTGGTTTATGCGTGGTTTTGCTTATCAGCTTGAATCGGTAATCTGATGTTTTTTGTTATCTTATATTACAGCTCTGTTATATTTCATATTTCGTTCTCTGCAACAGGAACACCGTAATCTGCATTCTAACGTATTGCTATTCCTTTAAAACCGTTACCGTAACATTGCCGTTCTCTACATAATGCTATTGTTGTTTAATTGCAGAGTAATCAAGCTGTAACCTTCTTAAGTTGGTATTACTGCATTTCTCTATGGTTTATACTTCACACGATTGCTATTCAATCGACGTTGTGGTTCCATTATGGATTGTAATCGTTACCCTTTCTAACCAGGATTAATACTTGCAGTATCAGACTCAGATTACTATTAATGTGTGCCTGTGTTAAGTTATTATGCATTTGTATTTGGCCATCCAGCGTGTTGTGTGCGTATATTATTTATTAATGATGTTCATAATTTATCAATAGTCATTGCCGTTCCATTAGCGTGTTCTACTTAATTTTCCTTAAAAGTGAAAGATTGTTATTTGATTGCGAATAGTGCATTTGGGTCAATATATTAAGTTTGGTTACAACTCGCGAGACTTAGCTGTTCGTTTGTTGTTCCATTTTAGATTTGTTGTTCAATTCTTTATTTGCTGTTCTATTTACTCGCATTTGTTGTTTTGGTGTGAGAAACGATCTAAGGCTGTAGTGAGCTTCGGCATTCACTGTCTAGCTCCCAGACCCATGGTCTATGCTCTAATTTCCTCTCCATCAGTTTCCAAAGGGATGGGTTATCACTGCCAAACCCTTGACTGATAAGCTGCCTAGTTTTCTGAATGTGTGATTTATTCTTTTGAAGTAACTTAGTTATAGACAAGCTTTCAGTTACTTTTGGATTTTAAGCACTATACTGCAAAACATTACTCTTGAGTAAATAGCCGCCTCAGACTGAGTACACTCTTGAAACAAAAAAGTCGTCCCTGGGTTGACAATTAATGTGAGGTAATTAGGAGTTACAAAGACACCTTTTTATCGCTCCCACACGCGCGGGGTTGAATTTGAAATCTCTCAACTTAATGATTCAGATTATTTAGGTTTTCGCTCGACATCCACCAAAGAGCATCTGATTGAACTTGAAACCACCAGGTCAAACATTCTTCTCCACAAAGAAGAGGAGTGGAGATTAAGAAGCAGAGCTATTTGGTTGAGTGCTGGGGATGAGAATACAAATTTATTTCAGTAGCACGCTAAAGGAAGGCGCAATATTAAGACCATTTGGGAACTATCTGATCACACCAGTTTTGTGGCCAAAGCCCATGCACAACTCCAGGATCTGGGCATTCGGTATTTCTCAAATCAATACATAGCACCACTCCACATAAACCTACCGGACATCTTGAATGTTGCTAGATCTTTCAACAGGTTTGTGGATAATGAACAGGCAGAAGAGCTCAATGCTCCGATCACCATGGGGGAGATTGAGGGAGTACTAAAATGGTTTAAAAAAGATAAAATTCCTAGTCCAGACAGATGGCCTATTGAATTCTACCTCCATTTTTTCGAGCTCCTGGGACATGATCTCTTCCTCGTCATTGAAGAGAGCCGAACATCTAGAAGGATCTATGATGGTTTCAACTCTACCTTCATTTCCCTTATTCCTAAACATGATCACCCTGCATCATTCCATGACTACAGGCCTATATCTCTCTGTAACTACATCTGTAAGAGTATTTCCAAAATCATTTCAAATCACATTAAACCCATCCTCTCTGAACATATCGCAAAGGAGCAATTTTCCTTTCTTCATCATAGGCAGATCCATGAAGCTATTGGTACCGCCCAGGAGGTCCTGCATTCCATTAAAACAAAGAATATCAAGAGCACCATCCTCAAAATTGATCTTGCAAAAGCTTTCGATCATGTCAATTGGAATTACCTCCATATTATCCTCATTCAAACCGGTTTTCTCCACCCTTTATTAACTAGATTATGGGTTGTATCAGTAATGCATATTTCCGAGCATTCTCCTTAATGGGACTGCATCTGATTTCTTTCATGCTGGTAGGGGTCTTAGGCAGGGATGTCCCCTCTCACCTTTGCTCTTTTTCCTTGTTATGGAAGGCCTCTCGGCTCTGATAAAAAAGGCAAAGGCTGATGGTGACCTCCATGGTATTAAACTAAATGAGATCCTGCAGTTGACTCACTTATTATTTTTGGATCATGTGCTTATTTTTCTGGGTGGTTCTTATTAGTATTGTTTTCATTTTGAACATATACTTCAGATGTTATGCAGAGCTATGGGCATGGCTCCTAATCACAGCAAATCCACCATTATTATGACTAGATGTTCTGCACAAGAACAGGGGATGGCTACTACTAAATTCCCATATGTGCGCAGCTATATTGGGGATGGATTGAAATATCTTGGTTTCCACCTCAAGTCAAATGACTACCAGATAAAAGATTGGAATTGGCTAATTGCCAAAGTGGAGTGCCGGATCAACATTCGGCATCATCGGTGGCTCTCGCGTGATGGAATATTGGTATTAATTAAATATGTCCTGGAAGCCATCCCTGCATATTGGATGTCCCTTTCTTGGCTTCCCAGAGAGGTCACCAACTGAATACAGCAGATTTGCAGACAATTTCTCTGGAGAAACTCGACCAAAGAACGTATATTTACCTGGGTGGCTTGGGATTGGATCAGCCAGCCTAAACATTGGGGTGGATGGGGCATAAAGGATCTCCACGTTTTTGCAACTGCTCTGGCAAAAAAATTGGGTTGGCACCTTATTACTGATCAAAGCCTGTGGAAGGAGGTTATTGTCGCCAAATATATTGCTCCTAGGAACACTCTCGATTGGATTCAAGGCAATATTCTATTATGTCTTGGATCCTCCATCATCTGGAAGGCTATCACCAAATCTACACAACTTATACAAAAGGGGCTGACTTGGAAAATTGGTTTGGGCATCTCAGTCAGAGTTGGTACTGACTCGTGGTCGGGTTGCGGGAGGAAGTACAAATTACCGAATTATATCATTAATCACCTGAACAACGCTAGATATCACCATCTAGCTTAGGTAGTTGATCCAGATCGGTCTAATTGGCATGCACATGGATGGAAATCTGCATAAGCGCTTGGGATACCTAGGGAGGGTTACCATGACTGGTATCGGTACACAAGAGCTCTCCAAGCATCACATATTCATCTCTCGGACCAAGATGATCAAATCATTTGGGCTCTCTCGCTTAGAGGGTTTTACTCTCCTAAAATTGGTTATATCACTCTTTCCCACCTCAAAGAACCTTATGAAAAACTTTGGTGGTGGCATAATATCTAGAAGTTGCAGGCACCTCATAAAACCAAATTACTGTTATGGTGCATTCTACATAATTACATACTGATTATGGACAACCTCCGTAGGCATGCCATCTATGGCCCGTTCATATGTTGCTTTTGTTTTGCCCATGAGGAGGAAGCACAACACATGTTCCTTGATTTCCCCTCCACCTGATTACTCTGGAATATGGTCACTCATGCACCGGGGTGTGCACACACTTGGCATGGTACTTCAATATCAGAGGCTTGGACTGCATGGTGGCATGATGTCACATGCATTAAACTGCGAAATCTACCTTTACTTATAGCATGGGGCATATGGACTGGGCGTAATCGGCATATTTTTGAAGGCCTGCAGTTGAACTAGGAACACATTTTTTCTATGACCATTGCCACTTACAGCCTCATACCTGAAGCGACTCAACCCAACCGATTAAAGGTCATCACTCTTGAACGTATTGACTAAACCCAGCCGTGGGCGTATTTCGACGGGGTCTCTAATCAACATGGGTGTGGGGGTGGGGTGGTTCTTTTCATATCCGCCACTCATTACTATTACCTTAGAATGGGGCTGGGACCTGGTTCAAATAATTTTTCCGAACTCCTCTATCTCCGACTACTACTGTTATTTTCCCGTGAAAAAGAATGCAACAATATTCATATCTTTGGAGACTCACTTGTTGTCATTAACTGGTTCATTATATTTCACAGTGCCACACTCACACACTTACATCATTATTGCAGGAAGTTCTTCATCTGAAAACTTATTTTGATACTATATTTGTCACTCATATTTACAGGCAGAGGAACCAAGTGGCAGATAAACTTTCCAAATAAGCCGCAGAGCTAGAGTGGGGTAGATGGTTCATCATTGAACAATATGGTGCACATTTTTACAGATATTTTCACAGACCGTTCATTGATGACTTCCAGGATTTGGGAGTAGTCACTTCTTGACTGCATTTTGACAGACATGCTTATTGGGAGATAGTTTTGGTTGTGACTCCTGTGTAATTATTTATTATCGGAAGCTATTTTGTTTTTTGTTATGTATGTACATAGCTAGGATCAGATTAGTACTTTCAACACATGATACTTGCAGCATATATTGCACCGACACATGGAAATACATGCCTCCTTGGAGAGGATACAATTTTTTTCTTCGATCTATAATGGATATTACTAGTAAAATGTAACATGTAATTTTTCTATATTAATGAAAAGTTATGATTTTTTTCCTGGGAAAAAACTTCATACATGTCTGCAGAAAATATCTCACAATATTTTCTTGATCTGCTGAATTTTGTGTCAAATCTTGATCCTGATTCATTGCTTGGTTATGTGTCAGAACTATTGTCATGTTGTGGTTACTAGACCCTAGATGTGCAGTATAATTTGAAGCTCCTACATCCATGAAACTTCGCTTCGCATGCATAAACACTTTCTCTTCTCTCTGAACATCAAAAACGAGAACTTTCTCCAGATTTTTTCTAACCTATGCACCTAGATTTTCAAATTCCTTCTTTCCATCATCTTTATCACTTCCAGTCGCAACTCCACTTTTAGTGACAATGTTAACACAAGGTTCATTGGTCCTTATTTCAACCTTCAACATTTGGATGTTTTGTGTGGGTTGTTGGTTTCTTTTCTTTTGCATTTTTTCCATAAGTATAAGAAAATATTGAATTATATGATCAAAATATTTGCAATACTTACATTTCATAGCAGGATTTTGGCAATCTCTTGCAAAATGGTCTGCCTGGCCACAGTTATAGCAAATGATATGAACTCTTCCTCGACCAACTACACCACCTCAACCTCTTCCTTGATAACCTCCTCGGCCACCGCATTGTCCAATGGCCTCATGTGTGCCCTCCTCTGCTTACATTTTGTAAGCATCATCGATGTGCTCCATCATTAGATCATAACTTCGACAATTATTTTCATCATGTCCTACTGACTTACAAATTTTGAAAAACAGGTTCCTTGGGGCCTACACATATTTTTTCAATAAATAAAGTCTTCATAGCGATGTTTGCCTCTAGTTCTTCACATTTTGCACCATTTACCAGATCATGCATTTAAGGGATTAGGTGCTCCACTAGCCAGGTAATCTTGAAAACGGGGCATTGTTCCTTAAAATGACCTTCTGATTTGCATTTTGTACACCACACTTCTTCTCTAACTTCTTTTCCCTTCTTGATATCCTGAAATTGCAAGGTCAATTTTTCCAGTTTACTTTGAATCTACTGCATACCTACATTAGTGTCCCCTATCGGCGAAGCTTCCAACTTCATGGAAATTTCCAAAGCTTCGGCTTGACTTGCTATCTTCTATTTTGTTAATGGCAACCTGATATGTGGAAACAATGCAACTATAAACCATTCCTTATGCTACTATGGGGGTATGTTGAAACTTACTTGATACAATAACACCTTAAACCTTTGATAAAGCTCCTAGACATATTCATTCAATTTCTGTTTGATCTCCTTTAACTCAGTAATGCACTGTGATTGAGACTTCGACTTTTTGAACTCCTATATCAACGCTTGCTTAATATTTGCAAATTTACCATTATGAGTGGTTGAATACTTCATGTACCATGTCAGTGCTCTATCTCCTAGCGTCGTAATGAGTTGTTCCTTCTTTATATATTCTTCAGTGATTTGCTTTGTTGTGCATACAACTTCGACTAAAAACCAAAACTGCTATGGCTCTTCTGGACCAGCTCCTCTAAAAACACATACCTTAATTTCATAAACCATACCCATTTTTAGGGTGTAAGGGGGACGGGGAGGGAGATGGTGGGTCAGAGGGTTAGGGGGAGCAGGGAGACCACCAACACCCTGACTATTGCTGGATTTTGGCTTCGACGAGCTCTAAGGTTGGTAGGGGGTATATTGCGAAGTTTCTTGGAGGTTCTCCAGGTATTTTTGATATTTTTCACCTTCATATACACTCAACAAAGGGTTTTAATCAGTCTCTCTGAAGGTATTTAGATCTTCTTTGTGATATCTCTTTCTGGTATCTACTCTATACCTTTTTCCACTTCGCGTTGTACCGATTTCTTGCATAGATTTACTTCGTCCTCCAATCATAAGTAAACTAATAGTCCAATTGCATCCACAAAACTCACTTTTCACACAAAAGCATCTTAATCTAGAGTTTCAAAGAATTCATATACTTACCACGCGGTCATTTGAAGAGTCTTCGCTCTGCTTCGTTGTAGGACATAGTCAAGTCTATAACAAACTCAGTAATAAATCCACCCAATATGATATCAATACAGAAATTAACATCCCTTGAAACCTTGTTGTTAGTACTCTTGAGTCGTCGTATCAACTCAGGAGTCCACTTTGTAGGTTCGTCGTTCTTAATGAAATCCTTCCTTTCAGTCAACCTCGACACCCACTCATATAATTCACCAGGGAATGATCTGAAGAAAATTTTGTATTGTTCTGTAAAAATATATCTTTGAAACCAAGCTTAAGATGTTAAG
Source organism: Pinus albicaulis (assembly GCA_034641835.2). Taxonomy (NCBI): domain Eukaryota; kingdom Viridiplantae; phylum Streptophyta; class Pinopsida; order Pinales; family Pinaceae; genus Pinus; species Pinus albicaulis. Next base: position 1,373,561,951 of record CM076580.1, on the reverse strand, counting down.
CACGGATTGTTGTTCTCTTGATCTGCAAATTCTCATTCCTTCTAGACAATCCAATCTTGAATTTCCTTCTTCAACGAGTGCCACGTCCACATATCCTTCAAACAAATCTCGTTCCCGACAACGGAACCATTTTTTGGCTCGATTGGGCTTAACCCAAGTTCAATCTATGCTTCGCACCAAAAAAACCCTTGATCACCATCCGTTTCGACAACGACATGCAAGCAGATCGCATTCTCACCTGAGGTGACTATGGGTGGTTACAGAACCATGTTTCTGTAGCCTTGAGGGACTGTGCAATGTGGCTAATCTACTGTGCTACTATTATCCCTTAACATGCATAAACTCATTGCGTTGTTTTAAACCATTCACTTACTTCCCCACATTCAACAAAACATATAAACAATATCATAAACTGCATTGTTATAACGCACAAATATAATAGTTACTTCGCAATAACTGATATTAAGAAAATAGACAAGAACACATAATATCTTCACAAAACTTATTCTTTTTTATTATAACGGATCTTTTAAGTACATTCAGCTCTCTGACCTATGCACACAACTGCAGGTGGTCTACGCACTAAGCTGCAGACTCTTCCAAGGTCTTTGTGCACTCAGCTGCAGATCCTTTCCTTCACTACAAAAGACAAATACAAACTAGCCTGTGACCATAGAACTTAAAATCACATATTATCCTATTACTTCTAACATAGCATTTCATCGCTTTATATATTATTACATCGTTACAAAACCATAGTCCAAATACCATGGGCTAGGAAAAATACAAGAAAATCTAACCCAAACCCATTACAAAAGGAGGGGCTTCAATCCTCCCTGAAGCCCCTAAGATACCATGCGGTATATCCAAAATGTTTTGTTGCACGGTATACTTCGCGCTCGACTCCTCAAAATTTGAATACTTAGCCAAAATCGAGGCCAAGTTGGCTTGCGCCCAACATTTGGAGACAACCAATTTTCCAAAAAAATTTGCAACTATCGTTTGAACAAATCAAACTTATTACCAAGTTTGAGGTCAAATATCAAAAGAAGAAACAAGTATAAGGATTTATTTCCAACTTCTAAATCAACATCAATCAGTTTCCTTCAATTTATTTCTCTGTATTGTATGACATATATTCACAATGGGAAACTTACATCCAAGTACATGCACCTCACCTGTTGCTTAGTATCAATTATGAGGACTCTGAAGATGAGGAGAATATGCCTTCTTGCATGCCAAATATCAACTGAACATATAAATGTTTAGAATTCAGCATTTAGTTTGAGAAAATCTATTGATTTGCATGTTCCAAGACTTATTTTATTTTAGTATATTTTAGTACTTTTAGACCTTTATACGTTGGTGCAAAGGGTCCAAAATCAATTAATAGTACAGACTTGAATTTTTTTTTATCAATTTTAAAATTCCAGCTTTTTTCAATGGCATTTGCAGTTCTCGTGTGCGATGTCCTATAGAATTTATGTCAATACATGATTTTGATCCCTTAATAAATTCCTCTAGTTTTACTCTATGGCTTATGATTTTTGGTTCTGAATGAAAACTTGATAATTTTGTTTAAGATCCTTATGACAATTTTGCAATTGACAACTTTTTATAATCATAAATTTAAAAATTAGAAATTTAATTATTGGTAATTAATCATTGTAATACAATACTAAAATGTAGGCAAAATCTCTCTTCTCTATGAGATATAATTTATTTTTTATTTACTTTAAATTATGCTTTTATAGATGCTCCACAAATTTTTTTCACAAGGGAAAAATTCGTAACTTTTCATTAATATGATAAGTTACATGTTACATATGCTGGTAGTATAAACTATGTAAACTGTCTTCAAACCATCAAGTGTCCATAATAGACAACCATAATAAACTAACAAAACACATACTGCTGATACAAGTATCAGGCCACATATATCATTGCCTGTAAGTTCGGTGCATAAATTACAGGGAAAAAGATAGCAAAATGAAAATATATATACAATAGCTAGTAGATAGTCCATGGGAGATAAAACCGATACCAAAATAATCTCCCATTCAGTCTGTTCGATCAAACATCCCTGTGATCTAGTGCCTCATCCATAAAAGGCCAATGATAAAACCTAAAGACTTATTCTCCAATCTGATCTGTAAAATGCCATGTGCCCCAGTTCAGCTCCGAGGCTTCTTTGGACAGCTTATCAGCCACTCTGTTCTGAGTCCTGTAAATGTGTGCCACAAAGATTGAGTTAAATAAGAGCTTGAGATGATGAACCTCCCTCAGTATTGTAGATAGTGCGTGCGTGTGACAATGAGAGATTTCATTGAATCAATTGATCACAAGCAGAGAGTCCCCAAAAATCTGAATGGAATTGCAGTGAATTTCTCGTGCAAACATCAATAGAATTCTAAGGCATTGTAGTTCAACATAATTGTTTGAGATGGGACCCAGTGCCATTCTAATTTGGTAATGGTGATGTTCATCTAGATGAAGGACAGCACCCCCCCCCCCCCCCCCCACATCCTTGCGGGTTGGCCGCCCCATCAAAATAGGCCCAAGGTCTGCTTCAATCAATCAATTCAGGGACAAACATCGGGGGTGGTTTCTGTTGTTCATCTTCAGGCAAAAGGTTGTATGTCGCAATGATGGCAGCACATATTCAGTCACCCAAAATCGGTTCGCTGTTAAAAATGTATCTATTGCGGCCAATCCAAATTTTCTCGGCAAAGATCAGAGGTAGGTTGCGCATATTAGTGGAATTTGCATTAAGTTCCCACCAAATATTCCAAGCATCAAGCAGTGAAGCACCCTGCTAGGGGAGGTGACATCTCAAGCTTTCAGTCACCAGAACCCAAATGGATGATATATCATTAGAATTAAGGAAAAGGTGCGAGGAGTCTTCACAATTCGAAAGGCAGTAGCAGTAGCGCGAGGGTCCATTGATGGCACGACGGTGGAGGAAATCCATGGTGGGTATGCAGTTATTTAATATGCACCAAAAAAGGGTCCTGTGCTTATGCGGCGCCTTTAACTTCCATATGTTGTGCCACCACCAAGCTTTGTGTGGCGACTCTTTATGTTGAATGAGTATCAGATATCCAAGTTTTGGAGCGTATTGTCCACTTGGAGAGTATGCCCAGATCAGCCTGTCATCCTGTTCTGTGAGTCTGATGTTTGATGCTCTTAATGCCCAAATGTAGTTGTGCCAGATCCAGAGCCCGTCACGAGGAATTTTAAGAAATTCAGCCGACAACCAGACTTGACCCATCCAAGAAGTGTGAATCGGGTCAGCGATCTATGCAAGGTAATGGATATCTCTGCGGGCCAGATGATCCCGCAAAAATTCTGGTAATTTATAGTATTCACCACTACCAGACCAAGAATCGATACCTATTCTCACAGATACACCAGATCCAATTTGCCATGACAATCCACGCTGAATGATATGTGCGGCCTTTGTAATAGCTTTCCAAATGATTGATGCACTAGAGTGCGACCCAATGTTGTCTCTGATCTAGTCGATGGTGTTCCTGGGCACAATGTATTTTGCTACAATGACCTCCTTTCAGAGACTGTGACCGGTGAGTAAGTTCCAACACATCTTGGCAGCAAGGCCATTCAAAAATAGATGGAGATCCTTGATCCCCCAACCGCCCCATTGCTTGGGTATGTTAATGCGATCCCAAGCAATCCAGGCAAATGTGTGGTCCTTTTCCTGATTGCACCAAAGGAAATGTCGGCAGATACATTTGATTCTATTGGTAACTCCTCTAGGTAACCAAGCCAGTGTCATCCAATAGACCGGTATAGCCTCAAGCACTAATTTGATAAGGACTAAACGCCCAACTCTGGATAACCATCTGTTATACCAAACATTTATTTTGCGCTCCACTTTGGCTATGAGCCAATTTTAGTCTTTAATCTGATAATAATTAGGCTTGATGTGATATCCCAGATATTTAAGACCTTCATTGATATCCGTATGAGCATAGGTGAATAGATTCCTGGCATTGCCTAGTTCCTGAGCCGAGCATCCGGTCATAATTATAGTAGATTTGAGTGCATTTGGTATCATTCCAGTGGCTTTACAAAATCTCTAGAGGAGCTTATCAAACTAAATCAAGTCCTTTCTAGTGCCATCGAGAAATGATGCTCCACAAAATAATAAAGAATATGTCTCAATAATATTAAAAGCCAAAAATATTTTTTGAAAATTGTATTTAAATATCCAACCAAATGCTATCTGTTCAATTTTGTGAAGTCAATTCAATTATCAATTTAAATTTCATGATATTATGTGTGGTGTTATGCTCATTTAAATGTTTTAATTGTTGGTATTTAGATTGATTAAATCATTTGTTAAATTTGCATCTGATCAAAATGTTGTTAGATGCATAATGTACAACACTTTGGGGAAAGTGTTTGATAAATATAATCTCAAGAAAGCATCTTTTGTTTTTGTATTGTAGTTATATATGTTAAGATCATGTATTTCACAAATCCATTTTATTCCACAATCTTTTTCCTCTATATGTAGATATGCATATGACAATATTGAGTTTATAGTATAAGCCTGTGAATCATTGATACATTGCTCTTATTCAATGTTTCTAGCATTCAGGTATTGTTTTAAGCAATTAAGAGTTCTATTTTCATTGAAAATGGTACATTTACAAAATAACTTGTACAATTTGTTTTCTCATGTTACACATATTAAAACATCATGCAGGTGGACAAATAGACTGAAACAAACAGTCATCACAGTCATTGATATTTTGTCCATAGATCTAAAAACCTTGTTCAAGTAAAATTTGCTCAATTTACAATATGTCAAAGTGTCCAAATGAGAACTTCTATGGACAAATACATGAACCAATCAGTGGAGGTATTGAAGCTATAATATCTATTGTCCTATGTAACAAGAGTGGCCCAAAATTTTCACATACAAAATTTTGATTATGGTGCAAAATATTATATTCATGTCCATCAATGTTCGGATTGAACTGTAGATCTTAGTTTAATCTTAGTTTTAGATAATCAGTGATATATTTGTTACAGGTGATATACAACCGTAGAAAATGAATTAAAAAATAAATAAATGGAAATTTTATTGACCAAATACTAACTTGTTGCAAGAGGATTTTTCCCACCTTTCAACAATTCCTAATGTAAATTGGCTACAAGCATATCAATTATTGTAGTCATAATTGCACCTTGATCCCTGTTGACATTGGTAATTCTTATAATATAACAAAGCCATATATTTTATGTTAAAATTTTTATGATTGTTTATGGCACAGTGAAGTTAGTATTCTTTTGAGCATTGTTGTATAAGTTTCCTCAAGAAAATGCATTCCACTATTTTTGTTGCACTATTGTTTCTTGTAATATATGTATTTCATTATGTCTATGGAAACAATTATGCCTATAAAATCAAGTACAAAGTGATAACAAATTCCATGTTGAGGCTCATTTCCACACTGAGTGTGCCCATAGTTCCAGCAAAAGATTTATTATACACACAAGTAGCAGAAAGAGTTAACCAAATACTTGGACATTTCTTCAAAAACTACTATGTAAATTACTATGTTCTTGTATTTAATTTTGTAAAATATTTAGCTCTGAATACAACTACAACTAGACAACTCAAAGTCACCAGGTTATTGTTCTAACAAAATATGTCTTTTTAGAACATATATTTATTTTCTAGCTCGAGCAAAGTTCACAAGAATTGTTTTTCGGGAATCTTAGTACAAATAAAAACACAAAACAATGTGCATTGATTGTCCAGTTGACATTTGTTGTATATTTAGCAATGTGTTTCCAAGTTTCCGAAAAGATTCAATTTTTTTATCTTGACAAGATATACAATTTTTTTTCTCGAATTTGTTTAAATTCAATTGTCATAGATCAATCCATTTTGGTGATATGAAATATGCAATATGTTGTTGCAACATAGGTATCTAAAACAGATTGAGCATTTGTGTTTTCTTGTCACATTATGTTCTTGTACTCAGTTGTCTCAAGTGTTTAACTTTGAATGCAATTGTAACTATATAACTCTTGTAATTTAATCCTATTGATACTGTTAGCCACCTATAAAATTTGTTATATCAAAAGGTGGCTAAGACTTTTTGAGCCTTCAAGGAACAAATTTTAGTGCTAAAATGTGTTGGCTCTTGAAGACTCTTGAAGGCCTCCTGCCTCTGTCCAAATTTTCACTACTATGCCTTTTTCCCATTCAGAGAATCCTGCTGATTCCCAAGGAAAAAATATTGCTGCAAGCACCATTTCCCTTTTCCCCTTCTTCCAAAACTAACCTTCATTTGCTCCCCTTTTTTCTCCATAAAACCTCCTTTGTTTTCATGATTCCTCTTCTTCCATTCATGAAAACCACTTTTACAAAGTTAAAGACTCACTCTTTAACCTTACCAAAACCCCCCAAATCCATTCCCGATCCGTTTTTTCCTTTGTAAATACAAAAACCCATTTTTCCAAAGTTTTAATCTAATGTGCTAAAGTCACGTGTTAAATATAAAAATGGTTAGATTGAAAACACCCGATCGCGCAATCGCATCGGAAAAATCCAATGGGTTGACTGAAAAAGCCCGAGCCCGAGGCTCCGATTGCGATTAGCCCTTTTGTTATAATGCCCCAGGCATATTGTATTTCACGAAAACCAAAGGCCCCGCAGTCGGGCACCAGCCTTTTCATATATAAATTTTCCACCACCAAAACCTTTTGTGTTATTAAATTGTCGTTTTTATTAATATTTTAATTTTTCCGCCAGTTCAAAGTTTCATCCGTTCCGCACCGTCGATCTGATCTGCAGATCGGACGGTGTGGAGTCCATCTCCCCGGTGGTCCCCGCCATCCACTAACCAATTCCAAAACTGCTTGGTATTCATCGCACCGCCTTTGGGCGACAACGTTTTTTTCCCAAACGCTAGCGATTCCATACGCCAGTTGACACGCGTCCTGGGAACTGTTCATAAAACCATAGTCCATCGCGCGTTAACGTTCGGACGTGGACGCCGCGCGATATTGGCATCCACCGTCTGATCTGGGGCCGCCCATCCCACAGCTATCGCTCACCGAAGATGCCCGACGATTAACCGGGCTACGGCGCGATCATCGCAGCATCTCCGCCGTCGATCTGATATGCAGATCGACGGCCCATATTTCATCACCCTGTTTCGATTGCCCAGTCAACATTTTCCGTTTTGACCTTCCGCCTCCGCTCCCGACCTTCGATCTCTGCGCGATTGACGACCCTGATTTAAAACAAATCTTACGCCTTCTCCCGATCAATCCTGACCGTTGGATGATGCCATCCAATGGCCATGCTTCCTCCACATGCCTTCTGCAGCAATAAACCTATAAATGCACGGATTTTTTAATATTTGTTTGTATTTTACAGGGTTTAAATGGTTTTCTCGCCATTTTTGAAGAAAATTCGAAGGCAGAGGATGACGATCTTCCTGCCTTCGATTCACCAAAGAAAATCATCACAGGGTGTTAAAAACACATTTTCATCAATCGTTCATGAAGCATTGATGCCACATAACCCTACGCAGCCCTGCATACCAGCAGAAACTATGAATCTGGCACAGTCAGAGAGTATTAGTGACAAAGGCCAAAATTTATCAGAACATAGGATTAAAGACAGATTTCGCGGGGATCACGGCTAAGAATGTTTATCAAAAGTCTAATCCCCGATTTAAAACACATTTTAAAAGAAAATCTGAAGTGTTTTATCGACAGGAAAACCTCCACCGCCACAATTGAGGCAAATTGATCCCTCTAGCTACCACAATGCCACCTGTGCCTCAAAGTATTCAATCAGAGGCCGAATTTATTGATTAGGATCAGATATTTGTCTCAAAACACAGCCAAAGAGGAAAATCTGCCAAGGAAATTAATGACAAATATCTGCAGAGTTACTTCGACGCCACACGGAGCCTCAAAGGTCAACAAAAGCTCCCACCGAGCTTAAACTTTATGTAAAACATTTAATACAGAGTGCACCCATGTAAGTTTCTTCATTGAGCCCCTCAAAGGCCAAGAAGCCATTAAATCTGTATTAATTGTAATTGGAGATCTTTTATCAGATCTCGCCTCCGCATTCTTCTATATATACTTCTGCAGAAGATGAGGGAGGGGTTGGTTGATCAGGTTGCTGAACATTGTAATGTAATTTAGCTTCAGAATTCTATCTGTAAAGAGTGTTCACTGGCCCTTGAAGCTCTGTTTGTGTTAGATTAATTAGGCTGGATAGTGAAGATGATTGCTAAACTGAAACATTGGACCTGAGTACTGTAACTGGTTTAACATCAATAAACAAGTTGTTTCTTGGGATCCTGGTCTATATCACTGGTGAAGTGCTCCTTTCTTTGTTATTGTTTTCCTTCTATGTATGTCATATTGTTCACTATTCTTTGATAAAGAACAACATTTATAGAGTTAGGACCTACTGTACATCAGTAACCTTCTCTAAATGAAAATCTTTATCTCAATTTTTTCCTCCAATTTGTTTATTTAAGAATGATTCAATACAGTTTAAGCAGTTAGGAATGCTGGAGTTCCCTCGTCCTACTGTTTGCTTTAAACATTGTTCTTGAAAGTTATTTTCCTTATTTGCTTATTAAAGTTAGACTAGAAAAGTGATGGTTTGCCCTGTTTCTAGCTTCTATTCTCCAAAGGAAGATTCTGAAAGTTTCCCTTGGTGTTGACTGAAAGCAGACTAGGTTTAAAATTACTTTATCTAATATTTAGTTTATACTCTGTCTTCTCTTATATGTTTTCATACTTTCTGAAGGTAATTATGTGGATTACTGGATTGTTTTTCAATTAAGCTACTTTAATACAAACTTTCCCAAGAAGTCAGTGGTTAGCCCTGCACTTCGTTGGTTTTAAACAGTTACTTAAGAGGCTTTTCTTGTTTGGACTGACTATAAATCCTTTGTGAACTTATTATCAGTTTCCACCTCTCCAACAATTTATTGTTCCCATTCCATCATTATAATCTCAATAATCTTGTGATGTAGAAGACTTGCCCCTTGGACCACTCTTGATGTTGTTGTTCAATTAAAGCCCTGTTATGACTCCATATCCCAATGGACTAAAAACCAACGTTATATATATCTTTTTAGCCTAGCTGTTCTATTCACTTGTAACTTCTCACCTTTGAAACTATTTTGCATTTAGAGCTTTCCCCTCAAGCAGTATTCATGCTCAACAATCCAAAAACAAAACAAACCCTTGGCCTTCATAACTAGCCTAACATTATTACCCCAAACTTCAAAGACAAATCCATCTTTGCACTTATTGGAGAGATCCCTCTCCAGATTCAGGAGGGCTAGATCCTAGAATCCCAAAGTTGGTTGAAACGATGTTGTTTCCTGCAGTTTTAGTCTCACCAATCTGCTAAAATTACAGATACCTAACAAATATTAAAGGAAAAAAATGTGCAAATGTGTTTCTAGATATAAATTTAGAGACAAACAAACCTAAAATCTAGAATTTGAGAATCAATTACTGAAATTCTAGAAAAAAATTATAGTGTCACATAACATATACTTATGATTTCAATAACTACACAAGTCTCTATTTCAGGTTGTAGGAAATCTGTAGTCGAGGTTGGCCTCAAATTCGTGGTTGAGCAGTCAACGTGTCTATTGGAAAGAATCATAAGGAAAAGGCTAACCTCAAACCCATCTTGGAAAATGTTGAGCTTGGAGCAATCTTGAAGTTGTAACTAGCGTTTAAGTTGATTGTTTTCGACTTTTGTAATTTATGAACTATATTTACATTATTTTTTTGTTTAGGCAAGGGATAAGGGGTTCATATATTTTAAAAATTTTAATACTAAATTATTTTAATTTTTGTGTATTTTTCAGTTTTTCGTGTTAAACTTTTATATAAAAATAATAATGATATTTTCTGTAGAATTGCTTTAAATGAATTTATCTTGTAAAAATAATGTTAAATTTATTTTTTTGTTGATAAAAAAATAAACTGTTTTAAATTACATTTATTAAATAATATGTTAAATAGAAAAACAAAATAGTATATCATAGACACATATGTTTCTTGTGTGGGCCTTCGTACAGGTAAGCCGGAGGTTAGGTTGACTATGAGGTTGGAGGTTGTGGTTGTAAGAACATATGGCTATATGGACATATTTCCTTTTTGAACCCTACTGAAAGCAAGTCAGAGGTTTTCTTGACTATGAGGTCGGGAGTCAACATTGTCGTTTGAATAATTTCTCTAGATACTCTGGACTACTGACACTCTCTAACTAATTCGACTCTAATTTTTCGCTATGAAACTATAATCTAAATATACACTGAATACTTTTTATTCTTGTTATCAAGTTTACAACAAGCATTTTTTCTTTTGTGCATCACAAAACAAATAAAAATAAAAGTATTAAACATTTTTTTTTTCTTTTGAAAAGTTTAGTTGCAGGTTGGATCCAGAAAAAAAATTGTATAAAAATACACCCTGCCGATTATAGGACCTTCCCACCACACGAGTAAAAGGTCAAGCTGAGTACGATTTTTTTTTATAAACAATTCTCCTAACCTCCCGACCTTAGCATTTTCGCATTATGAAACTACATGACCTAATGAATTTAATGGAATATGGTCTTGTCCAGGTCATGATATAAAAAATGAAATCAGAAAACAAAACAAAAAATGTCCAACTGTAGGACCTTGCGATTGCAAGATTACTTCGGAAAGAAATAAATGCATAAATAAATAAATAAATAAATAATTGTGGTCCTATCATGAATCTTGTACTTTTTGTTCTTTGAGAATCAATTACTGAAAATCTAGCTTCATTTATTTCTTTGGTCTGTTATTTTTTGGTATGAAACATATAATTTAAGAATTCAAAGAATAATTTGCATCACTACCATCAATTTTGCAAGAGGCATTTTTTTTCTTTTGAACATCATGAAATGAATTTAAAAAAACCCTAAACAATTTCTTTCTTTTTTGAAAATTAACTAGAAAGTCAGATCAAGAAACATTTTTTTTAAAAGGAATATAACCTTTCAACTCCCAGACCTCCTGACCACTCGGCTAACAACACGGAGTAACTACAATTTTTTTTATAAATAATCATCCTGACCTCCCGACCTCAACATTATTCACAGTCAAACTACCCCACCTAATTAAACCAACATACTATGCTATAGTTGAGGTCGCAATACAATCAATCAATCATAAAACCAAAAAACAATCGATTGTCCGATCTCTCGACCATTTAATTGGCCCAATAAATAAATAAATAAAAATCCCCTTGTACTTTCCGACTAGCCGACCTTCTGACCACCCGACTTACAATACAGAGTCACTACAATTTTTTTTATAAATAATCAGCCCGACTTCCTGACCTCGCCACTACCCAATTGTTAACGTAGTCGGTCTCTCGACCTCAGCATTTGCGACTCTTAAAATACCCGACCTCAACATTTCTGACTATCAAAGTAACTGACGTAATGAAACCACACCACTATGTTATAGTCGGGGTCGCCATAGAATAAATTAATTATAAAACATAAGAATTGACTATCCGACCTCCCAACTGTCCAACCTCCCGACAACGATCGATACAATATATATATCGCTCACATTCTAGAAAATGATTTTTTAGTTTTCGCGTCTTGAGAATCAATTACTTAATCTTTAATCTTCTTTATTTATTTATTCTGAATTTTTTTGACATGAAACATATAATTCAAAAATTCACAGAATAATTTTCATTCCTGTTATCAGGTGTGCAAGAAGGCTTTCTTTCTTTTATAAATAACAAAATGCACAAAAATAAAATACCTAAAAAAAAAAATTCCTTTTTTCAAGAATTAAGTTGGAGATCATATCCAAAAACATTTTGTATGAAAAAAATTGTAACCTCCTCACTACGCGACCTTCCAACCGCATGACTACCAACACCGAGTGACTATGAACACAAAGAGTCTGACCCCCTGACATTGCAATGAATTTCACCACCACTTTTATTATGCTATTATGCAACTATTACATCATTACCCCAACTCTCCATTACCCACCTCGTTGCTTGAGCCCTATAGATATCCCATCAGCAATGTACAGTCGTACAACAAGAGAATCCCACCACGCCAATCAAAAATTTTCCTACCCATGGTTCTAACTGCAACAGGAAAAACCTTATCCAATATTTCTATAAATTTAGCATTTCACCCATTTTCTCCATAGTGAACATATTTTCTTATTATTCAAGGATGGTTGCATCATGGCTATTTGGCTCTGCAACATGCAAAGCCTTTAGTTGAAATTTTTGTATTCTCCCCAAAGACCAAGTGTACTGCTACATGAACTACTTCTAGCTAATCCTCTCAATTGTGACCTAATCTCAAGAATTCATTTTTTTATAGATCTAAACGAGCACCTCACCACTCTAACGACTACATAGCAAGACATTCCACAATGTTGTCCCTTCTAAGCTTGGGTGATAGCTACATTGAGGAATTTACAATCCCCTAGCGCTTCTCAGCATTATCCCACTATGAAACTACATGACCTAATGAATTCAATGGAATATGGTCTAGTACAGGTCACGATAGAATAAATTAAATCACAAAACAAAACAAAAATGCTTAATTGTTGGACCTCTCGATTGCACGATTACCTAGGAAAAAATAAAAATAAAATAAAATAAAAATAAATAAATAAATAAATGCAGTCTCGTCATGGTTCTTATGCTTTTTTTCTTTGAGAATCAATTACTAAAAGTCTAGCCTCATTTATTTCTTTGGTCTATGATTTTTTGGTATGAAACTATAATTTAAGAATTCAAAGAATAATTTGCATCACTGCCATCAAGTTTGCAAGATGCCTTCTTCTTTTTTGTTTTCTTTTGTACATCATGGAATGAATAAAAGAAATCCCTTAAGCAATTTTTTTCGTTTTTGAAAATTAAATAGAAATTTAAATCCATAAACATTTTTTTAAAAAGGAATATAGTCTTTGGACTACCCGACCTCCTGACCACTCAGCTAACAACATGGAGTAACTACAATTTTATTTTAATTTTTAATTTTTATTATTATTATTATTTTTTTAAATCAGTCCGACCTCCCAACCTCAACATTCTTGACAATCAAACTACCCAACCTAATGAAACCATACTATGTTATAGTCGAGGTCGCAATACAATCAATCAATCATAAAACCAAAAAACAATCGATTTTCCAAATTCTCGACCATTTAATCGGCCCAATTAAAAATAAAAATAAAAAATAAAAAAAATTAAATAAATAAATAAATTTGCTCTTGTACTTTCCGACTAGCTAACCTTCTGACCACCAGACTTACAATACAGAGTCACTACAATTTTTTTTATAAATAATCAGTCCGACATCCCAACCTCGCCACTGCCCAATTGTCAACTTAGCTGACCTCCCGACCTCATCATTTGCAACTCTTAAATTGCCCAACCTCTCAACATCATCATTTCTGACTATCAAAGTAATTGTAGTAATTAAACCACCCCACTATGTTATAGTCGGGGTCTCCATAGAATAAATGAATTATAAAATTAAAAACTCCATTATCCGACCTCCTGACTTGTAGAAATTATACAAACATATGTATATCAATGGATTCAATCCGATCAAGCAATGTACTAAAGCTAGGTACCGAATCCTTCTACAAATCAATTGTGAAAAATAAACATGATTGCTAATCAAAACAAGTGCAGAAAGAAACAAATCAAACCACAACACAGATATTTTCCCAGGGAAAGCTTGCTACTCAAAACCCCTCTATCTTCTATTGTATATTCACCATGGAATCATGAAACAATTACAATGCACTCTTCTCACAAGTGTCTCCTGCACTCTCACAACTGTCTGACACTGACCCAGACAAAATCGACCAACAATTAGCCAATTCTCAACCTCTAATCAGCTTGCATTCCTTGTGCAATTCATGTGGAATGCAATCCATATTCTTTAGGAATTTCAGACTTCCAAAACTGCACAAGGATCATGGGAAATCCAATGGATATCTGGTTGCATGCAGGCAACCTACTAATGATACAACTGATAGTTAACATCCCTTTAACCTTAATCTCAATTGGGTCTCCACTAGAACTGACATGCATGCCACTATTAATAGTAAATCATCAGTTGCATGGAAGATCACTGATTGTGAATTAAATATGATTTAATTCAATTGATCTCTCACTAGTAAAACAAACAGCTATAATTATTTCAATTGACTTTAACTCACCTAACTGATTTAACTGATTACATGTGCATTAAACTAATGCATCAACTGCAATTCGAACTCCATAACTAATAGAATCACTCTGCATGCCTCACCAACTGCCCTCAACTTGAAATTCATGAACTAACTGAGTTTATCACACTGAGTTAACTATTACAAGTGATTATGAAATAAGATTACATTTTATTGTCTAATTTAATTAAGGGAAAATTAAATTAGATACTGCACCAATTTATTATATTAAATTGGCTATCACACTAATGTATCACTGGGACATGTGGTCCCACACTAGTGTGTGTGCTGCAATTTCTTGTTGACCTTCAACACTCCCTCTCAATAAGAAAGGGATTATCTACCACCCCGATCCTGCCTCTATGGTATTCGAATTTTCTCCTAGAAAGCGTCTTTGTCAAAATATCTGCATCCTGACCTTTCGTGGGAATGTAGCGAAGTAACATAATGTGCCTCTAAACACAATCTCTGAGATGGTGGTATCAGATGTCTATGTGCTTGGACCTATCATGGAATACTATCTTAACTAAGAGTTTAATGCAACTATGGTTATCACAATGTATCACTGTCAGATACATCTGAGAACCAAACAAACCAACCAGGATCTTTCTCATCCAGATGGTTTCACATGCAGCCTGACTTGCTGCCATGTACTCTACCTCAGCTGAACTGAGTGCCACATATCGTTGCTTCCTGTTGTACCAAGAAACTTTTTTCGATCCTATGCTGAAGATCCCTCCTGATGTGCTCTTTATGTCTAATGGACTACCTTCAGATTTGATATTATGAAGAAAGGCCTGGGAAGGATAATCGATAAGATTTCCATTAAAGAAGTAGGGTTAAAATCTGTCAAACCCTGCAGGGACAGTCAACGCGCCGATTTCGCAGGTGGAGACATTAATGGAGCAACAGAGAAATATCAGTGAAGGATCAAGAATTCAACGTTCAACATTGAAGATCTTAAACCATAATTCTGAGTTAGAAGGCAGAAGGTACCCCTTGCAGATAAAATACCTCAAGGCTTTCTTTTCAACACCATTTTCTTTCAGGAAAGGACAGAATGTTTATGTGATTTTACTGCTTTGCCGTGTCCCTGGAGAGATTTCTACCCAGTGCATTTAGTTCAGTTAGCAGGCCACAGAGTACAAACAGCATTACAAATTCATCGAGCAGTATGGACGTGCACGTCTCCGCCATTTTTTTTTAATGAGATAATTAAATGTTCATCACCTACTCCCGTTTTCGAGTTTTCTTGTTCTCCTATAAAGCTCCCAAAGAACAGATGACTTGGGTTCCAGATTTTATTAGAAAATTATGCAGTGAAAGGCTTTTTTTATACATTTTGTAGAAATCTTGTATGAAGGCTCAGAGCCCATAGGGTCTCAGTGAGGAGGAGTTCCATCTGTTAAAGAGGATTCTGGTCTTTGGTATTTCACAGTCTGTAACTTTCTCTTATGTGTTATTTAAATAGATCATTTCATTTCATCCATATTTCCTGTATCATGTTTTGGAATGCGAGTGGCTCACTGATTTTTGGTATGGATTTATCCTAGTTGATACCCATGCTCGTATTAGTCAAGCGCTTTAAATATGGCTCATGCATGATATTATGTTCCACTATTCATCTAAACTGTATTTCTGCTATATCAGTTTCTTTGGGAGGGTGTTTTTAAAACGCTATTGTCATGTATGGATTCTTAGATTGGTAAGCCCATGCATGGGGGTATTGTGTATCTGGATATCAGCTCAATGTTAACTAATATCTCCTCAATATTTCATTCACTACATACATCTTCTGATAACTTATTTTTGTGAGGTATTTCTGAATTGGCCCTCTTTACAGTAAGATGTCTCTGAATTGTCTTGTTAGGGATCTGTAATTTATTAGCAAGATTGGCAGAGTCCAATTACAGAAACAACATCGTTTCAACCAACTTTGGGATTCTAGGATCTAGCCCTCCTGAATCCGGAGAGGGATCTCTCCAGTATGTACAAAGATGGATTTGTCTTTGAAATTTGGGGTTATGATATTAGGCTAGTTATGAAGGCCAAGGGTTTGTTTTGTTTTTGGATGGTTGATCATGATTACTGTTCAAGGTGAAAAGTTCTGAGTGCAAAAAGTTCTAAAGGTGAGAAGTTGCAGGCAATCAGAGTAAGCTTCGGTAAAAAAGGTAGAAAATTGCAGGTTTTAGTCCATTAGGATATGGAGTCATAATAGGGTTTAATTGGAATAGCAAGAGGCAAGAGTGGTCCATGGGGCAAGTCATCTATGTCTAAGGATCTCTTTGAAGATTTTATTTATGGAATGGAATGATACAATAAGAAGGAGAAATAAACAGATGCAGAAAAAAGAGCAGCCCAGGATCTAATAAGTACTTTTAAACTATTCAGCCTTTGACATGGACTCAAGAAAGACATAAAAGTAAACCTGGATCTGGTAAGTACTTTGAAACTAGCCAGCCTTTGATACACTTTCAATAGAAAACATCTTAAAACAAAGGGAAACTTGAAGACAACTTTTGGAGTAGAAACTAGCGGGTTGGGCTCACCACAAATCCTCTCCTAGCTCTTCTTTACTTGGTTACTTCCAAGACAAAAACAAAGATAACAACAGAATGGCCTAAGATCTGGTAAGTACTTTGAAACTAGCCAACTTTTAACACATTCCAAGGGAAACAATCAGATAGTCTGCGGGATCATACTGGGACCAGGGCTCACCATATCTTCCTCAGTTCATCTTCACGAAACGTATACTGAAAATAACATATAAGAATAACATTCAGCTAAGACAATAAGACGAGGGAACGCCAGCATTCCTATGCTTAAACTAAATTAATTCATTCTTAAATAACACAGATAGAAGAAAACATTTAGATAAATATTTTCAGTTAGAGAAGGTTACTGATATACAGTAGGTCCTAACTCTATGCATGTTGTTCTTTATAAGAGAATATGAAACACAGATGGAAACAGAAACTAAATAACAGGTTACAATAAGGAAGACATCACCGTCAACATAGACCAGGATCCCATAAATCAGCTTGTATTGATGCTCCAAACTAGTTACAGCTTTAAGTCCAGTGCTTTATATTAGCAACCATCCACACATCTCAACCTAACATATCTATCACCAGCAGAGCTCCAAGAGCCAGTGAAAACTATTTACAATCAAAAGTTTTAGCTCAAGTGTATATCAAAGTTCTACAACCAACCCCTCACTCATCTTCTGCAGAAGTATTTATAGAAGGATGATGAGGTGAGATCTGATAAAAGATCTCAATTTACAATTAATACAGAGTTGATGGTTTCTAGCCTTTGAGGGGCTCAATGAAGAAACTATACAGGTGTTTCACTATATTAATTGATTTACACTTATGAATTAAGCTCGGTGAGAGATTTATTGACCTTTGAGGATCTGTGTGACGCTAGGGTTACTCTGCAGATATCTTTTGCATTAAGTTTCACTGCAGAAGTAACTTCTTGGCTGCGCTGAGGCAAAATATGATCTTCTTCAATAACTTTGGCCCCTGATTGAGTACCTTAAGGAACAGGTGGTGCTATGGTAGCTGGGAGGAATCGATTAGCCTCAGATTGTGGCGGTGGGAGCTTCCTGCTTGATAAAACACTTTAGGTTTTCTGTAAACTGTGTTTTATTTGGGGATTAGGCTTTTGATAAGCATCTTAGCCGTAATCCCAGTAAAACTTTCTTTATTCCTCTGTTCTGGTTAATTCTGGTCTTCGTCTCTGATACTCTTTATCTGTGCCTGATTTGTTGTGTTCTTTGCTGGGATGCAAGGATGCACAGGGTTCATAAGGCATATGTGCTTGAGGACACACTGAGGAAACGTGCATTTCTACCCTGTGAATGATTTCCTTTGATGAATCGAAGACAGGAGGATCGTCACCCTCCACCTCCGAATCTTCTTCGAAAATTGCGAGAAAATGATAAAAACCCTGCAAAATATGAAAACTATTAAGAAATCCTGCTTTTATAGGTTGACTGCATCGGAGGGCGTGTGGAAGGAGCGGGGCCGTTGGATGGAATCATCCAACGGTCGGGATTAATCGAGGAGATCATAGAATGGGCGGAAGAAAAATTTAATCCGAGCCGTCGATCGTGCAGAGATCGACAGTCGAGATTGAACGAGGCAGTCAGAGGAGGAGGATGAATCTGAACCGTCGATCGCGCAGAGATCGACGGTTGGGATTGGACAATGGAAAATCAAATGGAGAGATCGGGCGATGAATTATGGGCTGTCGGTCTGCAGATCAGATCGACGATGGAGATTGATTTGCCGCTATACGATGGCCCGGCTATCATGTGCGCACCTTCGTTAACCATCGAGCAACTTTGGCGAGCGATCACCGTTGGATCAGTGGGCCTAGATCAGACGGTCCACAGCGATATCGCTGGGCATCCAGGTCCGAATGATAACGCGCGATGGATGAATTTAATACACGGTGGATGGCAGTTTCCGAAACAGTGCTCGGGACGCGTGTCAAGTAGCGTATGCAATCGCTGGCCATCGGAAGAAAACATCTTTTGGCCCGAAGGCGGTGCGATGGATACCGCTGATTTCGGGCAACCGGCCTTTGGGTGGTGGGCACCACGGGGAGATGATCTCCGCACCGTCGATCTGTGGATTTAGATCGATGGTGGAAATTAAATCGAAATTCGATCCGGCGGAAAAAGTTATAAAATGAATAAAAACCCAAAGTTTATAATAAAACAAAGGTTTCATTATTTTCGAGCGGAATATATATTATGTGGCTAAGCGCCCGACTGCGGGGCCGAGGGCGCATGAGAGGATGATATGACCGGGGCTTTATATAAAAGCGCCAATCGCATCGGAGTCTTCAAACAAGGCAAAAAGACTTGCACGCTTTGGATTTTCTCCGATGCGATAAGCACCAAGAAGGTTAGGGCTTGGTGTTTATGGTGAGGGCACATGTGGGGAAGTGGTTAGGACTTAGCCCACGAGGGCTTAAGTCAAATACATATGAAAAAATGGGTTTTGAATGATTTTCAATGTTTTTTCAAAGGAAATGAGGGTTCCGATAGAGTTAAAGAGTGAGTCTTTAACTTATAAAGGGGATTTTGATGAGGGGAAAGGCAGAAATGTGAAAATGAGGGATTTTTGTGGGAAATAAGGGGATAGAAAGATGAAGTTAATTTTGGAAGAAGGGAAAGGAGAAAATGGTGTTTGCAGCAATATTTTGGCTTTGGAAATCAACAGGATTTCAGATTTTTTCAAGATGGGAACAACAGTGAGGGCTGGAAAGAGGCATGAGGCCTTCAAAAAGTCTTCAAGGGCCAACATTTTTTAGTGAGAAAAATTATTCCTTGAAGGCTCAAAAATAGATTTAGCCACCTTTCAGGATAATCAAATTTTACAGGTGGCTAACAGTGGCTCCACTTGGGGATGGTGCATTCTTGAAGGCATCAAGAACTTTTAGACTTGAATTCTCTGGAAGGCTGGCCATGTGCCTGATCTTTTAATGTCCTCAGGGAGGCGTATAAGTTGCCTAATCCATTGGGCTGCTCTTCTTTTACTGGTATGATGTTTCTCTGAAAGTGTATTAGCAGCCATAAAAAACAATGGATCTTCATCAATACAAACTTCTACCTACCCAATCCTACAGATCTAACATTTTTTCTTCAATAGAGTGCACTTGGATTGGCAAACTCTTTTCACAACATTTTATTATTTTTGAAAGCAGGAAACTAATCTAATTCTACTCCTTATTTCTCCCTGAACTCAGATTAAACAGTTGAGTTCAAATGCTTCTCTACCTAATCTACCATCTGTTGGGATTAAACTGTTCAACAGATTTTCATTCTCTAAATTCCTAAAACAGAAATTGAAAAGCACTCAAGTTAGGATTGAACATTCTAACTTGATGCTGGTCTATGGCATAAAAGACAAGCTGCACATAGACATTTATTTCACAAGAATTAAATAAAAAATGGAAGGCTTAAGATATGAAAATTTGGAAACATTTCCTTCCTCTTTTCACAGCTCTATTTTGACTCTTATTGAGTTGTCTTTCCTTTTCTTCTAGTTCAGATTTTAAGCTAAGTAGAACCAGATTTTTACATCTCTTTGACTCAAAAAAATAGAACAGATTTGAGTCATTTCTCTTTGCAACCTTAGGTTCAGATTTTAATCATGTTTGAACCTTTCATTTCTATCCTAAACTATCTACTGATAAGCCAAGATTAGACAGTTTGGCATATCAAATTCACTATCCTATCAGCAGAAAATTTAAAGCTAATTAGTCAAAATTAAACAGTTTGACTAACTAGAAGTGTGTTTTTCAGGAGTGGCATTTGAGCTTGCACACTTTCAGAATCTGATTCTCTTTTTGGTATGGGGCTATACCTTTCTTGTTTTCAAAATCTGCCCTCTTTTCTTTCTTTTCTTTGTTTTTGTATTTTTGTTTTTTACAACTTTGAATGCAATGTTGGATGAAATATTTATAATGGAAAAAGGACAAAAAGGCTTTAAAACAAGACAATGGATCAAGAGAAGTAATGTTTAAGCATCCTGCCATTGACAGGACCCCCAAACAATTCTGCTCCATTCAACTCCTACAAGAAAAATGCATTGTTACCAGCAGCTGAATGAATAGATTAAGGGCCAAGCCATAGGTTGTAAAATTTTCCATGCTTTCCTTTTTCTTCCCTTCTTGAGTCCCACTTTAAAACTTTGTCCCCAATCTTGAAATTGCTGGCCTTTGTTCTTCTGTCAAAAAGCTTCTTAACGCTGTCTTGTTTCTGCTATGCTTTGTTATACACTTCCTCTCTGGTTTGCTGAAGATGAATGGTCTGATTTATTCTTCTGATCATGTCATTATCTTCAGTCTGCAACTCTTGAATCAACTTTATCACTGGTACACCAAGGCTGTTAGGAAAAATTGCATCAGTACCATACACAAGCTGAAAGGGTGACATACCAATGGATTTCTTTAAAGTCAACCTGTCAGCCCAAAGTGCATGAATCAGCTTTGTGTGCCAAGACTTCTTGTTATCCTCCAACAGTTTCTTGATTATGTTCACTAAAATTTTGTTTGAGGATTCTACAAGTCCATTACCTTGAGGGTAATAGGCCGTGGAAGACCCGAATGTTATCTGATATCTGTGACAGAACTCAACCATCTTCTTTGATCCAAATGCTGCTGCATTGTCAGTGATGATCTTGGTAGGACAGCCAAATCTGGAGAGAATATTAGTCTCCATAAATTTTATGATAACTGAATCATTGGCCTGCCTACAAGGAATGGCTTCTATCCACTTAGTGAAATAGTCTGTGGCAGTGAGAATCCATCTGTGCTGGGAAGAAGATGGGGGATGGATTTATCCTATAAAGTCAAGTCCCCATTGTTGGAAAGGGGCTTCAACAGTGATTGGATGCAGAGGCAGGGGTAGCAGTTTTCTTTTGCCTTCAAAAAGCTGACACGTATGACAGGCTATGATCATCTGGTGCACATCATGGAAAAGAGTAGGCCAATAGAAACCAGCCCTCAAAATTTTGTTGGATGTTGTCTTCCAGTACAAATGACCTCCACACTCTCCTTCATGGAACTAGTACTTAACCTTCTCTGCATCAAACTCAGGCAAACATTTAAGCAATAGACCACTTGCATTCTTCCAATAAAGACATTTATCTATAATGCAATAGTTTACAACTTTAAATTTTAGGAACCTTGCCTTTGTTTTTGTCAAACCAGGAGGTGTATTCAAATTAAGCAGGACATAAAGAATATCAGCATACCAAGAGGAATTCATAAAATGGTTTTCAACAATGGGTGTTGAGATTTCCTCTTGATCATCTAAAGCATTAATCATATGAATATCAAGAACTTCACAATTTGATTCAGCCATTAATCTAGCTAGACCTTGGCCTTTGATGAGCTTAGTGGGTTTTATCTCTAAATCATATTTAAGAATAACAACAATCCACTTACCTCTCTTACCATCTACGTCCTGTGTTAGAATGTCTTTGACAACTGAATTTGGGACAAAGGCAATAATATGTGAATGAAGGATGTATACTCTGAAGTCTTTCAATGCTTTAACCAAAGCAAAAGCTTGCTTCTCCATAATGTTGCACTTCAAAGGGGCATCCCTCAATGCCTTGCTAAAGAATGCAATAGGTTGCTCTTGTCCTTGTGGGTTTTTCTGTAAAAGGACAACAGCAATGGTATGTTCTGATGCAAATGAGAAAATATAAAAATCTTTTGAAAAATCAGGACTTATCAGCACCAGTGTTTTGGTTAACGCTTGTTTCACCAGTTCAAAGGATTGTTTTGCTTCCAAGGTCCATTTTACCCCTTGCTCCTTTTTAAGCATGTTTGTGATATTCCTAAGGAGCTCAGCTAAATTAGGGATGAACCTTCTCAAAAATTTGATCTTCCTAATGAAATATTGCAACTCCTTGATGTTTCGAGGATGAGAGATTTGCAATATGGCCTCAATCCTCTTTGGATCTATCTTTATACCCTCTTCTGAAATAATGTGTCCAAGAATATTACCTTCTTGAAGACCGAATAGTGTCTTTTTAGGGTTTAAAGATATTCCAAACCTTCTGCACTTCTTGAAAACTTTTCTTAAATGTTCTAAGTGTTCTTCATCGGTTTTTGAAAACACAGTGACATCATCAAGATAGATAATGATGAAGAAGCCCAGTTCTTCCAAGAATGCTATGTCCATGGCTCTTTGGAAAGTTGCCCCAGCATTCATTAGACCAAAGGGAATTTTCACATACATGAAAGTGCCCCATGGTGTAGTAAAGGTTGTCTTTAATTGATCAGCAGGGTAAACCAAGATCTGATTATACCCTGAATAGCCATCCAGCAAAGAAATTCTTCTAGACCCCACCACCCTTTGTAAAATGTGATCCATATTAGGTAAAGGGTAGTTGTCTTTCAATGAAGCTTTGTTTAAGTCTCTAAAGTCTATACAAAGCCTGATTTCTCCAGTTTTCTTCCTAACAGACACCAGATTAGACACCCACTCAGAATATCTAATAGGGAAAATAATGCCAGCATCGTACATTTTCATGGTCTCCTTTTGAACCAAAGGCAACTGAATAGGGTTTATTCTGCGCAGTTTCTGTTTGAATGGTTTTTGGTTTTCTTTAAGGGGAATTTTGTGCTGTATTATTTCAGTGTCATAGGATTTAAGATCTTCATAACTCCATGCAAAAACATCAGAAAACTCTTTAAATAGCTCAACGTATTTGAGTTTAATGTGAGATGGTAAAGTTTTAGACAGTTTAATCATTTTTGGTTTTTCCTTACTGCCTATATTGCACTCCTCCACTTCAGTCTCTACAGGTTCCGGTTTTGGTTTTTTGGCCACATCGTCAAAATCGAACAACTCTTCTAAAGGGGCTAGACCTCTAGGCAAACTTTCATCTTTAGCATGGAGATTTTCCAATTCCTCTGTTTCGTTCATAAGTTTGCTAGACAATAGGTTAATATTGACAGGCTCAGGAGACAGTTCTTCTTCATCAAGAAATTTCTCTTCACTGCAATCTATTTCATAGTCTGAGTCCGAACTGTTTAGTTCAAATTCATTTCTGAATTGCATGAAGTCTTCTATTTGTTTGTCATTGCCAAACACCTGCCAATACTTCTTATTATCAGGCACTGCTGGTCTAAACTTTATCTCAGTTGTACAGTCTTTGGTTTCAAATGGAACTAAGCATGTCCTAGCTGTAAAGGCTAAATTGTGGGCGGCAATGTTTCTTTTCCTTGGGACAAAAATTACTTTGGACTCCTCGAATGTTTTTAAAAGATCCATGACATCATTCCGGTAAGCTCTAAGTCTGGGATGATTTGCGTTATACTCCCCATTTACTTTCCTAATGATCAATTCAGAATCCCCATATACATTGATTCTTCTGGCTCCTAACTTTTTCAAAAGATGCAAGCCTAAGAGAAGGGATTCATATTCTGCTATGTTATTGGAACACCGGAAGTTTAATTTGCATGAAATGCATTCTGTGTGATTTTTTTCAGTGTTAGTAATCCAGACACCTGCACCAGCATTAGTTTTGGTGCATGACCCATCAAAATACATACTCCAAAGAGGAATTTTTCCGGTTTCATCTTGTTTAGAGTCCTCTTCAACTATTGTGCTTTCTTATTGTTGTTGAATGTCTACACTGAGTTGTAGATGTTTTGATTCCCCCAGATTTTCATTTATTTGAGGGATACATTCTTGACTCTCAATGTTTAGAAGCAAGGGACACATGACTTGTAGTTCAAGACCCATATTTGGTTTGCTGTTGTTTAAAGGTTCAGCAAACAGCTTTGACAGTTCATTGGTATTTGCCTCCTCCTCTCTATCGGCCATTAATTCTGTTAAAGTGACTTGTTCACTAAGTGTTTCATCATTAAACATGATAAAATAATCGAGGCCTGTATTGACAGAACAGATAGGAGAGTTTTGTGGTCTGTCTTGGCTTGTGACTGTGTATTGCATATGGGACTCCCTGTAAAGTCTTCTAGTTTGATTGAAAACAGGGATAGTTGTGTAGGTCATGTCCATTTGCATAGTCCCTTTTAACTTAGCCCCCCAAGACCTTGAGAGTAACATTCCATACTTTGGGAGCACATCAGCCACAACAATATCCATGACTAAGAATTTGGCTGGAATTTGGGCTAAATTAACACAGAGGTCCCTGATCAATCCTAAACATTTTACTATGCTAGAATCAAAAGAGTAAAGGTCTTTATAAGGTCTGGTGATTTCTAGACCCAGGCTCTCCATTACAGCTTTAGGCATTAGATTATGAGAAGCCCCTGAGTCATGCATAGCGTTGTGCAAAATCTTGTCATGAACGTTAAAACTTACATAAAAGGGAGGAACAGGTCCCTCTTGATATTTTCCTTCAATCTTTGGACCAAAAATAAGCTTTGGTTGGTCATCATTAAGATTGACTGTGTCATTGTTGTCTTCTAAATTTAAAGCCTTCAAAATTTGGGTCCTATATACATGTTGGGCAGCTAACTCGGTGAGGGGAACATAAATCTTAATCTTCGAAATTTCTTGCTCCAGGCTTAACGGAATTTGACTCTTTACAATGCTGGTTTCAGCCTTATTAACTGTCATTTTATCAGCAATGTCAGGTTGTTGTTTTGTTTTATTTACATTTGATAAAAAAAATTTCATAGAAGTACTAGCTGTAGTATTAGTACTACTAATGTCTGCACTCTGTTTTTCATTGTCTTGAGTGCTTTTTCCGTTACCTTTATCAGAATTTTCAGCCACTATTTTATCCTTTTGTTTGACAACTTTAGGCTTGGTTGCAATGCTTTTTTGTGAGGGCTTGTCAGAGGTTTTGTTGTTGGGGGTTTATTGACTAGATTTAATTCTAAGGTCATATTCTCTTTGAGGTTCCGTGATGGCGTTTTCCATGTTTTGATCATAATTTTCATTATCATCTCTTTTGTCATCATATGGTGTGTAAAAACCTTGTTTTCTATCATAATGAGCCTCAAAGTCATCATCATCTACCCCAAAAAGGTTAATATCATCTTCCTATGTTATTTGATCTGTTTCCTCAACCTCACTCACATAGTTTTGATGAAAGGGAGGAGTGATTTGTTGATCATCTTCCCTAGGTCTGTTTGGAGGTTGGTTCCTTCTAGAATTCTGATTCTGGTTTTGGTTTCGAGGAGCATTTTGATTTTGGCTTTCTTGTGCTCTCTTAATTATGCTCATCTCTTTCATCATTTCCTCCATCATTCTTTCCATCTTTGAATTGGAAGTGGAAGGGGTGGATTCCTCTCTAAAATATACTCTCTTTTCAACTTTCATCCTTGCTCTTTTCTCCATCAAGTTGACTTCCACAGAAAGAGCACCTCTTTGCATATCTTCAAGAGTTGTGAAATCTCTTTCTCTCAGCTGATAGGTAATGTCAGAGTCAAACCCTTCAGGAAACTTGTTCAAAGCTGAGCCTTGTGGAGGTTTTAGTTCTAGGGAAAGTGCATTATACACACTATTGAATCTTGTGCATTAATAAGCTTGCACACTTTCCCCAGGGTTTCTATGAAGGTTCTTGTAATCAGAAAGGACTTGGAGAGGATTCTTTTTTACTTCCCATTTGTTTAAGAATGTTTGATGGAAGCCTTGGAGATCATTGATACTATGGGGGGCTAATCCTTTAAACCATTTTCTTACTTCTCCCCCCAGGTTTTGAGCAAATAATCTAAGTTTGACAGAATCATCATCAATTTCATTTCTGTCAAAATAGTCATCCATCTTATCCACATGTTGTGATGCAGTTGTAGTATTGTTAGCATCATATAATGGAATTTTGGACTGATAGTCCTATGGAAGGTTGACTAATGGTGCAGGAAGGACTAGGGGAGCATACCATGCAGCCATGGCAGGAGGTGGAGGTGGATTTATGGGTGGGTTGACAAAAGGGAAGGTGGGCTAAAGTGGAGTGGTTTGAACAGTGGATGAAGGATGAGTAGATGCGGATGGAACAACAATATATTGCTGAGCTGATCTTGGATGAGAGACACCTAAGTTCAACAGGAAGTGTAAATCAGGAGGTGTTGTTTCTCTACTATCACGATGTTCACTAGTTTCAGGAGAAGAAAGTGAAGACTCGGAATCTAGTTGGATTATATCATCAAATGACCTAGTTCTAAATGGATTTACTAAGTCAGCTTGTGATTATTTTAGAGCTTAAATATGTTCAGGAACTGATTTAGCTCTCAAAGGTGGTTTGAAAACAGTTGATAATTTAATCTTAGGAGACTTCCTAAGGATACTTTCTGGGTTATCAACTACTTCAGGTGGGCCAGGGTCAGGATAGGCTCTAGTGTGAATCTTTCTAGCAGCCACTATGCTGTGTTTTTTAGACCCAAATAACAAGACAATTTCAACCAGATATGACAGTATTTGAATGGTTAACTAATTTGTTTACTGAAATTTCAATCCTACAGTCCTCTAACTGAGTTTGAATAATATTATGATGATCAGGGTTCCTCCCAGTGGAGTCTTAAGGTCTGTTCAGGATTGTGGAGTCGCCAAGTGGAAGTTTTTAACTCTTTTCAGAGGTAAAAGGTTTTATGGTCCACCACCATGCTTGTGAAATGTCCCTTTTCAAGGATATCCCGGAACACAACAAAATCTAACTAGAGATTGACTGGGAGGGCATTTACCAGATATTTCACCTTTGAAAGAGGATGAGATCCAGAAGTTACCTGGCCCTTTCCAGACTCTATCTAAGAGTATGGGGTAAAACACAACAAAAGGTAAGTGTCAATGTAGGAGTAAGTGTTTTACTACCAATCTGAAATATTTTTGGTTTTTTCTGAGTTATTTTTCAGTTGTGTGGTTTATAAGAATATGCTAACTCTGTTTCAAAACTTAGCTACGGTTATGAGACAAAGACAGTATATTCTTATGGCTAAGCCAACTGATTTTTCAAGGTTTAGATAAAAGCTTGAGAAGAACCTAGGGTTTTACCTAGTTTGTCACTGATTCAAAACAAGTTTCATCATGATTACCATTTGTTGGTAGTGCTTGAAAAGGATGCTTTTTACTCACAAGGTTTTATAGAGATGAAAAATGGTTATGGGTTCAATCCCCAGCGGAATCGTTAGAAATGTTAGGGATCTGTAATTTATTAGCAAGATTGGAAGAGTCCAATTACAGAAACAACATCGTTTCAACCAACTTTGGGATTCTAGGATCTAGCCCTCCTGAATTCAGAGAGGGATCTCTCCAGTATGTACAAAGATGGATTTGTATTTGAAGTTTGGGGTTATGATATTAGGCTAGTTATGAAGGCCAAGGGTTTGTTTTTTTTTTGGATGGTTGAGCATGATTACTGTTCAAGGTGAAAAGTTATGAGTGCAAAAAGTTCCAAAGGTGAGAAGTTGCAGGCAATCAGAGTAAGCTTCGGTCAAAAAGGTAGAAAATTGCAGATTTTATTCCATTGGGCTATGGAGTCATAATAGGGTTTAATTGGAGCATCAAGAGGCAAGAGTGGTCCATGGGGCAAGTCATCTATGTCTAAGGATCTCTTTGAATATTTGATTTATGGAATGGAATGATACAATAAGAAGGAGAAATAAACAGATGCAGAAACTAGAGCAGCCCAGGATCTGATAAGTAATTTTAAACTAGTCAGCCTTTGACATGGACTCAAGAAAGACATAAAAGTAAAATAGGATCTGGTAAGTACTTTGAAACTAGCTAGCCTTTGATACACTTTCAATAGAAAACATCTTAAAACAAAGGGAAACTTGAAGACAACTTTTGGAGTAGAAACTAGCGGGCCGGTCTCACCACAAATCCTCTCCTAGCTCTTCTTTACTTGGTTACTTCCAAGACAAAAACAAAGATAACAACAGAATGGCCTAAGATCTGGTAAGTACTTTGAAACTAGCCATCTTTTAACACATTCCAAGGGAAACAATCAGATAGTTTGCGGGATCATACTGGGACCAGGACTCACCATATCTTCCTCAGTTCATATTCACGAAACGTATACTGAAAATAACATCTAAGAATAACATTCAACTAAGACAATAAGACGAGGGAACGCCAGCATTCCTATGCTTAAACTGAATTAATTCATTCCTAAATAACACAGATAGAAGAAAACATTTAGATAAAGATTTTCAGTCAAAGAAGGTTACTGATATACAGTAGGTCCTAACTCTATGCATGTTGTTCTTTATAGGAAAATATGAAACACAGATGGAAACAGAAACTAAATAATAGGTTACAATAAGGAAAACATCACCGTCAACATAGACCAGGATCCCATAAATCAGCTTGTATTGATGCTCCAAACCAGTTACAGCTTTAAGTCCAGTGCTTTAGATTAGCAACCATCCACACATCTCAGCCTAACGTATCTATCACCAGCAGAGCTCCAAGAGCCAGTGAAAACTATGTACAATCAGAAGTTTTAGCTCAAGTGTATATCAAATTTCTACAACCAACCCCTCACTCATCTTCTGCAGAAGTATTTATAGAAGGATGAGGAGGTGAGATCTGATAAAAGATCTCAATTTACAATTAATACAGAGTTGATGGTTTCTAGCCTTTGAGGGGCTCAATGAAGAAAGAAACTGTACAGGTGTTTCACTATATTAACTGATTTACACTTATGAATTAAGCTCGGTGAGAGCTTTATTGACCTTTGAGGCTCTGTGTGACGCTAGGGTTACTCTGCAGATATCTTTTGCATTAAGTTTCACTGCAGAAGTAACTTCTTGGATGCGCTGAGGAAAAATCCGATCTTCTTCAATAACTTCGGCCCTTGATTGAGTACCTTGAGGAACAGGTGTCACTATGGTAGCTCGGAGGAATCGATTAGCCTCAGATTGTGGCGGTGGGAGCTTCCTGCTTGATAAAACACTTTATGTTTTCTGTAAACTGTGTTTTATTTGGGGATTAGGCTTTTGATAAGCATCTTAGCCGTAATCCCATTAAAACTTTCTTTATTCCTCTGTTCTGGTTAATTCTGGTCTTCGTCTCTGATACTCTTTGTCTTTGCCCGATTTGATGTGTTCTTTGCTGGGATGCAGGGATGCGCAGGGTTCATAAGGCATCTGTGCCTGAGGACACACTGAGGAAACGTGCATTTCTACCCTGTGAATGATTTCCTTTGATGAATCGAATACGAGAGGATCGTCACACTCCGCCTCTGAATCTTCTTCGAAAATTGCGAGAAAATGATAAAAACCCTGCAAAATACGAAAACTATTAAGAAATCCTGCTTTTATAGGTTGATTGCATCGGAGGGCGTGTGGAAGGAGTGGGGTCGTTGGATGGCATCATCCAATGGTCGGGATTAATCGGGGAGATCATAGAATGGGCGGAAGAAAAATTAAATCCAATCCGTCAATCGTGCAGAGATCGACAGTCGAGATTGAACGAGGTGGTCAGAGGAGGAGGATAAATCTGAACTGTCGATCGCGCAGAGATCGACGGTCAGGATTGGGCAATGGAAAGTCAAACGGAGAGATCAGGCGATGAATTATGGGTCGTCGATCTGTAGATCAGATCGACGGCGGAGCTCATTACGATCACCGTTGGATCAGTGGGCCCAGATCGGACGGTCCACAGTGATATCGCTGGGCGTCCAGGTCCGAACGATAACGCGCGATGGATGACTTTAATACGTGGTGGATGGCAGTTTCCGGAACAGTGCTCGAGACGCGTGTCAAGCAGCGTATGGAATCGCTGGCCATCGGAAGAAAACAACTTTTGGCCCGAAGGCAGTGCAATGGATACCGCCAGTTTCAGGCAGCCGGCCTTCGGGAGGTGGGCACCACGGGGAGATGATCTCTGCACCGTCGATCTGTGGATTTAGATCGACGGTGGAAATTAAATCGAAATTTGATCCGGCGGAAAAATTTATAAAATTAATAAAAACCCAAAGTTTATAATAAAACAAAGGTTTCATTATTTTCGAGCGGAATATATATTATGTGGCTAAGCGCCCGACTGCGGGGCCGAAGGCACATGAGAGGATGATATGACCGGGGCTTTATATAAAAGGTCCAATCGCATCGGAGTCTTCAAACAAGGCAAAAAGACTTGCGCACTTTGGATTTTCTCCGATGCGATAAGCACCAAGAAGGTTAGGGCTTGGTGTTGATGGTGAGGGCACATGTGGGGAAGTGGTTAGGACTTAGCCCATGAGGGCTTGAGTCAAATACATATGAAAAAATGGGTTTTGAATGATTTTCAATGTTTTTTCAAAGGAAATGAGGGTTCCGATAGAGTTAAAGAGTGAGTCTTTAACTTATAAAGGGGATTTTGATGAGGGGAAAGGCAGAAATGTGAAAATGAGGGATTTTTGTGGGAAATAAGGGGATAGAAAGATGAGGTTAATTTGGGAATAAGGGAAAGGAGAAAGTGGTGTTTGCAGCGATATTTTGGCTTTGGAAATCAATAGGATTTCAGAGTTTTTCAAGATGGGAACAGCAGTGAGGGCTGGACAGAGGCATGAGGCCTTCAAAAAGTCTTCAAGAGCCAACGGTTTTTAGTAAGAAAAAATTTTCCTTGAAGGCTCAAAAATAGATTTAGCCACCTTTCGGGATAATCAAATTTTACAGGTGGCTAACATGTATGTTGCTTTTAAATTGGATTTTTTCATGTTGCCTCTGCAATATCCCTATTTCTGTGTCAGTTTCTGAAGGTCTTGATCCCATTCAGATGAATTTTCCTTGTTTTACAAGAGATAGCATGAGAGCTTGTTATTGATCACTCCCTCTGTTATATCATATGCTCCTTGCTATATAAGATGTCCTAGGCACTGGTATATCACAACTCTAGGCTATCTCTAGGAGTGACAACATCTTTTGGGCGCCGTTTCCGGGGAACGAAGTTGAGAAAATTTAAATCCCTGGGCCTCGACAAAACCTAATTCACTCTTCAAGTAGGTGAGTATGGAGAGTTGAGAGTTGTAGATCCCTCACCTTGGCGTCTCCACATTTTTTATTTGATAAATATATTTGCAGTCCTGGCTCCTCGAAAGCCACACCTGAGGTCAGATACATCTCAGCCAAAGACACTTTCAGTGTCTGACCCTGAAAAGATTATACATAGAAGAAACTGGAGGGAGAGAAAATCAGTCCAATCCCAAATTCCTGAATTTTCTATAGAAGAATTTCCATCCTCTTCTTCTCAAGCAGCTCAAGAGCTAGTTCCCAACTCCACTGTGGGAGACATCGATTATAACTATTCAGATAGTCCACCCCAAGGAGGCGTCAGAAATAAAGATTATTTTCACCCTACCCCTGAGGTTGAAGAGGTCAAAGAAGTTACTGAAGTATCTGCTGTTAACAGACCATTATTCCCCTCAACACCTCAGTCTGTTGTTCATTACATTCCTATTATTATTCATACTCCACTTCCACCTCCTCCTCCTCCTCTTACTCATCAAGCTATTGCACTACCTCCACCCCCTCCAATGGAAAATGTTCCAGGCTTCTTGATAAATAAATATGCTCCTCTGGCATTACCCCAAGTGTTGAATGATTTTCCATAGGATTATTTGAAGATTCTACCCCAATTCAGTGGGGAAAACGAGATTGATGCTCAAAAACACCTTGAGGTCTTCTGTGCTTTTGCAGAGAATTTTAATGTGGAACATTTAGATGTGGTCTTGAGGCTGTTTGTCCAATCTCTTGATGGTGAAGCTCGAAAATGGTTTAATACATTGGCAGGTCGTTCTATTACCACTTGGGAAATAATGGAAGATACTTTTCTCAGAAAATGGGGAGAGAAGAAATACCATGGACATTGTCTTACCGAGTTCAATACACTCAAGAAAAGACATAATGAAGGGGTATCAGAATTTATCAAAAGATTTAATAAATTGTATTTAAGCCTTCCTGCTGAAATGAAACCACATCAAACTGCTGCTACAGTTGTTTTTGTAGCAGCTTTTGATTCAGAATTTGGTTTCTCTCTCAGAGAAAGAAAGCCTGCTACGCTGGATGATGCTCAGTCAGATGCACTAGAGTTGGAAGCAAACTTTGCCTCCACTGGAAAATCAAAGGGAAAATTTGAACAAGATACCAGAAGAAGGGGCAAAGAAGAGGTATCTACCTCTTATCAAGACAGAGACTCAGCTAATGACAGAATGGAAGAAATGAGCAAAATGATTAAAAAAATGGTCAAGATGGAATTGGAGGCCAAGAATTTCCACAATGCTCCAAACAGAGGTTACAACCCTCAGTATAGGAAACCACCCCTGAAAATATTGCCAAGGGAACTAAAGGAGCAACAGGATCAAGTACCACACCCATTGTACTTGGAAGGTCCAGTAGATGATTCTACTGAAGACACTGCTTATGAACTGGAGGATGCAAATCTTGCTTTATCGGATAATGATGGAGAAGAATTCCCTTTGCAAGGAAAAGATGGAGCTGAGTGCTCATTGCAAGAAGAAGAAAAGACCAGAGACACAGAAGAGGCAGAAATTGATCATTATTGTAAAAAATTTGTTGATTTTATGCAAGCGCAGTTCAATAGAAGATATGATCTCAGATCTTCTAGGAAGAGGACTCGTACTCGAGATCAAGAAGAAGAGCTACCCCAGAAGGAAGCACCTGCTCAGAAGGAATCAACAGTGCAGAAAGTCACAGACAAAGGTAAGGGCCCTCTAAACAAACCTTTGCAGTCTGATGGTCAAATTCCTTCCTCTTCCAAAGTAGTCGTTCCTCCTAATACCAAGTCTGTGTCAAAAGAAGTCAAGCCCTCTGGCAAAAATAAATAGTCAAAAGAGGTTGTAATAGAAAAATCTTCTCCTGTTTTCAGTTTGCAAAAGGAACTTGAAAAAGTCAAAATCCCAGTTCCCTTGACTGAACTATTAAAGAAACCTGCATATCAATCCCAAGTCACCTCTTTTATGATCCTTCCAGAAGCTGTACTCACTCCAGATAGTCTCAACCTTCAAGAAGAAAGACCTATGGTCGTCTTTGGTACACACGTTGAGGAATTAGATGCTTCTACTCCTCCCTTTTATGTGTCTCGAGTGATTCATGACCTGCTATTACATAATTGTATGCTAGATTCTGGGGCTTCCCATAATCTACTGCCTTTGTCAGTCATGGAACAACTAGGATTACAAATTACCCATCCATACAAAGACCTCTATTCATTTGATTCCAAAAGAGTTAAATTCTTAGGGATGATCAAGGATTTGGTGGTCAATTTGGCCCAAATCCCAGCAAAAAGCGTGGTAATGGACATCGTGGTGGCAGACATCCCAGCTCGCTTTGGCATGTTACTGTCAAGGTCCTAGGGATCAAATATCGGTGTGTCAATCAATTTGGATTTAACATATGCTACAATCCCAGTTTTTGGTGGCCAGGAGAGGAGGTTGTACAAGGAGACTAGATTTGTCAAGATGGTGACTAAAGCTGACAACTCTATTAATTCACCAGTCTACAGTAAAGAAGGATATTTCTCATGCTTGATGCTGGAAGAAGATCAAGATTATGCTCATGAACCATCCTTCTACCAGATCAAGACTGAGCAGCCCTCAGAGAGCCAAGAAACAGGAATCTGGACACTTCATTTTGATGGAGAAAATTCAAAGGAAGGTAATGGAGGTGGAGTATTATTGATTTCTCCTACAGGAAAATGGGTTCCATTGTCTTTTAAACTAGAATATGAGGCTACAAATAATGTGGCTGAATATGAAGCACTTCTGTTAGGATTGCAGACAGCCAGGAACATGAACATACAAAGTTTAAAAGTTCTGGGAGATTCAGAATTAGTGGTTAGACAAGTAAGGAATCAGTGTCAAACAAAAAATCCACGACTGAGGGCTTATAGGAATGAAGTTTGGGACATGGTGGATAGTTTCTTCTTGGCATTCAATATCCAGTTCATGCCTCAAGAACAGAATAGGATGGCCGATTCCCTTGCTGTGGCCGTCAGTACATTTCATCCACCTCATAACCCTCTTTTAAGATATGAAGTTGAGGTGCGTTATCGGCCGTCAATCCCAGATAACATCAAGCACTGGCAGGTATTTGAAGATAAAGAACAAACGAAGAGATTCCTGGAAACAGTGGGGGAATTCTCCAATATGGAGATTGATGTTGATGAAGAGGTTGAGTCTGAAGATACTTCAGAAAGAAATTGGGAGAAGAAAGTGGCAGGTAATAAAGTGTTGCAGTTAAAGGGAAACATTATACCTAGAGGGCTGGTGCCTCTAGAAATATTATTTGACAAGAATGATGTCCCACTGCAGCTGGGAAAAGTGATAGAAGAAAATCAGTAGAATACCTGAATCTTGGTATTGAGGCTGACCCCAAAATTGTAAAACTGTCCAGGAAGATCCCTGGAGAATATAAAAAGCTATATCAGAAATTATTTCAGTCTTACAGAGATGTGTTTGCATGGTCCTATCAGGACTTGAAAACTTTTGATATCAGTAATATGCAACACAAAATTCCACTGAAGGGAGATGCAAAGCCTCATAAGCAGAAGCTCAGACAAATAAATCCCTTGCCGCTTCCCTCTATTGAGAAGGAAATCAAGAAGCTATTAAAGGCCAAAATAATTGTTCCATTGAGGTACTCTGAATGGGTGGCAAACCTAGTCCCTGTCCGGAAGAAGAATGGGGAAATAAGACTGTGTGTGGATTTCAGAAATCTAAACAGAGCATCCTTAAAGGATAATTATCCCCTGCCTAAGATGGATCATATCCTACATAAGGTGGTTGGAGCTGCTAGGATGTCAATGATGGATGGATTCTCTGGCTATAATCAGGTGGTTGTACTTCCAGAAGATCAAAAGAAGACTGCTTTCACCACACCATGGGGTACATTCATGTATGCCAGGATGCCTTTTGGATTGATTAATGCAGGGGCCACTTTTCATAGGGCCATGGACATTGCTTTTGTTGGGGATCAGGATAAATTTCTGGTAGTCTACCTTGATGATATCACTGTATTTTCAAAGAGTGATACTGAGCATATTGAATATCTGCGTAGAACCTTTGAGAAATGCAAAAGGTATGGTCTCTCTCTAAACCCTCAGAAGTCTTTATTTGCACTATAAGAGGGTAAACGTTTGGGACACATTGTGACTAAAGATGGGGTGAAGATAGATTCTAAAAGGGTAGAAGTTATAAATGGTATTGCTTTTCCCAAAAATAAGAAAGAGGTACAGGTGTTCCTAGGGCACATCAATTTCTTGAGAAGGTTTATCCCTAACTATGCTGAAATAGTTAAACATATAACTGACATGCTGAAAAAGAATAATGAAGTTAAATGGTCCCATGAATCACGAGAGGCATTTACCAGGATAAAAAATGCTTTTGCAGAAGCCCCTGTGCTAGCTGGACCAGATTATGCTAAACCTTTCATGATCTTTTCTTTTGCATCACCTCATACAATAGCAGGAGTTTTATTGCAGAAAAATGAGGAGGGGTATGAGCAGCCCATAGATTTCTTCAGTCAGGTGCTTTGTGATGCAGAATTAAAGTACAACATATTATAAAAGCAAGCATACACCCTAGTGAAATCCCTCAAAGCATTCCGCATATATATCTTACAGTCCCATATCACTGCATTTGTGCCTACAGCTGCCGTAAAAGATATTCTTATTCAGGGGGATAGTGAAGGAAAAAGGGGGAAGTGGATTGCCAAGATACAGGAGTATGAATTAGACATCCACCCTACTAAGCTGATCAAAGGACAAGGGTTGGCCAAGATCCTGTCTGAATCAAACTATCAAGCTTTGGGTATAAATTTTTCCATAATAGCAAGTGAGGAACCTGAGGGGAAAGAAGAGCGACAGGGAATTGGAGTAGCTACTCCAGAAACACATATAAAGTACCTCACCAGTCAGTGGTACAAAGAGATAGTAGAATATCTCCTCACACTCAGTTTCCCTCCAAGCTGTGATAAAGCTAAATACAGAATGCTAAGATTGAAATCACAGAAGTACATAGTCGCCAATGGCCGGCTATACTAGTGAGATCCCTCAGGCATCCTACTCATGTGCCTCACAAAGGATGAGGTAGAGAGCGTAATAGCTGAATTTCATGAAGGAATCTGTGGGGGCCACTACAGCTGGAGGGCCACTGCTCACAAAATCCTGAAGGCTGGCTTCTATTGGCCCAAGCTTTTTGGAGATGTTTTTGCCCAGGTTAGAGCATGTGAGAAATGTCAGAAATTTTCTGAAAGGCAGAAGTTGGCACCTCTGCCCATGATTCCTGTGCACGTGGATGAACCATTCAGACAATGGGGAATCGATTTTATAGGTGAAATACATCCTCCATCGAGTGGTCAACATAGGTGGATTTTAACTGCCGCTGATTATTTCACAAAATGGGTGGAAGCCATACCTGCAAGGAACGCCACAGATACTATGATAATAAAGTTCATGGAAGAAAACATCATATCCAGGTTTGGTTGTCCTGCCAGAATAGTGACTGATAATGCACAGTCCTTCAAGTTCGCAAAGTTTGTGAGCTTCTGTCAGCAATATAACATCGCACTAAATCACTCTACAGCCTATTATCCATAGGGAAATGGCTTGGCAGAGTTCTCCAATAAAACACTAGTGAGGGCACTGAAGAAGGCTATAAATGAAAATCAGAGAAATTGGGATTCTCAGTTGAAATTTGCTCTGTGGGCCAATAGAATTACCAGCAAAAGAGCAACTGGAAAATCTCCATATGAATTGGTATATGGAAGGGCAACAGTATTCCCTATACAATTAGCCCTACCAGTGGCCCGATTCATGCAAGAAAGTCAAGAAGAGCCTGATGATA
Organism: Pinus albicaulis; assembly: GCA_034641835.2. Taxonomy (NCBI): domain Eukaryota; kingdom Viridiplantae; phylum Streptophyta; class Pinopsida; order Pinales; family Pinaceae; genus Pinus; species Pinus albicaulis. The sequence continues at coordinate 1,373,524,366 of CM076580.1, read as the reverse complement.
TGATCAGGAGAATAAACCAGCTGGTGGAATTGGAAGAAACATGCAATCAGGTAAATCAAAGGCTGACAGAGTATCAGGAGAAGATGAAACACCTGTTTGATCAACATGCCAAGGACAAAAATCTGCAGATTGGTGATTTAGTACTCAGGTGGGATATCCGAAGGGCTGAAAAAGGAAAGCACGGTAAATTCGACCCACTCTGGTTCGGTCCTTTCAAAATTGTGGAACACTGGGGCAACAACACTTTCAGGTTGGAGAATCTACAGGGAGACTTGCTCGAAGCCCCTTTAAATGGCCAATTTCTCAAGACCTACTTTCAGTTCTGATTCAGGCAGAGACTACCTAGTGTATTATACTGTATGTTAGTTTTATGTTTTCATCTTTGTTTGAATAATACGGGTGCTGTGATGGATCATGAAAAGAAAAATAGGATTGTTGAAGAACAGTGTCTGCTAGAAGATTATCAGGTGGTATGCGGAGTTCTTGACACGTCCAAGGATGAACGTGCCGTCCCCAGGTGGAGCCAATGTTGATCATGTCAACCTCCTATTTAATTTTTGGCAAGCAATCCTCCTTAAACCTTGTAAACCCCCTTTTGTTCGGCCTAAAAAAGTCATTTTCCGCCTATCGTTTCCCTCCTTTATAACCGAAATACATTGAAAATAGGTGAAAAATTCGTATTCTTTATATTGCAGGCCAGCTCCCTTCGTCCAGCTTTCTTGACCTTTCCCTCCCACATGACCCAGCTCCGAGACCAGGAGCTAGTCCAATGAGCGCTTATCCAAACAAGTCATCGGGAGCGTTTTCGGCCGTTGATTTCCCGGCATCCTATGGTCCCTTTTTCTTCTCCGCCCTGGGGTCCCCACACCCACTCTCTATGCAAAACAGGTGGTTTATATCGCACCACATTTCTAAGGTGGGAGGTATTCCCCAATTCGGAGCGATTCCATACATTGCTTGCCGCGTGTCTCAGCGTACGGCTCAAAAACCGCTCTCCATCGCACGTTATTGTTCGGAAAAAGATACAGCGCGATATTCATATCCACCGTTCGATCTGGGGCTCTTCATCCAATGGTCATCGCACTCTGAAGATGCGCGGAAGTTAATCCAAGCCAATAGCGCCCCTGGCCCACCGTCTCATCGTCCTCCGACGCAGTTTCGACCGTCGATCTCGTCATGAGATCGGACGGTCCAGATCACTTGCATACCCCGCCATTGACCTGGTCCTCCTCCACGTCACCATTCCACGTGTCATTAGCCGCATTTTCTTCCGTCTTCCTTATATTTCATTCAAAAGGTCAAATTCAAAGGTTTTTCATTTGTTGCGCTCCACCAACCTTCACCAATGCATTTTTCCACCTAGTCCATTCACCATCATTCCACTACATTTTCGTCGCCACCCCACATTTTTCCGCCATTTCATCATGCCGCGCTGCTACACAGTTATCGCCACTGCATCGATGTCCCCATGCATTTGTTTTCTTGACGATTTTGCGGGTTTTGCAGGTTTACAGCGGCGGAAAACTATCATGATTCACAGTCTCTATTACTGTAATAGAGAGCACGTCAAAGGACCATTTTTCAGAGTTGAAATTATGAAGAAAGGCCTAGGAAGGAAAATCGATAAGACTTCCATTAAAGAAGCAGGGTTAAAATATGTCAAACCCTGCAGGGACATTCAAGGCGCTGATTTCACAGGTGGAGACATTAATGGAGCAACAGAGAAATATCAGTGAAGGATCAAGAATTCAACGTTCAACACTGAAGATCTTAAACCATAATTCAGAGTTACAAGGCAGAAGGTACCCCTCGTAGATAAAATACCTCAAGGCTTTCTTTTCAACACCATTTTCTTTCAAGAAAGGACGGAATGTTTATGTGATTTTACTGCTTTGCCGTGTCCCTGGAGAGATTTCTACCCAGTGCATTTATTTCAGTTAGCAGGCCACAGAGTACAAACAGCATTACAAAGTCATTGATCAGTATGGGCGTGCACGTCTCTGCCATTTTGTTTTAATGAGATAATTAAATGTTCATCACCTACTCCCGTTTTCGAGTTTTCTTGTTCTCCTATAAAGCTCCCAAAGAACAGATGACTTGGGTTCCAGATTTTATCAAAAAATTATGCAATGAAAGGATTTTTGTATACATTTTGTAGAACTCTTGTATGAAGGCTCAGAGCCCATAGGGTCTCAGTGAGGAGGAGTTCCATCTGTTAAAGAGGATTCTGGTCTTTGGTATTTCACAGTCTGTAACTTTCTCTTATGTGTTATTTAAATAGATCATTTCATTTCATCCATCTTTTCTGTATCATGTTTTGGAATGCGAGTGGCTCACTGATTTTTGGTATGGATTTATCCTAGTTGATACCCATGCTCGTATTAGTCAAGCGCTTTAAATATGGCTCATGCATGATATTATGTTCCACTATTCATCTAAACTGTATTTCTGCTATATTAGTTTCTTTGGGAGGGTGTTTTTAAAACGCTATTGTCATGTATGGATTCTTAGATTAGTAAGCCCATGCATGGTGGTATTGTGTATCTGGATATCAGCTCAATGTTAACTAATATCTCCTCAATATTTCATTTACTACATACATCTTCTGATAACTTATTTCTATGAGGTATTTCTGAATTGGCCCTCTTTACAGTAAGCTGTCTCTGAATTTTCTGTTGCTTTTATATTGGAGTTTTGCATGTTGCCTCTGCAATATCCCTATTTCTGTGTCAGTTTCTGAAGGTCTTGGTCCCATTCAGATGAATTTTCCTTGTTTTACAAGAGATAGCATGAGAGCTTGTAATTGATCACTCCCTCTGTTATATCATATGCTTCTTGCTATATAAGATGTCCTAGGCACTGGTCTATCACAACTCTAGGTTGTCTCTAGGAGTGACAACAGATGACATGGACCTGGCCCATATACTACACATTGCAAGGTTTACAAGATAAATGCAAAGGGTTTATATTCAAACTTCCGAAGTGCGATGTGCAATGCAGTGGGTCCCGATCACAAATCGCAGATCGCAAGTTTTAAATAATAACTGCGGGAGTTAAGTTTTAAAATCACCGAAGTGCGAAGTGCAGGGAGAGGGAGGTGACGTGGCAGGATGGAGGCGGGACCGCCTACAGATCACAAATTGCAAGATTTACGTGATAACAACGAAGGGTAAGTGATGAAAGGTGTGATGTGTGAAGTGTGGGGAAGGTGACGTGGCAGACAGAGGTGGGGTCCCTCGCAACATCACAGCCTGTAGCTTTTATGAAATGGGGAGAGGAAGGTAAGATTTAAGCCTCGCGAAGTGAGATATGCGATGGGGAGAAAAGGGCGATGTGGTGGTGAAGGTGGGGCCGCCCGCAGTTCGCATGTTGCAAGGTTTAAATGGGAGCAGCGGGGATTAAATGTTTTTTTTTTGTGAAGTGAGATGTGCGGGCACTTAAACGTTGGGAAGTGCGAAAGGCGAAAAGGTAAGAGAAAGCCGAAAACAAAGGTTTGCCTGTGATTTGGTAATGCGGTAAGGTTGGATGTGTCCCACCAAATTGCATCGGCGGAAATATAAGTTTTGGCTAAGTCTTAATAGGTAAAGGTTTAAAACTTGCGGGGAGCAGTATCCGATGGGTGGGAAGGTAAGGAAGGGGTGAGGTGCGATCTATGCCATATATATATATATATATATATTAAGCGACCTAAAGTAGGGGCGAAGCATTATACCTTATCAGCAACACTTTCCCCTTTCTATTGAACTGAAAGGAAGATTGATTCCTTTGAAGCTCTTTGACAGACAAGATTTCCCTTCCTTTCTCCTTATCCACTTTGGGTGCGGTCACAGGCCAACACATGGGTTTACAGCTCTTCATGTGAAACTTACCAAGAATTTATTTGGCATACTTTCCTTGAGAAACAAATAGCTCACAATCTCACTGCCATATTTCCAAACCAAGGAAATAGTGAAGGAGTCCCATGTCCTTCATTTCGAACTCCCTTGCAAGATCCTCCTTGCAAGAATTTATCAACTTCTCATCACCTGTCAAAATTATATCATCAACATAAAGTACGATAATCAAGATTTTACCATCAACCAAAATCTAGTACAGGTTCGCATCCGCTTCACTTTTGGTGAAGCCCAACCCGGTGAAATAACTGTCAATCCGAGTGTACCAAGCATGAGGTGCTTGCTTCAGCCCATATAGTGCTCTCTTGAGTCGGCACACATGCGACTCACTGTCAAAGATCTCAAAACCTATTGGCTGCTCTATGTACACTTCCTCATCAATAACTCCATTGAGAAATGCAATTTTCACATCCATATGATGAATGTGCCACCCCATCTGCTTTGAGAGTGCAAGGATAGGTTTAATGGAGGAGTATCTTGCAACCAGTGGGAAAGTCTCCTCACAGTCATTTCCCTCAACTTGTGAGAATCCTCGGGCCACAAATCTAGTCTTATACTTCTCCACACTCCCATCTGCCGCCTACTTCACCTTATAGATCCATCTAGATCCAACCACTAATTTTCCGACCGGTCTTGGGACAACCTCCCATGCATTGTTCTTGAAGATGGAGTCATACTCCTCTACCATAGCGTCAACCTAAATTGGTTGTTGCACTACTTCCTTAAAGGAATATGGTTATGTCACAATACACTTGCTCATAAGATCCATGTATCCAGCAAACCTTTTTGGAGATTGTCTCTGTCTACGCCGTGAAGTAGGTGCTCCTACATGCTCTATCACATCAAGTCTCAATCTATTAGCTTTCATGGTGTGCCTTCTACCATTTCTAGTGGATGTCTCTACATGAGTGTTTTCTGCCACTCCATGATCCTCCACATGTGGCTGCTCCCCATCTTGAGGTTCTTTTTTTGGAACCAAGAGTTCCTCATCTGCATGGAAATCTAGCTCCCTCTCAAGGGACAATCGCATGGCTTTCTCCTCATCAAATTTTATATCCCATCTCACAACATTCATCATGTTGTTTGGCAAATACACCTGATAGTTGTGGGGAGTATCAGTGTACCCCACAAATATCCCAATCTCAGTTGTTGGTTCAAGCTTCTTCCTGGCATCTTTGGTCACATGCACATAAACATATGAGCCAAAAATTTTAAAATATGAAACATCAAGTTTCTTACCAGAAAAATCCTCCTCTGGTGTACTCATGCCAAGTATCCAATGAGGACTATGGTTTTGCACAAATATCGTTGTGTTTCATGCCTCCACCCACAGATGTAATGGTAGGCCTTGATCATGTAACATCTCTCATGCTGCAACCATAATTGTTCTATTCTTTTTTTCTGCGACCCCATTCTATTGTGGGTAATGAGGCGCAATCAACTCTCTCTTAATTCCTTCTTTGTTGCAGAAGTTCTTGAATTCATTGGAGATGTACTCACCACCATTGTTTCTCCTAAGAGCATCTTTCTCCACCAGTGCTTTGAACTCAAGAAATTTTGAGAACGTCTGATCATTCTTCTACATGAAGCAGATCCAACACTTCCTAGAAAAATCATCAACAAATATCACATAGTACTTGTGCTTTGTTGTCGAAGCAGTAGAGAATAGTCCACACACGTCTGAGTGAAATCTTTCAAGGTTTCTGAAGCTCGGTTCTCGTTCTCATGAAAAGTGGCCTTTGCATACTTCCCCATAGTACATCCCTTGCATGTGTCTAATTGCGCAAAAGTACCCTTGGGAAGACCCATAGAAATATGTTGCATGACCTTCAAGACTTTGTGGTGTAGATGGCCCAATCTCATGTTCCATAAATCACCCTCATCCCGACTCACCACTTTGTCTGCCTTACCCATCAATGTTGTGCAGCCATCTACATCAAGTTTGTATATATTCTTCACACGAATCACAATATTCTTGGCTTTTCTTGTGGCTTTGTGTCAAAGGAAATATTTTCCTTCACTGAAAACCACATCATAGTCTTTATCCTCCAACATTGCGACTGAAACTAATTTTTTCTTCAAGCATGGTACATGCATTACATATTTTAATAAGAAGGGTTTACCTGTCTGTCTCTGGAAGGCAACTGTACCAATCCCAGTAGCATTGTACCAGTTGTCATCCCCCATTTCGATATGCATCTAGAGATCCTTCTCCTACAAGCTACTGAAAAGTTCTTTGTCTCTTGTCATGTGGAAAGATGCACCACTATCCAAGTACCACACTGATCCCATTGCACTTGACACCATGCATGCAATGAGCAATAATTCAAGCTCAAATTGCGAGGCCAAAGCCTCACCAACTGTAGATCCAGAAGCCTTATTGTTCTTCTTGTTTTGTGGACAATTAGTGGCATAATGTCCATGCTCGTGACAATGAAAACACTTCACTTTGGACATGTCGTGATTCTTTCCATCTTTGCCAGACTTAGATTTGGAATGGAATTTATTTCCTTTCCCCTTCTTCGCTTTGGCAGCCAAAGCACAATTTTCTTCATCATATGTCTTAGATGAAGATCCATCCCTGGTATTCTGCCTGAATTATTCTTGCACCAATTCCAACCAAATTCGTTCCCAATCTGGCAACTTCTCCCTCCCATTGACAAAGTCCTTATAACTATGCCAACTCTTGGGAAGTCCTAGAAGAGCTAGGCTCACCAATTCATCATCTGTGACAGTAATTCCGAAGCTCCCAAGCTCATCCCGGCATTGGACAAACTTTTTTAAATAATTTGGAATGGTGTCGCCTTTCTCCATTTTGATTTTCCTGAGCTTGTCCTTCAGTGCCAATTTTCTATGATCACTGTTGCTCTGAAACATATATGTCAAATATTTCCACATTACATATGGTGTCTCTTTTCCATGGAGACTTAATATGATGTGGTCTCGTACTCCCTCCAGTAAGATCCTCCTCGCCATTGCAACCTTATTTTTCCAAGCATCAAGATTTGTCGCATCTGCTGCTGCACGTTTGGGAATGTAATTATTAATGAATTATTTCAAACCATTTTCCTCCACTACTTCCTCCATCATGCCTTTCTAGGAAATATAATTGGAACTACCCTCGAGTGCATACTCAAATCTCAAGCCATTGAAAGCCATTTCGATCCTGATTCGCCTATCGCACCAGGAATACTTTTGCAAATTCGAATTCTATTCAGTCACAAACTCAGCTTCTCCTCCACTATAGTGATTTCTTGTGCTCTGATACCATGTAGAAATTATACAAACATATGTATATCAATTGATTTAATCCGATCAAGAAATGTACTAAATCTAGATACCGAATCCTTCTACAAATCAATTGCGGAAAATAAACATGATCGCCAATCACAACAAGTGCAGAAAGAAACAAATCAAAGCACAACACAGATATTTTCCCAGGGAAAGGTTGTTGCTCAAAACCCCTCTAACTTCTATTGTATATTCACCATGGAATCATGAAACAATTACAATGAACTCTTCTCCCAAGAGTCTCATGCACTCTCACAACTGTCTCACACTGACCCAGACAAAATCGACCAACACTTAGCCAATTCTCAACCTTTAATCTACCTACCTTGCTTGCGAAATTCATGTGGAATGCAACCGCTATTCTTTAGGAATTTCAGCCTTCCAAAACTGTGCAAAGATCATGGGAAATCCAATGGATGTCTGGTTGCATGTGGGAAGCCTACTAATGATACAACTGATAGTTAACATCCCTTTAACCTTTGTCTCAACTGGGTCTCCACTGAAACTGACATGCATGTAGTTATTAATAGTAAATCATCAATTGCATGGTAGATCACTAATTGTGAATTAAGTATGATTTAATTCACTTGATCTCTCACCAGTGCAACAAACAGTTACAACTAGTTCAACTGATTTTAACTCTCCTAACTGAGTTAACTAATTACACATGCATTAAACTAATGCACCACCTACAATTTTAACTCCATAACTAATAGAATCACTCAGCATGCCTCACCAACTACCCTCAACTCGAAATTCATGAGCTAACGGAGTTTATCACTCTCAGTTAACTATTACAAGTGATTATGAGATAAAGTTACATTTTATTGTCCAATTTAATTAAGGAAAAATTAAATTAGACACTGCACCAATTTATTAAATTAAATTGGCTATCACACTAATGTATCGCTAGGACCTATGGTCCCACACTAGTGTGCGTGGTGCAATTTCTCGTTGACCTTCAACGCGATTTTCCAACCTCCCAACTGCAATCGACACAATATGTATATCGTTCACATTCTGGACAATGATTTTGTAGTTTTTGAACTTTAAGAATCAGTTACTGAAGCTTTAATATTTTTTATTTATTTGTTCTGAATTTTTTTTACATGAAACATATAATTCAAAAATTCACAGAATAATTTGCATTCATGTTATGAGGTGTGCAAGAAGGGTTTCTTTATTTTGTGAATAAAAAAATGTACAAAAATAAAATCCCTAAACATTTTTTTCCTCTTTTCAAGAATTAAGTTGGAGACAAGATCCAAAAACATTTTGTACAAAAAAAATTGTAATCTCCCGACTACGCGACCTTCCAACCACATGAGTACCAACACTGGGTGACTACGAACACAAAGTGTTTGACCCCTTAACATTGCACTGAGTGACTTTCACCGCCACTTTTTTTATGTTATTATGCAACTATTACATCGTTACCCCAACTCTCCATTACCCACCTCATTGCTTGAACCCTGCAGATATCCCATCTCCAATGTATAGTTGTACAATAGGAGAATCTCGCTGCGCCAATTAAAATTTTTCCCACCCATGGTTCTAATTTCAACAGGAAAAACCTTATCCAATTATTTCTATAAATTCAGCATTTCACCCATTTTCTCCACCGTGAACATCCTTTCTTATTATTCAAGGATGATTGTGTTACACAGTAATTTGTCACTATCCCTGCAATTCCCCATCCCGCACATTGGAGGGCTTATTCCGTGACCTGTGAGCAGTGACATGACCTGAAACCACTTTCATGGCATCCCCCTTGACAAGGACAATCATTCCGCTGAAGACAATTTCCTGTGAAAAGCCCTAAAAATAGCCTTTTGGCCTTGGCGTGACTAGCCAGTTCAGCCCTCACGCCAATGGGGGAAATCCACCAAAGAGGGCACGCCAACTGGTGCTCTGTCCCAGTGTATCACCTGCACCAGGCTTAATAAGGATTTTTTTTAAAAATAAATGGTGGAAGTTTGATTCCAACCAACTCCTGAACGAGTCTCTAAAATGAGTTGGGAGGTTTGGCTCCGGATCTCCATGTAGGGGAAGTGGTTTTCCACCTATCATGAAAGCTTCCTTGAGGATAGGGCCAATCCCACCATTGTAGGGATCCCAACTCCCTTTCCACCATCTATATAAGCTTGTCATTTTCCCTTTGAAAGCTAGCCTGAATAGAGCTGAATCAATAGTAAGGAGATTATCGTCAGACAACCAAAGAGAGAGAGACTTGTCATTTTCCCGACGAGCTTTACCCAGACGTACTCCTCTGTCGATCCGCCAAAGGAACATCCAGCGTCAGAGCTCAGGTTGTATCTTTCTTTATTCTGATTAATAATAAACGACTTCGATTATGGTTCCACTCAGATGTTTATGTTTTATGTTATGAGTTGTATCTTCTCTGACTGATACATAATTGCATGTATTAGGTTTTACGCTCGTTTGTTTGTTGTTTCTTCTTGTACATGCAGGTGTTCGATCGCATCGAGCGGGAGAATTGTGATCTTCCAAAGCAAGGGACGGAAGCGCTATCTTCTCCACAAATAACAGCAGCGTAGGACTTAAGGTAGGCCTCTTGTCGCGTCTTGGTCTTTTGCAATTAGGAACTTGCGTCTTAGCGTGACTCGGTTGTTGCTAGAACCAAACTGGGCTAGTAGGGATCGCCTCTGTCCGCAGAGGGGATTTACCTCTTCAACAAACTGGCGACTCCACTAGGGAAACATTGATTGGAGTTTGTCTTGTCTTTTTAGTTGATTTTTGTCTTTTCCTACTTGATTAGCTCTTGTGGTTCGCTCTTTTTCAGTGTTAAACTTTTGTTTAGCCTCACCATCCCTGATCTACTCCTTGATTGCTCTTTTTCATCTTTTCCATTAGTAAACTCGACTGGCGCAGTTTTTTCCTTGACAGTCGCGCCAGCTGGCGCATGTTGCCAGTTTATCACCCGCGCCAATCTTGTTCTGGCACTAGTTGCAGCCTGACAGTCGCGCCAATCCTATAAAGTGCTATGGTTTTCTTCTTTTTGGGATTTCTAAGCTTGGTATGTGGTTTTTGTGTCACTTTTTCGACTGCCTAAGTGTTCTGGAACCTTGTTTGACTGAGTGTGACCTTCATCCTCCGGTTGTTTGCCCTCTTCTATCGATTTCACATTCTAGCCCTAGGGCATCTAGGTGCTATAGTGTGTTGAGCCTCCCATGGGAGTTTTTGGTCCTCGTTTGATCAGTCAATTTTATTATTGCTTCTTTGGATTCGTTTGGTGGTTGTCCATTTTTTTGTTGCGTCATTTGAGTGATTGGATTTTTCTTCATTCGAATTCTGCTTTGTCTCGTTTTAGGCATAGATTACACGGTTCATTTGAGTCTTTGGGACTTCTCTTTGATTTGAAGGACTTCTTTGTCAATTTGAGGTCTGATTGTGTGTTTGGCGTTGAGTGAACTTTCTTTTCTTTTCTCTTTTGCTATCACTTCTCAAATTGTTCTTTTCATTAGTTTTCATTTTGTTTACTGCACTTTGCTCTTAAACATTGAAAATACAAAAAATATCTTTTGCTTTTGATTAGTTAATGTAAATTGAGTCTTTTATGTGTTATTAGTGATTTGTAACTCTGAAAGAAAAGCTTTTGGTTTTCATTAGCGTGCATTAGAGACACTAGTGGTTGTTTTTTGATCATTTTTTTATCGTGTGAAAGCTCTCAACCTTCCCGTAGTTAGCTATTCATCGAATGAAATGATACATTGTGGCATGTCGTGTGCATTTAGGAGATTTTCAGACATAACATTCGGTAGGGCCTGGAAATTGAAACATAATTGAAGATCAACATTAAAATTTATTCAATTTACCTTAAGGCGGCATTGAAACATTAACGAAACATTTAGAGGTCTAGGCTAGTGACATGTTCCGGTGTCGTTAAACCTAGTAGCTGTCGTTCGCCTCTTGGCTTTAGAAAACACTAGTACGGACTTGTGCTCCCCATACCGTCACGTATATAAAGGGAGACCCCACTAGGTTGCTATCCTTTATCCATAGGAAGCCGAGTCTGCCACCTTATACTCATGATACACCAGACACAACATTCGGGGAGATTTCCTACACCTACGTCAAGTCCTTGGTTGATTTCTCTTTCATTTTTAAAACAAGGTGTATATTGCAGTTCACGAATATCTGGTACGCCCTTTGCCTAGATTACCATAGTAGTCATTTTGATCTTTTCTGACTCTTTAAATTTGAAAGGATCATCAACCACTTGTCCTTTAACGCTTGTTTCAAAACTGAAAGAGATAGAGTCACCTTTCATCCGTTTCTCGACTCTTAAAACATGAAACGGTGAAGTTTTTAAGTTTCAATGTGGTAAAATAAATCACCTGCGATCACACGCCCCGTTAGAATTTTCTTGTCGGGCATTTGATTGTGTGCCTTGATTTTTTGTAGCCCGTGTGTTGTGTTTTATCTCTTCCTCTTGTCGTTACTGTCACAGTGGCGGAACCCTCAGTTTTTTCTACTGGTAGTCCATACAGAGACAATTCATCAGAGGTCTCTCAATCCTCTGCTGAACCTCAACAGCCCATCGTCTCCAATTTTCCCAACAAGGGACCGGTTTTATTTGAGCTTCCCTTTGGAGGACCAATTGAGTTTAATTGGCCCTTATCCAATGCTTGGTTTGGATTCAGAGTAGGGGAACATTTCCCTCCTCTTACATCGGGTTCACCTTTTCTAGCTGATGTTATTCCTCCTAGTCCTTGTCGTCTTCTAGAAGATCTAGCGGAAGGATCAGATATGGGCTCATCCAGTCCTTCTCCTAGTGAGGAAATCCCCATGTCTGGTGAAGATTACCAGTTGTTCCCAGAAGACAACCCTGAGTTATCTGTCATGTCTTCACTGAGTCCTTCACTTCCAGCAGGGTATAGATCCTTAAGTCAGATTATGACTGTCGTAGCCTCTATGGGAATATCAACTCCTTCTACGAGGCCGGTTATTCCTTCATTGGGGATGTCTCCAAGGACACCCCTCACGTCATCCCCTCAGGTCACTTCAGTACCTGTCAGGCCCACTGTATGTGTGGCCGTGTCTACACCCGTTGTTACCACTCAGTCTGTAAGGACTGCGTCACTTCCCGAAGATGTCTATATAGCATCTGCTATTCTAGAGAACATTTCTCCTGAGGAGTATCGGTTGTCCCTACAGCAATCAAACTCTGAGGTCGTTCAATCCTCCCAAGATCCCAATCGTCCCTATTTTTCGCACTATGCACAGGATGGTACCCCTGTTTACATTTTTCCATATCAATACGATGAGAAAGGAAACCCTTTACGTTTCCCCGCTCCATAGGCTTATCAGTATGCTCAAGGTTTTGTCTAACCAGGCTGGGCAACCTTCAAATCCGCAAGGAAAACCATTTCAGGGCCAACCTTTGGGCTAGCCTGGTTATATTTATGACCCGCAAGGACAACCCTTACAAGGCCAACCTTCGGGCCAGCAGGGGTTGTTATACGGTCCGCAAGGATAGTCCTACAACCCTTCAGTTCAACCTATGCAGCCTCACCCTGTGGTCCAACCGAGGCAACCTCAAGGACCCACAGGTCAACCGAGGTACCAACTGGGGCCGTTGTACGGTCCTGGGGGGCAAATCCAACCTTCTCAACCTATGGTGCAACCTCTACAACCTCAGTTTCCTATTGGTCTGAATGTTGTACAGCCAAAACCTTCTTATGGTCCTGTTGCAGGTCAAACTGGTTATCAGGCATAGCCTGACCCTATTCCACCACCAGGCCAACCGGCCCATCCGACACAGCCTAGTGTCCCTCACCAACCAGGCCAACCTGCACATCCTGTCAACCCTTCTCAACAGTCGATTTACTCGATGCCGCAACCGAATCAGCCGGTGCGCCCTACTTATCAGCCTCAGCAGGGCCCCACCTATCAACAGCCTGCTCAACCCCAAGGCGGTTATTATCATCAACGTCAATCACGACCAGTTTGCAACTTGCCCCAAGGTTCTAATTATTATCCTCAACAACCAGGCTATACCTATACTCAACAGCCAAACCCGTAGACTGCTCAAATGGAGCCGACATATAATCAGGGTCCATACCCCGGTTATCAACCCCCATACACTGGTTATCAGCAACTGCATCAGCCTAATTATACGGCCTATACCCCCTACGGTCAGAATCCTCCGGCACATAACCAATGGGAGCAAGGTTATGCTTAACCAGGGTGGAGTACAGGTACGGGTCCTTATCGAGGGCCTGGTATGCCCTTCAATCCGCAGTTTCCGTTCTTGGCCACCTTGGAGTTACCAGACGTTTCTAAATTAACCAATGATCTAATTCTTCACAATCCTTATTGGCCTCCGGTTCCGACGAAGGTACCCGGTGACTATCCTAAGTTTGAAGGTAAAGCTGGAGAGGACCCCCAAGCTCATGTAATGACCTACCATCTATGGTGTTCATCCAACTCTTGGGTGGATGATTCAATTCATCTATGTCTCTTCCAGCGCACTCTTACCGGTGCTGCCGCTAAGTGGTATATAGAATTACCCCGTGGAATCTTTCAAGACTTCAATACGTTATCTATGGATTTTCTGACTCACTTCCAGTTACCGGTTCGTTACGAAGCCGGGACGCATCTCCTGACTTCTTTGAAGCAGGATAAAGCCACCCACATATCCGATCATATTCATGAGTGGCGACGTCGTCGTAGACTGATCGAGTTTGATATACCTGATCAGCTACCAACTCATTGGTTCACCACCTCCTTCGTTAGAAAAATCGCTCAAGATATTGCCATGGGAGCATGTGTGACTGAAGAACAAGCCATCGCGCGTGCCCAGTACCTGGATCTGGTGTACTCTCAGTCTGGCACGCTTTATGATATTTTGACTGATGCTCCGCAGCCAGGAACCTCTAAAGCACCACCTAACCCAGCGGTGGATGGTGTTATTGGTTCCGTTTCTCAAAATTTTCGGAAATCCTCTAATGGGAAGCGGAAGTCCAATTCTTCCAATAATTCTGCTCTTCCTTCCCCTCCAGATTCTGGCAAGACTGCGAAGGTCAACGTCGTTCAGGCTAATCCTACGGAAAAGGCCTCCAAAGGAAAGAAGAAGGGCAAAGGAAAATCCAAACCCGACGCCCCAAAACCAGAGTCTTCTAAACCTCGTAATGATGACGGTTCCCAACATAAACCGAAGTACCCCTGCCTTATTTGTGAAGGAGACCATTATACCAAAGATTGTCCCCGACGATCTGAAGTTAGTCAACTTCTGAAGGGCTCCAAAGGGACTCCGACAGTTCTAAAAGAACCATTCCCATCTTAGCATACCCAGATGGGTGAGAAGCCTTCACCATCTGTACCATTTGGGTCCTAGGTCTTTCTGATGAATGGTGTTGCACCTGTCCCAATCGCTACGCGCTCGAAGGATTATGCTGGATCATGCTAGGCAGCTGGGAAGGAAGTCATGAATGACCCACCTCCCCCACCTATCTCTGGTTCTTTGGAAATTGAGAAGCCCAGCGCTGAACCTATTGTGAGGCCACCCTTTAAAGGTGTTCTGCGAAGATCTTCCTACAACCCAAATGCCCGTGCCGCTCAGCACTACAATATTGTTGAGGATTTGGCACAGGCGCCTTCTACCATGTCTGCATTGGAAGTGCTTCAAAGTTTCCCATCGCAACAGAAAGCTCTGTTATTTGCAATCAATGGAATCGATCCCGCCTATTCTGATCTTCTCACCTTCGACCTAGAAAATTTTGTCCCCCGACTTCCACATCAAATTGCTATTGTTATTCAAGTCGGGATCAATGGCCTGAACATCCATAGAGCCATTTTGGACGAAGGTGCTTCCACCTGTGTTATGTCATCCGCCCGCTGGAAGGCCATCAGCTCTCCGGCTCTTACGTCGTCTCCCAATGCCTTAGAAGCATTCGATGGTCAGGAATCAAAACCCTTGGGTGTTCTCGAGGGTTTTTCGATCACGTTATAGGGGAAGACAGTCAACGTAGAAGTAGAAGTGGTTGACGCCAATCTTAACTACAATCTTATTCTTGGCCGCAGTTGGACTCACACCATGCTATGCGTGTCGTCCACCCTCTTTCGGCTTCTCAAGTTTCCTCATGAGGGCAAAATCGTCACTGTGGATCAGTTTTATTTCTTCACCTCATCCTCTGAGAACAACGTTCCTTACGTGGATCAGATCCCCAATCCCCCTGACAATGTAGGACCCAGTCTCTTCAAAGACCCTGTCCTCATGGGTATTTTTCCCACGCCACCACCGCACACTGTTCAAGTTAATATGGTCTTTAGGTCCGACGACCCTTGGATCATACCTTCGCCTGAACAGATGACCTCTTTCAGAGAATCGATGCCGTTAACTCCAGTTGAGATTAATTATTGCGAAATCGTCGCTGCATCTGATCCTCCCCCCAAACATGCTCCTTCGAGCATGGCTCTGGATATATATTCTCAATCCCCCTGGCTCGGCAATGCAGATTCGCCTGACCCTTTAAAAGAAGTTTTCCCTTCCGATGAAGTTATTGTTGAAACCATGTCTCTTGAAGATTTGTCGTGGAACGATGGACATCATCGTTCCTCGTTCATGCCTGGCCTGGGGGAAATGTCTGATTGTCTAGAGTGCTTCACATCTCAGGTTCCCACTCCGCCTCTTCAAACGCCGATACTGACTCATGAGGTCCTTTCGGAGGGAAACTTGAGTAATATCACTCAAACCATGCCGATTGACATCTTCGTCAAACCAGGGATAGTCGAGAATATTCATGTGGGAGTGACTTGTTCTCCTGAAGAGATACAAGTTTATACAAACATTTTTCGTGAATTCAGAGATGTTTTCGCGTGGTCCTATGAAGAGATGCCTGGGATTGATCCCAGCATAGTCGTGCATGAGATTCCTACCTATCCGGGTGCGAAACCAGTGCGTCAACGCCTACGCCCAGTGCATCCCCGAAAAGTCGCAGCCATTAAGGCAGAAGTTGAAAAACTTCTTAACACGGGCTTTATCTATCCTATTCCCCTCACAAAATGGGTTTCAAATATTGTCCCTGTAGATAAGAAGCAGAGCACTATACGCGTCTGTGTTGATTACCGAGACATCAATCGGGCCTGTCCTAAGGAAAATTACCCAAATCCCTTTATAGATCAAATTATTGATGAATGCGCGGGAAGTGAGATTTATTCCCTTATGGACGGCTTCTCTGGGTACAATCAAATCAATATTTTACCCTCTGATCAACACAAGACTGCCTTTATCTATCTGTGGGGAACCTTCGCTTACAAAAAGCTCCCGTTTGGTCTAAAAAACGCTAGGGCCACCTGCCAGTGTGATATGTCTTATGCTTTCCATGACATACGCCATATTGTTCAGCCATATCTAGACGATTTTCCGGCCCATTCAGCTAGGCGTGAGGACCACCTCGAACACCTTCGCCAGATTTTCCTCCGCTGCAGGCACTACAATATTAGGCTCAATCCTCATAAGTGCATCTTCTGCATGGATTCTGGCCGTCTTTTGGGATTCATTGTCTCTAAATATGGAATTCGCCTTGACCCCCTCAAGGTCGAGGCCATCGTTAACCTCCCATCCCCTTCCTCGTTACATCAACTACAAAGTCTGCAGGGGAAAGCTAATTTTCTACGACGCTTCATTCTGAATTATGCGGAAGTGGCCAAGGGCTTTACGCGTCTTTTGAAATAGGACGTTCCCTTCCATTGGGACGAGATTGCCCAGCAATCTTTTGATAAGCTTAAAACGTTGCTCGTCAACTCTCCGCTGATACGTCCCCCGACTATCATCGCGATTTTACCCTTTATTTGGCCGCTGCGTTTAGCACGATAGCTATGGTTTTAGTACAGGATGATGATGATGGAAATGAACACGTAGTTTATTATCTATCTCGGAATCTTCTCGACACGGAAACACGCTATGCTCATGTTGAGAAGTTGGCACTCGTCGCAGTTCAGGCCGTTTAGTGATTCTGCCATTACATCCTGTTGCATACCGTAACCGTGGTTTCGGACTGCAACCCCATGACGTATATCTTGTCTCGACAATTGCTGGGGGGAAAGTACTCCAAGTGGATTGTAATCCTTCAAGAGTTCGATTTAGATTTCACCACTGCTAAGTCGACGAAATCATTGGTTTTCGCTAATCTGATTTGCTCTCTCCCGACAGACTCCATTCCATCGAAATCTAAGGATCATATCCCAGATGAAACACTCTTTCTTATCAGCACTCGTAACCCATGGTATGGTGACATTATATTGTATCTTCAAACATCCACGTTCCGGTCTGAATTGACAAAGGATGCTCGACGTCGGATTCGGCATCAATCTCAACCATATCACATGATAGGAGATACCTTGTACCGTGTCGGAGTCGATTTCGTGCTCCGCCTGTGCTTGACCCTGGAAGAGGCTGAAAGAGTATTGAATGACTATCACAGTGGCACATGTGGTGGTCACATGTCCGGATATGCCACCACCCAGAATATTCTGCGTGTGGGTTACTTCTGGTCATCTATATTCAAAGACTGTATTGTTGCAGTCCAAAAATGTCATGCATGCCAGGTATTTTAGCACAAGATGCGTGTGCCACCCCTACCCTTGCATCCTGTCATTACTGTGGGCCCTTTTTCTAAATGGGTCGTAGATTTTATGACATGTAAACCTCACTCGGCCGGGGGGCATGCTTATATAATCGTTGTCGTAGACTACTTCACTAAGTGGGCCGAAGCGATGCCTACATTAGCTGCCGACGGTAAGACAACTACCCAATTCCTTTTCAACCATGTTATTACGCGTTTCGAAGTCCCTCAAGCCATTGTTACTGATCATGGCACCCATTTTCGGGATTACATGATGGCTGAGCTGACGTCAAAGTTGGGCTTATGCCATGATAGCTCAACGCCATACTACCCCCGGGCGAATGGCCAGGTTGAGGCTGTGAACAAGGTTTTGGTCACAATGCTTCAACGAACGATTAGTATCCACAAATCCAACTGGAATCTTCAATTTTTCTCAGCTCTCTGGGCTTATCGAACGTCTGTAAAGAGCACAACCAGATTCACACCTTTCCAATTGGTGTATGGTTTGGAAGCGACTCTCCCAGTTGAATGCGAAATTCCTTCTCTAAAGTTGGTTGTGGAACTATTGCCTGACACTTCTCCGGAGGAAGAACGTCTCTTGTATTTGGAACGACTGGATGAAACCTGCCGCTTAGCTGCCTTGGTCATTGAGGCACAGAAAAAGCGGGTCAAAGCCCACTTCGATCAATCGGTTTCTCCACATTCTTTCATTGAAGGGGACCTCGTCCTCCTATATAACCAAGCACATGATAAACTTGGAGCAAGAAAATTCCAGCCCATGTGGCATGGGCCCTATATAGTTAAACGAGTATTAAAAAAAGGAGCCTATGAGCTTATTGACTACGAAGGAGTTCCCCTAGCGCAGCCTAGGAATGGGTTGTACCTCAAAAAGTACTACGCTTGAGTTATTCTCGTGTGGTGTGTTTGTACATAAGTGAGTGTTTTCATTTTTGTGCATGTGTGGTGTGGTGTGTTTTGTAAGCATCTTTCTGCTGATTGGGTCTTCCTGATTGTGCAGATGTCTATTACTCATTTTGTCAGTTTCGTGGATGGTGCCTCCCGCAGTACCAGGAATCTGTCCTCGGCAGCCTGGGTAATCTACAATCCTTCTGGTGAGTTGATTAATTTGCAAGGTGTTTGTCTAGGGCCTACCACAAATAATATCACAGAGTATAGTGTCGTTTTAGAATTATTAAACGAGGCTTTTAACCTCGGTATTCGTGCATTACTTGTGTATCTAGACTCACAGCTTGTAGTATTACAAATTAACGGTCATTATTCAGTTAGAAACCCATCCATTTTACGTATGTATCTACGTATTCGTTTACTGGAAAGAAATTTTGATTACATTACATATCAACATATACCCAGACATATGAATGTGTTAACGGATGCAATAGCTAATTTGGTTTTAGATAGACATTTGCACAACTTGTAAAAACATCATCACATGTAAAAATATCCATCCAGAAATAGATACATATATATGTAAAATAGTTTGCAGTTTGTGTACATCACATAAAATAAAAAATCTACATGTCTGTCTAATAATAGCCGAAGACAACATGTCTCTCAAAAAATATGCATATGAAATCCCTAGATGGCTAATCAGCGTGGTGCTCGTGGTAACATGTCACCGCGCGCACCAATCGCCTCAACAGTCGATGGAGGCGACTAGGCACCCCCACAGTGTGTCGCTAGTAAGCCAACGGGACGTCTGCTAGCCGTGCATAGTCCAGGATTCCCCGGGCGATACCCTCCAGGTTTTGGATCAGCTCACTCCCTTCGTCGCCCTCATATTGAGGGTCATATGCGAGAGGGGTCCTCCGTGAAATGGGCGACATGCCCATGGGCCTCTCTAGGCCAACATCTGCATACACATAGAACTGTTGTTAAAATAGGCATGTATCACAAAAAAATCATAAATACATAAAAAAATCAAAAAGTGTCATACCCAGCTCCTCGTCCCAGTCCTCCCCCTCCAGAAGTGGAAGATCTGGGTCCCCCGTGAAGTCGGTACCTGCGTAGGGCCAATCCTCAACTACAATCAGCTGACGTCGTAACCATACAAAAAACTCGGGCCTCCAGGACATCTGCTGGCCCCCTCCTGACCTCGGCATGAGTGCTACCCATCGATCCATCCTCGGCTCCCTCAATGATGGCTCGGCGACTATCGCCCCTTGGCCCTGGAAAATTGGTAATCATTCTAGAATGAATGACACCAGAATGGAACCATACCCAAATTGTTTCAGTTTGGCCTTCTTACACTTTGTCAGCTGTCGTTTGATGTTTGTTGTCACGGTAGTGGCCCAATCAAAAAGTGTAGGATTCATGCATTTGGAGGCTAGTAGGAACTGTGCTTTGGCTGCCTCGTGCGGGGCATGCGATCCTGCAGTCCGCGTAATGGTGTGAAGCACTACTCGGAGTGCTAGATCGCGGACAGTGTGGATGTCTACTTTCCCACTGCCCGATCCTGTTTGTGCCCCTGGCCACACTCTCGCCATTACCATCTCCATTTTCTCCCCAGAAGGTCTACTGCCTGTCATGATTGGCACTGGGCCTCTGCACGACAATCCGATTATGAAATAAACATCAAAGACTTTGAGTGCTAGTACTTGGTCTCGGAGTTTGAACACTTCTTCATTCTCATCCCATATGCTAACCAAATATTGCAACAGCTCAGGTTGAGCTCTCAAACATGGTGTGAGGAAG
Source organism: Pinus albicaulis (assembly GCA_034641835.2). Classification (NCBI taxonomy): domain Eukaryota; kingdom Viridiplantae; phylum Streptophyta; class Pinopsida; order Pinales; family Pinaceae; genus Pinus; species Pinus albicaulis. The sequence goes on along the minus strand of CM076580.1, from coordinate 1,373,503,881 downwards.
AACTTCTTGAGACCACAGTCCCAGAGGGCATTCATACAAGCTTCATTTTGCATAGCCATTTCGTCCTCTTCCCCATGTTCCCTCTCCTTCCACTCAATCACCATTTTGGCTGGATATATGCACCAATATGGTCAAAAATACCTTGTTAGATCTCTGTAACACTTAAAAATTCATTTGAGTGGATCACATTTTGGTAAACTAAGGCGGAAATTTGAGTTGCGCCATTGGCGTGACCCCTTTGCAAAAAGGAGCCAATTGGCGCGGGTACGTGCCCCATACCCGCGCCAATTGGTCGAGCCCTAGATTTGCAAAAGGTTCCCCCAGAGGTCAAATACACAATGGAAATTTACAAAAAATGAATCAAAACAAAGCTAAGGGGAGCGTCTCTTACCTGGAAAGAACGAGAATCTAGATGATGTACTGGATTGGTCGCAATCACCGCCGCAAGTTCGCACACCAAAAGCTCACTGTTGCTCTCCAAATGAGGTAAAAAGTAAAAGCGAATATGTTTTACTATTTTTGGAATATTTATAACTTTTCAAGGTCAAATTAGGTTTTGAAAGTCATTTTTCCCAATATTTTAATATATTTTGTCGAAAAATGGATTTTACGCTCGCTTTCGTGTACAGCAACAGGTTTTTACGCGGCTTGAACGGTGATACGAGTTGTATTTTATACTTTTTTGGACTCGGTAAAAACACGAAAAATTCATTTCTGGAGTCATCTTTCAGCGCTTTTCTGACTCTCTAAACATGAAAAGATTGTCGAGTCCCTTGTCATTTTGATCTCGTTAAAGCGGCTGCGAAACGAAATCTACCTAGTATATGTTTACCCCTTTTTCGAGCTGGGATAGATTATTTATGAAAAGGAATACACTAGCCTATCGTGACTAGGAGGTTTTCTCAGACATAATTTTCTACCTTTTCGGATCTAAGTAACTATTTACGAAAAGGGACTGCTGGAGTTTACTTTTCTGATGTCTTTTCAAACTCTCTAAACATGAAAAGACACCGAGTTCTTCCTTTGTTAGACTCGTTAAACCCTGATGAGATCGGATTCAGTCGTAATGACGATATTCGAGTTTCTCCTTCCTAGGGCTTGTTAAATGTACTAGGATGGATTTGTCCGAAGGACGAACTTATATTACAAGAATATGTTATCCCCTTCAAGCTTGTTCTAAAAAATAATTGGGGTACTCGCCAGAAATGTTGGGGAAAAATGGAACCAGTATCGTCGTCGTGTCGACAGTATGTCGCTCTTGAACATGGCACCTGTCTGCATTCGTGTCGGGTTGGGGACATCTCATCTCATTTTCTGTTTGCCTCCGTGGGTTTGGTTGACCCTTTTTGACCTCTCATCTGCTCTTTGCCTCGTCATCATGACCTCTGATATTTTGATGTCAAATACTACCAAATCCACTGTCGTGCCGCCGATATGTTCAAGAGAAGTTGACCTCTACAGTTTCAACCTTCCTCTGATTCTCGTCTGATCCTGATTCACAAGTATTATGTTCCTCTGTCTCGCGTCGATGATGTGGGAAACACTATGGCCCACCTTCAATCAAGGTCACTTCCTATCGACTTCAGCTCATTATCCAGGAAGTTGATCTAGGGACTCCCTTCTGGTACCTTGGAGCCTGCATGCCTCAATGGTAGGTTCTTCCCATTCAACGCAAGTTTTTCATCATTGACCTTCGATCGGATGATTCTATCGGTGTTCGACGCCAGCTCACTATTCACACTCCGTGGATTGTACCTATAGTACCTTGAGAGCCATTGTCATTATTGGTGGTTCCTCTCGCGTCTGTTAACAGCTTTCATCATTGGCTGGTAATCAGGCGATGTTCTTGCATGTTCGACTTCAGCTCACTTATTCACATGCTTGAACTTGTACTTTGTTCGGGTCAAGATGGAGCGCAAGACCCTGCATTTTGGTCCATTAGAATCCAGGCTGCGATTTTGTGGATTATTATGATTGGTTACATGACTCATTCATTGGATGACTGCGACCATACCTAAGTATATTTATCGATCCTTACTGGATGGCTACGTCCATGCCTTGGATCTTGATTATTGTATACTCTGTTACGGATGGCTGCACCCATACCACATATATATCATGTATTTGAGAAATCAGTTGTACTTGTCTACACAGGTTTTCCAACGACAATGTTTTTAGTTGGGCGTGTTCTCGTAAAGCATTTCACCCCTCTCTCTCTTTCGGGACTCATGCTTTAGGGGGCATCTGTTACACAGTAATTTGTCACCGTCCCTGCAATCCCCCATCCCGCACATTGGAGGGCTTATTCCATGACTTGTGAGCAGTGACATGACCTGAAACCACTTTCATGGCATCCCCCTTGACAAGGACAATCATTCCCCTGAAGACAATTTCCTATGAAAAGCCCTAAAAATAGCCTTTTGGCCTTGGCATGACTAGCCAGTTCAGCCCTCGCGCCAATGGGGGAAATCCACCAAAGAGGGCACGCCAACTGGCACTCTGTTCCAGTGTATCACCCGCGCCAGGCTTAATAAGGATTTTTTTTTTTAAATAAATGGCGGAATTTTGATTCCAACCAACTCCTGAACAAGTCTCTAAAATGAGTTGGGAGGTTTGGCTCCGGATCTCCATGTAAGGGAAGTGGTTTTCCACGTATCATGGAAGCTTCCTTGAGGATAGGGCCAATCCCACCATTGTAGGGATCCCAACTCCCCTTCCACCATCTATATAAGCTTGTCATTTTTCCCTTTGCAAGCTAGCCTGAATAGAGTTGAATCAATAGTAAGGAGATTATCGTCAGACAGCCAAAGAGAGAGAGAATTGTCCTTTTTATGACGAGCTTTACCGAGACATACTCCTCTGTCGACCCGCCGAAGGAAGATCCAGCATCAGTGCTCAGGTTGTATCTTTCTTTGTTCCGATTAATAATAAACGACTTTGATTATGGTTCCATTCAGATGTTTATGTTTTATGTTATGAGTTGTATCTTCTCTGACTGATACATAATTGCATGTATTAGGTTTTACGCTCGTTTGTTTGTTGTTTCTTCTTGTACGTGCAGGTGTTCGATTGCATCGAGCAGGAGAATTGTGATCTGCCAAAGAAAGGGACGAAAGCGCTATCTTCTCCACAAACGACAGCAACGTAGGACTTAAGGTAGGCCTCTTGTCGCATCTCGGTCTTTTGCAATTAGGAACTTGCGTCTTAGCGTGACTCGGTTGTTTCTAGACCCAATCTGGGCTAGTAGGGATCGCCTCTATCCGTAGAGGGCATTTACCTCTCCAACAGGTTGCATCATGGCTATTTGTCTCTACGACACGTAAAGCCTTTAGTTGAAATTTCTGCATTCTCCCCAAAGACCAAGTGTACTACTACATGAGCTACTTCTAGCTAATCCTCTCGATTGCGACCTCGTCTCAGGAATTCATTTCCTTGTAGATCTAAATGATCACCTCATCACACTGTCGAATACATACTAAGACATTCCATGATGTTACCCCTTCTAAGCTTGGGTGATAGCTACATTGAAGAATTTACTATCCCCTGGTGCTTCTCAGCATTGTCGCACTATGAAACTACATGACCTAATGAATTCAATAGAATATGGTCTAGTCTAGGTCGCAATAGAATAAATGAAATCACAAAAAAACAAAAAATGCCTAACTGTTGGACCTCATGATTGCACAATTACCTCGAAAAAAAAAATTTAATAAATAAAATTAAAATTAATAAATAAATAATTGTAGTATCATCATGAATCTTGTACTTTTTGTTCTTTGAGAATCAATTACTGAAAATCTAGCCTCATTTATTTCTTTGGTTTGTGATTTTTTGGTATGAAACATATTATTTAAGAATTCAAAGAATAATTTGTATCACTGCCATCAAGTTTGCAAGAGGCCTTTTTTTTCTTTTGTACATCATGAAATGAAAAAAAAAAAGCAGTAAATAATTTTTTCCTTTTTTGAAAATTAACTATGAAGTCAGATCCAGAAACATTTTTTTTTAAAAGGAATATAACATTTCAACTACCTGATCTCCTGACCACTCAATTAACAACACGAAGTAACTACAATTTTTTTTTATAAATAATCAGCACGACCTCCCGACCTCAACATTCTTGATGATCAAACTACCCAATCTAATGAAACAGCCATACTATGTTATAGTCGAGGTCGAAATACAATCAATAAATCATAAAACCAAAAAACAATCGATTTTCCGAACTCTCGACCATTTAATCAGTTGAATAAAAAATTAAAAATCCCCTCTTGTACTTTCCGACTAGCCGACCTTCTGAGCACCCGACTTACAATGCAAAGTCACTACAATTTTTTTTGTAAATAATCAGCCCGACTTCCCGACCTTTAGCACTTCCCAACTGTCAACTTAGATGACCTCCCGACCTCAACATCCGCAACTCTTAAAATAACTGACCTCCCGACCTCAGTATTTCTGACTATCAAAGTAAATTACATAATGAAACCACCCCACTATGTTATAGTTGGGGTCACCATAGAATAAATGAATTGTAAAACAAAAAACTCTACTATCTGACCTCCCGACTACGATCAACACAATATATATATCGCTCACATTCTGGACAATGATTTTGTAGCTTTCGTGCTTTGAGAATCAGTTACTGAAGCTTTAATTTTCTTTATCTATTTGTTCTGAAATTTTTGACATGAAACATATAATTCAAAAATTCGTAGAATAATTTTCATTCTTGTTATCAGGTCTGCAAGAAGTCTTTATTTCTTTTGTGAATAACAAAATGTACAAAAATAAAATCGCTAAACATTTTTTTTTTCCTTTTTTCAAGAAATAAGTTGGATATCAGATCCAAAAACATTTTGTACAAAATTGTAACCTCCCGACTACGCGACCTTCCAACCACATGACTAGCAACACGGAGTGACTATGAATACAAAGCATTTGACCCCCTGACATTGCACTAAGTGATGTTCACCGCCACTTTTCTTATGCTATTATGCAACTATTATATCGTTACCCCAACTCTCCATTACCCACCTCGTTGCTTGAACCCTGCAGATATCCCATCTCCAATGTACAGTTGTACAACAAGAGAATCTTGTTCCGCCAATCAAAAGTTTTCCGGCCCATGGTTCTAACTGCAATAGGAAAAACCTTATCCAATTATTTCTATAAATTCAAAATTTCACTTATTTTCTCCATAGTGAACATCCTTTCTTATTATTCAAGGATGGTTGCATCATGGCTATTTGGCTCTACGACACGCAAAACCTTTAGTTGAAATTTCTGCATTCTCCCCAAAGACCAAGTGTACTGCTGCATGAACTACTTCCAACTAATCCACTTTATTGCGACCTGGTCTCATGAATTCATTTCACTTGTAGATCTAAACGAGCACCTCACTGTTGGAAATATTGTCATTGATGGCAAAGGAAAAGAAAGGAGCAACACGAGAATTATCATTGAGAACAAAGGAATAGATCAGGATCAGCTAGAGTATAAATGAGCAATAAGGCAAAGAATGCAAAAGTTAAGTAGAGAATCATAAAAGAGAGGCAGAGGAGCAGAAAAGAGTAAAATAGAGGCAAAGGAGTAACATTAGAGGCAAAGGAGCAAGGCAGAGGAGCAGCAAAGAATTATGGATCAACACCATAATTATCATTAAGGAAAAGGAGTAGAGAGGAGTAGTAAAAAGGAAAGGAGCAGCATTATAATATTTATCAAGGAGCAAAGGCGATAAGGGTATCGGATGCGATATGCTTCAAAGCTAAAGTCTAGAGGATTTAAAGTCCAGCATGGGACCCATTCGCATACTGCATATCGGTGATTCTTATATTTAAATGTTAAGTCATCGCAAGTTAATTGTTTTGAGTTGCAATGCGATAAGAAGTGCAGTTTGCGATGCGATGCGATCGCATATCACATTTGATAAGAGGAAACTTGTTATTGCTATGAGCTAAATATTGTGGCATGCGATAAGGGGTGGATGTGATGTAGCTTCATAGTTAAATTGCAAAGGATTTCAAATCCGGAATAAGGATTTTTTGTGAAGAAATCACATCGGAGGAGGAAAAGGAGGATTATAACGTAAAACCTATGAAACGCTGAAATGTGATAGATGTGACCGGACGCGATATCGTTCAGAGGTAAAAATTAATATATTTCAGATCCAGGGTTATTTGTGGATACGCCTGTTTTATGAAGAAAATACCGAACGCAGGCAAAAGACTCGAGCGTATAAGAAAATATGAACAGGAGTAGACTCAAGTAAGACCCAACTCTAAGTGCGGAACAATGTTATGTAGTTGCGACAGTGAGTTAAAAGGAAATGTTGAACGCAAGAGGAAAGACTCGGGCAAGTGACCCGATACTCGTGCAAGTTTAGTGCGGCTACTTAATAAAAAAAGTCTGAACGCAGCAGAAGGAGACTCAGGTAAGTGACCCGACACAGAGAAAAGGAGCAGGTGAAGGTTGAACGCTGCTGGCACAAGAAGAAGAGGCAGAGTCGAGAAAAAGGAGATATGGTGGCACTGATGGAAACGTGCCAGCTGGGTCAAGTCGAGCAAAAATATTTTGTGCAGAACTGTTATGATATAACTGCAGAAACAGAAAATCAGTGGTGAGAGGGAGTTGGAGCTTGCCTTTGCATCACAACAATAAAAAGATGTTGTTTTATCCCTTATGGGTTTCCACTTATATATGTTGTCTATGTGCTTGATGATTATGTGTTGATGTGATGTATTATTATGCTTACATTAGGGGAATTTTGAGGTCTAAAATGGGCCTCCTAATTAAATTATAAAATAATAGTGGAAATAATAAAATAAGATTTGATTACATCATCAAATTTTAGAGGGAAAAAAAAAAACTAAAACTTTTTCAACTCGTATTTTGAACTTATCTCCCAAAGGGTTTACTCAAATTTTGGGCGGGAATACTCGTTGGATGCAAAATTTAATTCCTCATCCAAGCAGTACCCATGTTGCATACTTTTGATGGACTTTGGTACATGAAAAATGATAAATACATAAAAAACGTCATTGAAATCACGTTTTTTATGTATTTTTCTTTTTTCGTGTAACAGGGACCATCAAAAGTATGCAACATGGGTACTCCTTTGACGAGGAATTAAATTTTGCATCCAATGAGTATTCCCGCCCAAAATTTGAGTAAACACTTAGGGAGATAAGTTCAAAATACGAGTTGAAAAAGTAGTTTTATTATTTTATTATTTTTTAATCTTTTTACTTTTTTACTCCAAAAATGGTGAATCATCCCACATGGTTGACATCATCATCTTGAATCCTATTGGTTCTTATAAATTATTTTTTAGTTGTACATTTTTCTTAGGAGGCCCATTTTAGACCTCAAAATTCCCCTAATGATTACTTGTTGTCCACACATTCAGTTTGTTGATTCATTATGTTTTAAGTTGCTTATAAAAAGAAGTAGTTAATAAGTTGAATGAAAAGAGTATTAATGACCAGGAATGTGCAGAGTTTGTGATGCGATGTGATTGCATATCACCATCATCGTTTTTTTTACATATTTATATGTTAAGTTATTGCAAGTTAATTTTTTTAAGATGTGATATGATAAGACACAAAAATTGCGAAATGCGAAGTGTGGGAGATGACGTGGAAAGATTACGTGGAAGTGACGTGGCGATGAAATGGAAGTGACATGGAGATGACGTGGCAGTGACGTGGAGATGACGTGGTAGTGACGTGGTGATGATGTTGTAGTGACATGGCAGTGACATGGCGATGACGTGGCAATGATGTGGCATGATGACGTAAAGATGACGTGGACCTAGCCCGCATATCGCACATCACAAGCTCAGGAGGATAAGCACTCAAGAATCATGTTAAAATGTCGAAGTGCGAAATGTGATAAGAGTATTGATGCGATATGCTTCAAAGCTAAAGTCTAGAGGATTTAAAGTCCGGCATGGGACCCATTCGCATACTGCACATCGCTATCGGCGATTCTTATATTTATATGTTAATTCATCGCAAGTTAATTATTTTAAGTTGCAATGCGATAAGAAGTGCGTTTTACGATGCGATGCGATCGCATATCATATATGATAAGAGGAAACTTTTTATTGCTATGAGCTAAATCTTGCAGCATGCGGCAAGGAGTGGATGCGATGTAGCTTCAGAGTTAAATTGAAAAGGATTTCAAATCCGGAATAACGCCTTTTGTGAATAAATTGCGTCAGAGGAGGAAAAGGAGGATTATAACGTAAAACCTATGAAATGCTGAAATGTGATAGATGTGACCAGACGTGATATCGTTTATAGTTAAATATTAATATATTTCAGATCCAGGGTTCTTTGTGGATACGCCTGTTTTACGAAAAAAATATTGAATGCAGGCAAAATACTCGGGCGTATAAAGAAAAATTTGAAAGGGAGTAGACTCAGGTAAGACCCAACTCTAAGTGCAGAACGGTGTTATGCGGTTACGGCAGTGAATTAAATAAAGGTTGAACACAAGAGGAAAGACTCGGGCAAGTGACCCGATACTTGTGCAAGGTTAGTGCAACTGCTTAATAACAAAAGTCTGAACGCAACAAAAGGAGACTGGGGTAAGTGACCTGACACAGGGAAAAGGAGCAGGTGAAGGCTGAATGTTGCGGGCACGATCAGAAGAGGCAGAGTCAGGCAAAAAAAGATATGGTGGCACTGATGGAAACGTGCTAGCTGGATCATGTCGGGAAAAAATCGTTTGTACAGAACTGTTATGATATAACTGCAGAAATAGAAAATCAGTGGTGAGAGGGAGTTGGAGCTTTCCTTTGCATCACAACAATAATAAGATGTGGTTTTATCCCTTATGGGTTTCCACTTATATATGCTTTCTATGTGCTTGATGATTATGTGTTGATGTGATGTATTATTGTGCTTAATTACTTGTTGTCCACACATTCAGTTTGTTGATTCATTATGTATTAAGTTACTTATAAAATGAAGTAGTTAATGAGTTGAATGAAAAGAGTATTAATGACCAGGAATGTGGAGGCGATCGCATATCGCTATCATCGTTTTTTTTACATATTTATATGTTAAATTATCGCAAGTTAATTATTTTAAGATGTGATGCGATAAGACACAGAAATTGCGAAATGTGAAGTGCGGGAGATGACATGGAAAGATGACGTGGCAGTGACGTGGCGATGACGTGGAAGTGACGTGGAGATGATGTGGCAGTGACGTAGAGATGACGTGGTAGTGACGCGGCGATGACATGGCAGTGACGTGGCAGTGATGTGGCATGATGACGTAGAGATGACGTGGACCTAGCCCGCATATCGCACATTGCAAGCTCAGGAGGATAAGCACTCAAGAATCATGTTAAAATGTCGAAGTGTGAAATGCGATAAGAGTATCGGATGCGATATGATTCAAAGCTAAACTAGAGGATTTAATGTCTAACGTGGGACCCATTCGCATACTGCACATTGCTATCGGCGAATATTATATTTATATGTTAATTCATTGCAAGTTAATTGATTTAAGTTGCAATGCGATAAGGAGTGTGGTTTGTGATGTGATGTGATCGCATATCGCATATGATAAGAGGAAACTTGTTATTGCTATGAGCTAAATCTTGCGGCATGCAATAAGGGGTGGATGTGATGTAGCTTCAGAGTTAAATTACAAAGGATTTCAAATCCGGAATAAGGCCTTTTTGTGAATAAATCGCATCGAAGGAGGAAAAGGAGGATTATAACGTAAAACCTATGAAACACTGAAATGCAATAGATGTGATTGAACGCGATATCGTTCAGAGGTAAGGGTTCATCAATTGGTATCAGAGTAGGTTCCTTTGGTGTAATCCTAATAGCTTGAAGGAGATCTGGTTGATTCATGGACTATCAAAAGGTACCCATGTTGAGTACAAAAAACTTTCCTGAATGGAGATATAAGGTTAAAACAGATTTAATGGCTTATGAACCTGAGGTATGGAAGCTAGTATGTGATGGTTACTGCACAGAATTTCCTTCTTTTCAATAAAAACAGTGGAATACCAAGGCAAAATGTGTGATATATAACAGTCTTCATAACAAGGATCTTGATTCAATAATCGATTTAACTTCTGCAAAAGGAATCTGGAATAGATTGCATCTCATGCATGAAGGAGACACTAGTGCTTTCATTATCAAGAAGGAGAAGATAAACAAGAATAAGAAGATAAATTCCTTTCATAAGGAAAAAGGTCAATCAAATGAGATACCTGCTAGGGTGAATGGATGTGATTGCCATGAAGAAATTATAGTTGGATAAAAATCCTAACATGACACAACCTTGACTGAAATAGAAAGATTGAAGAATGAAAACAAAGACCTTAAGACACTAGTGCAAATATGTGATGAGAGAGAAAATGAAGATAAGGAAGAAATTGTTGGCCTGAAGGCACAACTTGAAGAAGCAAGGAGTTTAGGAAGAATGATTAATAACCAGCTCAAGGAGAGAGATATACAATATGAAAGACTAGAGTCTAAAATTATTTCAACTAGAATACTGATACAAGAAAGGAGCAGGTTGTGTAAGCAGCTCGAAGATGAGATTGCCTCCATGGAGAACTCAGAAAAGGCAGACATTGAAAGAGATGATGAAGCAAGCAGTTGCAAAAAGCTCAATTTTTCCTGAAGATCAATTGAGCAAGTTCGGAAGATCTCAAAGGAGGATCTTTCCTCCTATGAAAAATATGACATGTTTCTCTTGTCATAAACCAGGACATATTTCAGCACTTTGTAAGACAAGGCATATCAACTTTAACCAGCAAAAGATGCAACAAATGAGAAGACCCCCTCAAGAAAGCAAATGGAAAAGACAATCTTTCACCAAGTACACAAATCATTTTCGTGGCTACTGTTATTCATGCAATGACTTTGGACATGTAGCAACTCAATGTAAGACAAAGCAAATCAAGTTTAACCAACAAAAGATGCAGCAAATGAGAAGACTACCTCAAGAAAACAAATGGAAAGGACAACCTTTCACCAGGTACATAAATCATTTCCAAGGATACTGTTATTCATGCAATGAATTTAGTATACAACACCTCAAACGTACCTAGGTAAAATAAGATGTTATGTATGCCACAAGCTTGGACACAAAAGCAAATGACTGTAGGCTGCCATATACATTAAAGGACTCTAGACAGATGATGGAACCAAATCAAATCAGACCAAACTATGAATCAAAAGGAGATGCGGATATTATGAGGAACCCTAACAAAGTATGGAAGAAGAAGAAAAAGGCGGAGCCTATTACTTCAATAACGTAATGAATCCATCATATTCTCAGGGGGAGTTGCTCTAGGAAGCAACGCAAATATCCAATCAGTGATAGACAAGAAGCAACATCCCAGGGGGACAGCAGTTCATAAAAAGTCCCCATAAGAGTTGTCAAAGAAGAGTTGCTTGGAATAAGAACAGCTAAAAGTTCAGGGAGGGAAAGGACAATTCCTCTAGCAGAGAACTACAGAGGAAGAGGGACACCTGAAGCATGGTGCTAAATGGAACATCAGTCATGAACTTGGAAACTAAGAGGATGATTACACTGTGTGTCTCACTGCAAGTGTTGATAATGAAACAAAATTCTTTTAAGAAGGATGAATAAGAAAAATGCTATTATCATTATATCATTACAAATATCCATCCCAAGTGTTATTATTGGAGAAGTGGTATGATACAGGTCCTCAGGATCGGAACATTATGGTATGAATAATGGTGGTGGTATGGTAGAAATACATCAAGGAAGTAATCCCAGCGTTATCAGCATTATAATATGTGTGGATCAAGTTCTGGTTGCTCTGATTAGTGCAAAGTATCTTCTAGTTGCAAATGCTGGAGAATGTCGACCTGCGTTATCAAAGCATGAAAGGTCAGTAAAGCATCAAAGCAGTGTTATCTTATGTCCGCTGATGTGTTATATTGAGCGCTGAAGAATCACATAGTCTTGGATATGAATGTCCGCCTTTTCAAGTCAGTATTGATATACTTTCAAGGCCTCATTCTTAAGTCATCCATAAGCTTGTTGAAGTCTGTATGATGAAACTTCAAGTAGCCAAATTGAAGATGTTTCCCGAAGAACATGGGGATAGAATAGTTGAAGTGTCTGAAGTATGATGGGTTAGTTGTGTTAATCTTACTATTGAAGGTCAAGAGTCTATTATTGATTCATCTAAAACTTACTTCAGCAAAAAGGAATAATTGGTATTTCACCATTGCAGAGAGTTGATCATTGAAGTACATACCCCCTTGTGTCATAAATAAAAGTGTATAGTTGATAGTAAGATTGTCCAATGCATGGAATGTATCAATCCTTGAGGGTTTTATGTTTAAATATGTAACTCTTCAGTATTAAAGTCATTGGGCCTTTTAGATTGAAAGATATTGTCTAATCTTACAATAAAGTGTAAGCTTTGTTTGAACTCATTGTTCACATCAGCGTCAAGGGATTTTGACTTGTAGTGATTACATCTTCATTAGAAGTCTAGCACATATCACTATCATCAAGCAGCAAGGGACAAAAGAACGGAACATTCTATGATGACATGCATTCCAGCATTCTCATGAGTTGTGATAGCATCAGTTTGTTGTGTATATTCATTTAATAACAAAAGAACTGAATGAAGGATGCTTATACTGAACTCAAAGAGGAGCTGCTCTAGGAAGCACCCAAGCATTATTATTGGAGCATCATTGTTATTGGAGCAAGCATTACTAATGTGTTGAGCTTGCGTTGAAGTTGGGCATGTTTTTGTTTTGGAGGTAAGCAGATAAATGAATGGTAAAATTGTGAACAGTCTGTCTTTGAGACTCCGATTAAATAAATTGAAAATTTCTTCCTGAAACGCATTGTGATAAAACAATTGATTGGTCCCGCATCTCCACCAATACAAAAGGTTAATGATGCCTAAATCAGATTCTATATATTGTTGATTGTTGTTGAGAACAGTGGAGAGCTCAATACAAATAACTAAGTGTATGAAGGGTATCGTAACTATGGTTGTCTGTGCGAGCCGAAGTGAAAATTACCGCATGGATTATCAAAGGGTATCATATTATCTCGTGGCCTTGGATGCATAGACACTTTTGGCATAAGTGTATACCACAGAGATCAGATATATCAAGCTCTAACTATTAGTATTCCTTAAGCATGTGTTGCACCTAAAAGTAATGTAACAGTGGTATGTGGGTGAATTTTAGAATCCCTTATAAGAAAGTATGAGCGGCCGACCTATGAACCAAGTTCTGTGCAAAGACATCCTTGAATATGCAATGAAATCACTGTGTAATCTCGTAGTAAAAGTGAATCGTGGCTGCAAAAGATATATTGGCATCATCATATTTGAACGGATGTGTATTGCAGAAGAAGACATATTCCATCTACAATCCTCCTCAACAGATACGTATCTCAGATGAAGATCATAATATAGACTGAATTATATTTGGAGCAGACTTGATATATCGTATGGAGCATTCTCAGTATTTTAGTATTATTCCAATGATGCATTTATGGTTATATAAATCTGGTACAGTTTGTTCTATGGAGTGTCCTTATCATCACCTTCAGCATTATATAAGTGCAAGGAGTATGTGCTTTGGGATGGTATCAACTTACTATGTATATGCATACAAGTTCAATGATTCCCAAAGTGTTCTCCCAGCAATGCTTATACACCAAATGGAGCAGGAGTCCCAGCAAGGTATGTGGACAGAATAAAGAATGCTATTGCAGAACTTTAATAAGGCAATGATGGAAAATACACTGGAAAAAGGTGTAACCCTTTGCCATTGATGTCAAAGGGGGAGGAAAAGCAAGCAGAGGAAGATAGACACTTCTCAGAATGAAAGGGGGAGGAAGTGTTGGGGGAAGTGTTGCCATCAATGCCAAAGGGGGAGACTGTTGGAAATATTGTCATTGATGGCAAAGGAACAGCACTAGAATTATCATTGAGAACAAAGGCATAGACCAGGATCAGTTGGAGTATAAAGGAGCAATAAGGCAAATAAGGCAAAAGTTAAGTAGAGAAGCATTAAAGAGAGGCAGAAGAGTAGCAAAGAGTAAAAGAGAGGCAGAGGAGCAGCATTAGAGGCAAAAGAGAAAGGCAAAGGAGCAGCAAAGAGGCATGGATCAACACCAGAATTATCATTAAGGCAAAGGAGTAGAGAAGCAGCATTAGAATCTGTATCAAGGAGTGAAGGTAGCAAAAGAGCAAAGGCAACAAAGGCAGCAAGTTTGGGGAGAGTCGTGCTATTTTAAGTTCAGAAAAGCTCAAGAGTCGGGCTATTGAATACGTTTAGAATAGTGCACAGGTCAGGGTTGAGTCATGCAAATATCCATACAGAACAGTGTTCGGAGGCTTCACCACAAATCGCAATCGCAACAGAAGACCTAACCCCACAAATCGCAAATAAATCTTAATATGCATGTTGAGATGGACGGTCAAAATCTTATCGCAAAAATAACGGTTGAGAGATGGATAATTAAGATCTCATCGCAGATTAAATTGTGAAAATGCCGAAGTGGACACGTGTCGGGTGGAGGTCCTTGTGCATATCGCATAGCGCATGCGATATGGTATAACGGTTAACGACAGAGATGTAAACTTGTGAAGTTGCGATAATGTGCAAATTTTGTGATGCGATGTGATCGCATATCGCTATCGGTGTTTTTTTATATATTTATATGTTAAGTTATCGCAAGTTAATTTTTTTTAGTTGTGATGCGATAAGACACAGAAATTGTGAAATGCGAAGTGTGGTAGATGACATTGAAAGATGATGTGGCAGTGACGTTGCGATGATGTGACAGTGACGTGGAGATTACGTGGCAGTGACGTGGCAATGACATGGCAGTGACGTGGCAATGACGTGACAAGGTGACGTGGCACAATGACGTAGAGATGACGTGGACCTGGCCCGCATATCGCACATCACAAGCTCAGGAGGATAAGCACTCAAGAATCATGTTAAAATGCCAAAGTACGAAATGCGATAAGAGTATCGGATGCAATATGCTTCAAAGCTAAAGTCTAGAGGATTTAAAGTCCAGCGTGGAACCGTTTCGCATACCACACATCGCTATCGGTGATTCTTTTATTTATATGTTAAGTCATCGCAAGTTAATTGTTTTAAGTTGTGATGCGATAAGAAGTGTGGTTTGTGATGCGATCCGATCGCATATCGCATATGATAAGAGGAAACTTGTTATTGCTATGAGCTAAATCTTGGGACATGCGATAAGGGGTGGATGCGATGTAGCTTCAAAGTTAAATTGCAAAGGATTTCAAATCCAGAATAAGGCCTTTTGTGAAGAAATCGCATCGGAGGAGGAAAAGGATGATTATAACGTAAAACCTATGGAATGTCGAAATGTGATAGATGTGACCGAACGCAATATCGTTCAGAGGTAAATATTAATATATTTCAGATCCAAGGTTCTCTGTGGATACGCCTATTTTACGAAGAAAATATTGAACGCAGGCAAAAGACTCAAGCGTATAAAGAAAAATCTGAACGAGAGTAGACTCGGGTAAGACCCGACTCTAAGTGCAGAACGGTGTTATGTAGTTGCGGCAGTGAGTTAAAAGGAAAGGTTGAGCACAAGAGGAAAGACTCGAGCAAGTGAACCGATACTCGTGCAAGGTTAGTGCGGCTACTTAATAACAAAAGTCTGAACGCAACAGAAGGAGACTCGGGTAAGTGACCCGACACATAGCAAAGGAGCAGGTGATGGTTGAACGTTGCGTTCACAAGCAAAAGAGGCAGAGTCGGGAAAAAGGAGATATAGTGGCACTGATGGAAATGTGCCAGCTGGGTCAAGTCGAGAAAAAAGAATTTGTGCAAAACTATTATGATATAACTGCAGAAATAGAAAATCAGTGGTGAGAGGGACTTGGAGCTTGCCTTTGCATCACAACAATAATAAGATGTGGTTTTCTCCCTTTTGGGTTTCCACTTATATGTGTTGTCTATGTGCTTGATGATTGTGTTGATATGATGTATTATTCCGCTTAATTACTTGTTGTCCACACATTCAGTTTGTTGATTCATTATGTATTAAGTTGCTTATAAAATGAAGTAGTTAATGAGTTGAATGAAAAGAGTATTAATGACCAGGAATGTACTAAATTGATTCACCCCCCCCTCTCGATTGCGACCTGGTCTCATGAATTCATTTCACTTGTAGATCTAAAAGAGCACCTCACCACTATGTCGAAGACATACTAAGACATTCCACGATGTTGCCCCTTCTAAGCATGGGTGATATCTACATTAAGGATTTTACTATCCCCTGGTGCTTTTCTGCCTTCAAATAGTGAATTCCTCGCATGCTAGCATAGGTGCTCCTGTAGCTCTTAGCTGACAGAAGCGTGCCACCACCTCACAACCGACCTGCACATCAATGCCACACATCAACTATTCAAGGATGCTCACATACTCTCTCATCATCTTCTTGAGATTGCTCATGAGTAGCCAGGAAATTTGGTTATTGATAGGGACTTGTGAACTTCGTTGCCAAGCTCCCTGTGGCGAGAATGGAGAGTCATGCACAACGAAGGCTAAAGCCTATGCAAGTTCAAAAATAATACATAATCAACACCAAAACATTCGCTTCACATTTCCCATATTGTTCTCTTGTCAAGACAATAATTTTGTAAACAAATATCTGGATGTACACATTGACTAAGTCTGTCAAACAATATCTCTATTATAAATTTGTGCATTAATACAAAGGGTTTCAAAACCAAATTTTTCTAACAGATCTTGTTTTGGAAAATATATTCTTGAGGTGCTTAACTTCACTTATATAATTATTCATAATATCATTGAGCATTTAGGAAAAAATGTTATAAGACTCTTCTTCAGTGTTAATTACTTTTTCATACAAGCATAGGACATATCTACCCATGCATAATCATAACCATGGTGATAACCGATACCTTTGTTACAAGTGATATACAACCATAAAAAACCATAAAATAAATATAAATGGAACTTTGATTAACCACATATTAACTTGTTATAAGAGGATTTTTGCCACTTGTCAAAAATTCGTAATGTAAATTGGATACAAGCATATAAATTCTTGCAATCTTAGTTTCACTTTAATCCTTGTTAACATTGTTAATGTGTATAATATAGCAGGATCACATAACTTGATTTTTTGTTGAAATCTAATTATTATAGATTCCGAGATTGGATTTGGTTGTATGGGAAAATTGAAAAAAATCTCAAATTGGTGTTATAGATGGTTGTCCTTAAGTAGTAGCTTTGTGTTTAAGTGCCCAAAACAATTGTGCATTGACATATTCCATGTCATATATCCCAATGAGTAACAATTGAAAAGATAAGAAGAAAATTGTCAAGTTTCTTTAAACTAGGAAAGGGAGAAAGAGAGAATTTAGGTGGAAATCCATTAAAAAGCTTACAAAGGTCAAGATGGAGCACTAGTTCAATAATCATAACCACAGTGATAACTGAGACCTTTGTTACAGGTGATATACAACCATAAAAAACCATAAAATAAATATAAATGGAACTTTGATTGACCACATATTAACTTGTTATAAGAGGATTTTTGCCACTTGTCAAAAATTCGTAATGTAAATTGGATACAAGCATATAAATTCTTGCAGTCTTAGTTTCACTTTAATCCTTGTTAACATTGTTAATGTGTATAATATAGCAAGATCACATAACTTGATTTTTTGTTGGAATCTAATTATTATAGATTCCGAGATTAGATTTGGTTGTATGGGAAAATTGAAAAAAAATTCAAATTGGTGTCCTTAAGTAGTAGCTTTGTGTTTAAGTGCCCAAAGCAATGGTGCATTGACATATTCCATGTCATATATCCCAATGAGTAACAATTGAAAAGATAAGGAGAAAATTGTCAAGTTTCTTTAACCAAGAGAGGGAGAAAGAGAGAATTTAGGTGGAAATCCATTGAAAAGCTTGCAAAGGTCTAGATGGAGCACTAATTCAATCCTTCCCCTTTATATGTAAAGGATTAGCAAGAAAGGTGGGAAAAGGGACTAAAGCACAAATCGTCAATGACAACCTATCTTTCCAAGTATAAATCAACTTTATATTAATAATAAGACAACTTCATTGTAAATAGGGAAAGAAAAAGCATTAATCTATTGAATTTCCTAAGAAAGAAGCTAGTGACCAAAAGAATTATTCTCAAACACTTCAAATAAGCTCAATCAAAACTGAAAAAGAAAACTATATAATCAACTAACATAAACTAGGATATAAAGTTATATAACCAAAGAAAAGTAATAATAATGACCAAAAACTTATGTAGAAATTAAAAGCACCGTCAAGGAGTCCAGGATTCATTTATTTATATGGTTTATATGGTTGAACCTTATGTAATAAGATTTTGACCTCATTAAGTTCTTCAAAAATAAGCAAGCCCGAGATTTGGAAAATATATTAAAACTAAGAATTACATAGAAGAAAAACATTACATTGATTATCTAAATAATTTAGAAGTGTTATTGCGTATTCAAAATACTAACTAAGAATTACATAGAAGAAAGACATTGAATTGATTATATAACTAATTTCCTTTTATAGCACATTTAAAATGTTTTTTACTCCCCCACTTACCTTGTACTCTAAATCCGAAAACATTCAAAGAAAGAACATGAACTCTAAAAAAAATTAAAAGAATGAACATAAACATATTAAACATTAACTATTATAGAAAAAATGATTTTACATTTTTGTAAAGTTTCAAATATTTTGTAAAAATGAAAAAACAAAGGCATTGTGTGTTTTTTATGGTTTTACATTTTACATGATTGAAATTTAGACAAAAAAAAATTAAGAAATCTTGCATGTTTTTATGATAGAAATAGATTCAACACCATTAAAAATCTCTGAAACATCAAAATATTGAAATTTGATAACTATAATCTAAATTTACAAAAACACTTACCAAACTTTCTTAAAATTTTACAAAATTTCCATAATTTTCAATGCAAAAAAAAGTCCTAAATTTACAAAATAAAAAAAAATAAAAAAAATAAAAAATAAAAAAAAAAACCTTACCAAATTTTCTTAAAATTTTACAAAATTTCCATGCACAAAAACAGTCTAGTTAGAGTGCAGCCAATAAAATCAAAAGCTCTTATATTATTTCAACCACTAAAGTACACGTAAGCCTAAATCTATCTTTATCCCTTCAAGAAAAGCCATTTACACAGGCGGTCGGTCACATGGCGGAGACCAAACGAGAACCAGATGATCTTGTACAGACTCTGGAACTCGCCAATGCAGGGGATCCATTACGGCCGCTGCGTCTCACAGACTTATCATTCTCGCTAGTCTCGGGTTCGACTCCTGCGTTCTCAGACTCCCCTTTCCTCTTCTTATTCCTGGGAGAAACCCTAATCCCCGCATTGTCTTCAGCGGCTTTAACATTGCCAGAAGCCTGAACAAACCCTGAAGTACCCCGATCGCTCTTTTGCACCTTATCAGAAGAAGGATCACGTTGGATCGACTTCTTTGCCGGCGTTCGAATCCCCAAAAAGCCTTTTTCAGAAGGATTTGCCTGGGTTCGAACCCCCGAAGAGTCTTTTTCAGAAGGTTTTTCATTAGTTTCCATGCGAGATCTAATCATACCTTCATCGGCAATTGTAGCACGGGCGGTGCTGGATTTAGAAGCCTCAAAGCCTCCCGAGACAGCAAGATCTTCGACTTCCTCATCCTCCTCTTCAATGGCTCTGAGCTTCTTGATGTTTCCTTCAATCTTGCCCTGCATTCGCTTTCTCTTGGAGGAGAGACCGCCCATAGACCAGTGCGCCTCGCTCGCCCATGATAGAAGCGGGGCAGAGGGAGGGGCCGGGGGATCGATTCTCTCCGAGTTGAACTTCACGTCACCGTAGATCCATGGCCTCGGAAGACTGCCTCCATAAAACTTTACGGGAGCAAGGGGCAAAACCATCTTATCAACCCTACAGATCACAGAAACTTCCAAACAGCAGAAATGGAACTCGGCGATCGGCTGAATACGGTCCTAACCAGAATCGAACACGTGACTCCCGGGAGAGAGGCAAACCTTTGGTACTGTTTGTTGAGGTACTCGTAGCTTTTTAAATTATTCACCAAAGTTGTGGATATTAACATATGGCGGGAAAAAAATTGGCGGGAGAAAGATGCAAGAAATTAAATTATATCCACACAATTTAAAGACTCTTAAGTAAGAGATGCCACGTGTTGCACAATGTACGAGGCCAAACGCTTTAGAGTAAAAGGATGGGAAGAGTGGGAAAAGTAGGGACTTAGTCTTAGAAAACTCACTAAACAATTCAGAAACTCTTTTAAGATTATGAAAATTTTGGGTTCAGATCAAAAATTTGGTTATAGTTATTAAATGGTTACAGGGTTATAGGGTTTTTGATGATGTTGAATCCATCTCTATCATCAAAAATGCAATTTAAGCACTCTAACTATTTGATTTTTTGAATTTTTTTTAGGCAAAAAACTGTCATACAGGCTATTTTGTTGTGTATGTAGTCAACTCCAAAGGTATCACTGTGTAGACACAAGTTTATATTGTTATTTTTCAATACAATTGTTAATTGATTAAGGGGTGGTAAGGTTTGTTTATTGATTTTTTTTTAGTTTTTAAAAAATGTTTATATATGCATATTAGTGGGTAAAAATAGTAACAACTCGGATTAAGGATTAGGATTGAGATTGACTAGATGCTTACAATTTTTTTTTTAAGAATGTTTTTGGATTAATCACATAATTACTTTTGTTTTTTTTTTAATGTTTTAAACCAACTATTGTTGTTTATCCTCACGATAAAGATAGAAAAAAGGTAGAAACATAAGCGTAGGGGTGTTTTTACAAAGGTTGTAGATGCCAACACCAATCTCATTTGTACTAGGATTGCACTTTTAGTTTTTTTTTAAATGAAGGGGGGTTGTTACGTTTGGTGGAAATGTGCTCACATTTATTTCTCTTTTCTCAAGTCATATTGGCAAGGGTACATTACAACACTTAATTGTCTTCTAGGGTTTTAAATGTTGATCCCTACAAGAGGTAGGGGATCTATTGTGTGGTTAAATGAGATTTTGTAGTCAATTTTGTTAATTATTGCATTGGAGAGGTTAATTCCTTTTTAAGGTTTTAAATGGTAACCTCTACAATAAGTAGGGCTTTTTCTATGTGGTCAAATGAGACCTTATAATCAACTTCTATTAATAAGTTGTCTATGGCATTATCCTTTGTGGTTGTTAACAATGTCAACATTATTGGCATAATGCAAGTCTTGTTTTCAATTTGAGGTTCTCTTATCATTTGAGTGCTTACTGAGTGTTTAATGAATTCATTTTCCATGGGTTTTTATGGAAATATGATATCAAGGATGCAAGACAATTGTTCAATTAAGGCTTTGCACAAGATGTGTTCGTCAAAATGCCCACATGAACTATGTTTGTAATGAGGCATAATCCTCTTAAATCTCCAAGGGTGGTATGTGATGTCGATCAAGTGTTCAACAAAAACATTGCAATCCAAGTGTTTAACTTAAACAATAAAGGTTATGATCTCATTCCCATTGTTGAAATCATGGTTAAGTCACTTGTAGGGAAAACCTTGATTTTGTGGGCTCACTTCTTTGAATCTATGGTGGATATTGGACATAAGCTAGTGAGAACGCAAGGGATCTTAGATCTTTGGCAACAACTTATTTTCTAATGTAAGCAATTTCTTGATAAGTATTGGATGTTTAACCATTAAATTAACAAATACTCAACTCTCACTTCAGTTCTTCACTTGCGTGAAGTGGTGGGCACTGGCAATGGATTATCCTCCTCATCCAAGGGATGATCTTTTAAGGATCCAATGAATAGCAAGCCCTCTTACAGTAGTGCCAATTCATCTACCCAATGTTTATATTATGGAGAAACAAAAGAAGGTTCCGATTTTGGAGGTAATAGAGGTCATAGTTTACGATCTCCTTTCACACTATGAATAAAAGGTGGCAATTCATCAATTTAATGGATCTTGACCTCCTACATTATAATTGTACTACTGACTCCATTCAATCTAGACAAAGAATTGTGAGTTATATCTTGCAATGTTTTTTTATTATTCAATTTCACACTCTTGTTGACTATTGGAAAGTTTTTAAGAGGGTATTTGGTTTTGTGGAAGAGTGGGTTTTTTTTGTTACCCCTTGGTCCCTATAATTTAACCATTCAAATATGTTTGTAACCATGATGCATTTATGGATTCATCTTTCTAATATGCCAATCCATTTTTGGGATTATTTGTGTTGGAAGACATAGGGATGTATTTGGGTTGATATGTAGAAATAGATATCGAATGGAATAAGCTTGGTATTTTTACATATGCATTTATCTATGCGGAAAATGACATTAGTAAGGGGTGGTTGGATAAGTTTATACTTCAAAGGGAAGGTTCCAAATGGATGTAGGATTTGGATTATGAAAATAAATAATATTCCAAAGCAAGATTTGTAAACAAGTAGATTATTAGTGGGATACATGTCATCATGTTCATGGTTATCGTAAATAGGGGAAAAAAAAATTCATAGACCAACAAACAAATATGGAAATCATTTGAGCTACAAGTATTGGATGATGAAGAGGAACAAAGTGTAGCCAATCAGTAGAATATACATTTAGAGAAGGATATTAACAGTTACCATGAAATGTAGATTGAAAAACAGTAATATCTAGAATGGATAGAGAAGATGATAAGAATTCAATGAGGCTGGCAATTTTTATTAAAGCCTCATCCGAGGGAATAAAGAGAATACATGAAATTTTCAACTCCAATTATGATGAGGAATTAACTCTTCTTTCAAATCGTAGCCATATGATTTCTCCTTTGTATCCTGAGCATCTGAATTTTTCTTTACCATCTCATTGTCGACCCTTCTTTAGGTTAAAAAAATAAAGGGAAAAAAGGAAATCCATCAAGGACTACTTTCCAATGGCATGGCAATGAAATATACAATAATATGAAATATTTAAGCATTTGCTTCTTAGATGTGAAGTCCCTTAATTTTCAAAAAAATGGAAGAAGTTGTAACATGCTCCTCCCCACATTCACTAGCTTTTACAAGCCCTTCGAGTAAATGTGAAGCGGAGTGCTACTATGACATAACCCGACCTCCAATTTCTAGTTATGGAAGTGGGGCCGACAAACCAACAACTTTATTGGCACCCCTCAGACACCCTGGACCACTCAGAAGGATGCAAACCAACCCAGATGGTCAATGCCTGAGTTGGACCCCTTTTTCATTGACTTAACACCTCAACCACACTCGCAATAAGGCAAGGGTGCGGTTATAGGCCTCCAACCCCATGCATAGGCTGGCCTCCATGCAGTTGCAATATTTGAGCCAATTTTCCAGACTAGCCTCTAAACCACTACCCAAAAATTCCTTTAACTTTCCAGAATCACATTTGGCATGGCAAACAAGGCTAAACCTTCAAACTTGAATCAGAAACTTGACCTAGATTTTCTAGAACACACTAGACATTTCGTCCAACATATGGTAAACATGTAAGCTAGAGGTCATGAGCGCATATCTGAATGTAAATCTATGTACTTTAGTGGGAAATCCCCAATAAGGTCTAATTCCCTATCAAGTAGCAGCAACAACACTAGTTAGTCCATGCATTCATCAACCATTCAATAACTTATCAAAGTATAACAAGATCCATAGCTAGAGCACATCATAAATCATGCTTATAACCAACATATAACCATAATATTAACCATGATAGAACAACCATCAAATCATCATAATAACAAGTACAATTACTCATGAATCATAATGGGAAAATAGCTCTTATTAACTTATGAAAAAGCCAACCAATTCAGGGACTTCTACGTACCATTTGACCATAGATTGGGCTGAACCAAATATTTCTTTCATCCAATCACCCCTATGCCCTATTCCAAGCATGAATGTGGGATCTCGTGGGATAAAACAATACATAAACAACCAAGGGAATCTAGAGGTTAAACAACCTCCACCCTAAAACTATCATGATCTCACCTAAACCAGTCTCGAGATCACAAAACCAAACCAAGCTTAGATGCCTCGGAATTTCTTCACCATAACTTGAGGAATTTTCTTGTCTCCACCCACGTGTCTAGGGCTTCCCAGAGAAAACCATCTTCACCCCAAACCCTTGGGAATTTTCTTGAGACGACCTCACCTGGTTCCAAAACCTTCCAGCAGTCCAAAACTTAACCAAGAAATGAATTCCATCACACCATGGCTATCCAAGAAATGGCAAGGAAAGGTTGAAACCACTGTTAAACCAGGAAAAACTCATGTCAATAACAACAAATGAACCAAATAAACAAATGCAAGTACCATGCATTCACGCCTCAGCTAGGAAATCACACATGCAACATGTTACTTGCAAAATCTTCTTGTTGAAGTTGTTGATCCAACCTTCTCCTTGCTTTCCTTTTCCTTCCTTGCTTGATTTTCCTTTGCTTGCTTGATTTCTCCTATTGGAGCTCTCTCTCTCTCTCACTTTACCCAAGCTAAAATTGACCAAAAATTGTGAATTAATCTTAAGATGCCTTTTTATTATTGATGTCTCATTTTTCTTCAATTTTCCTCTAGTTTCCTTAGCATGCAAATTTGTGTCTCTTCACCTTCCTTTTCTCCTATTTTACTTTGTTTCTCCTACATAAATGTCAATTAATGTCTTTTTTCCTTTTCCAATGCCTTCGCCAATTTCCATAAACATTAATAACCCAAAATTGATGCCCACTATAGTGTTTTCCTAACATTCAGCTTGGAATACGTGTTTGGTGACATTGGTCTTATTTTTCCTTCATTAACCTTTACTATGTGAACTTTGAACCCGAGGTTGTTACAGAAGTAAACAAATTTCCTGTGGAATCAAAGGAGAAGGTTACCTATAAGGGTAGGATGATTTCTCTATTGGCTGGTTTCATTTTGTCTAGAGGGGCTGTGAGTAGGGATTCCCTTGATGTCTAGTCATGTGAGTTTATTCATTTTTTTTATAATGAAAATTGTATTGGTTGAAGGAATAGTTGGTTCAACTTGGACTCCTTTATGAAGGGGGGAAGACATTACCTTCAACATCCAACAAGGGGCCATACCCACCAATTTTTACCAGTTTACAGGGTTCTAGTTTTGGATTTTATAAAAGACCTAAGACCTTTCATGGTCATATATTTGGATGGAATCCTCATATTCAACAAATCTTGAGCATTTTGTGGCAACAGAATTATATGCCAATCTAGAGAAATACAAAGTTGGTAGGCACATAATTTAGTATCTAAAACAAATCATGGAAAAACATGGGTGCATGTGGACCTAGCCAAGATCCAAGTCATTCATGATTGGAAAAAATCAATGACTCTAATTGAGCTCCATATCTTAGTGGGCCTTGCTTACTTCTACCATAATTTTGTGTTGGAATTCTCTCATATTCTTTGCCACTTAAACCAAGTTACCAAGGGTGAACTTAAAGGCAAGTTTTCCTAGTTTGGGTCACAATAGAAAGCATTTGAGGATAAAAAATTCACCATTGCTTGGCACCAATCCTTACTTTCCTAGACTTGCAATTAAGTCATTTGAGCTTGAGACAAATGCCTCTAATTGTGCTGCCAATAAATCCATCACTCAACGAGACACTCCCTAATGTTATTCATATATATGCCACTTATAACAAGTATATATTGTGCATACCTATCAACGGTGGAAGCATTATATTTTTTGCAAAGGAAAAATCCATTCACATTGATCACAAACCCCTACAATTCATGCAAAAACAAGGAAAGTTACAAAATTACCACCATCAAAAGTGGTCCACATACTAGAAACAATTCCATTTGAACATTAAGTACAAGAAGGGGATCACAAAACATATTGTAGAATTCCTTAGTTTTGCCCCTAGTCAGGATGCTAACCATAATTCTTAACTCTTGTGGGCACGATACCTTTGGGTGGCCCTAATTTTATGGTAGTGGATCTTATTTTGATGTTGCATATCAAACATTGGGTGTAGGTAAATAAGCCCTAAACTTCAACTACAAGATGCACATTTTTTGTTTTCTAGGCATCTTTGTGTTCCTTCAAGAAAGTATGCAAAACTAATTTATGAGGAACATTACACCTAGATAGTAGGGTACTTCCATATGAAGAAGACAATAAAAGTATTATAGAAGTATTTATATCAACCAAAGCTTCGAAATTATGTCAACAAATATATTAGATCATGCATTATGTATGTCGTCACTAAGCTTGCCATTCAGAAGTAGGGCTTATACACTCCTCTATCTACCCTAGACCAGCCTTGGGATACAATGTCCATGGACTACATGTTAGGATTTTCCTAAGTACAAGCAATGACATGACCAACATTGAGTTTCATGCAAGTTTCATGTTGGTGATAAGGTGTGGTTGAATTTGTAGAAAGAGCACCTTGTAGGCTCCCATAGGAAGCTCAAAATACTTAGATATGGGCTTTACTATAATTTTCAACCATGTACAATTAATCATTGCAAAGAGATTCTTCAATCAAACAAAAAATATACAATGGAAAACACACAAATTTACACAAATATTTTATCCTTGAAACATTAACCCAAGAAAACAAGAAAGTTTTTTTCATTATTATTTTTCTATATAGTATTATAATACAATATATAACTTGTGACATACATGAACCACCAATCCAACCATGGTTCCTTAACTAAAACTACAAAACCATGGGAAAAACCACCATGTGCCACAAATCTACTTTTAGTAAAACTCTGGGCCAAATCCCACCAAAAATGGATGCAAAAAGACACCCATTTATTTCAAGGTGCTACCTCGAACCCTGTGCTGGGGGGTTCCTGCCCCCCTGCATACCCCTGCACAAGGGGGGCTAACCCCCTAATATTCTTGGCACATATAATTTATGCAAAGAATATAACACATACCCAACATTATCCTACTTATTGTTTTCTTTGAATATAGGGACCACGGGAGTACACAGTCCATAGTTCAGGGCAATGATGCCCATTGTTTCTCTAGATCGAGAGAAATTTTCAGTGCTCACATAATTTGTTAATGCACCTGCAAAATTCTTTGAAGTATTTGCCTTTACAAGCAACACCTTATTATCTTCAATCATGTTGCACACAAAGTGATATTAAACATTAATATGTGTTATCTTTGAATTATAATCAAGGTTATTCACTAAGAAAATTTCACATTGGTTGTCACAGTATATCCTTATAGCTTCAGTGTACCAACCCCATACCTGAACACAACCTCTGAAACAAAATTTCTTCCTTGCTTGCATAAGTAGTTTCCATGTATATATATTTTGTATTTGAAATTTCTATTACATATTAGCTCTTACTGATCCAACCGATTGCTCCTCCAAATAGGTTGAACACATACCCACTTGTAGATATTCTATGATATATATCTCCAGCCCAGTCTATATCAACAAATCCATGAATTCCCAACACTATGTATAATCCTAGTCTTCCTTGGTAGCACAATCCATATCTAGTAGTGCCACAAAAATACTTGAAACCCCTCTTCATTGATGTCCAATGCTCCCTCCCTGGTTTTGAGATATACTTGCTTAATACTCCCACTCCATGCGTAATGTCTGATTTGGTATAGACCATTGCATACATCGAACTTCCAACTGCATTAGCGTATGGAAAATGAGACGTCTCCTATTTCCTGGGACATTGATCTGCAAATAAATTTACACCTATAGGAATATGGACCTTTGTTAGTTTACTTTCCTACACATTGAGATTATGCAATATTGTCTCAACAGACTTCCTCTGACTTAACCAGAGTTTCATGTTTTCCTAATCTCTTTTAATTTGCATACCTAAGATAAAATTTGTAGCACCGAGATCCTTCATGTCAAATTTAGAACACAACTGGGTTTTCACTTCTTGAATGGTTTTCCTGTCATTTCCAATCAACAATATATCATCCACATACAAGACCAAATAAATAACATAATTACAAACTAATTTAAAATACACACAATGATCCGCTTTTCTCCTTGTGAAGCCAAGTCATTGTATATATGTATCAATTTTTGATACCACATCCTTGGTGATTGCTTCAACCCATGCAAGGAAATTTTCATCCTACATACCAACTCTTTATTATCCTTCACTACAAAGCCTTATGGTTGTTTCATGTAGATATATTCTTCCATATCACCATGTAGGAATGTTGTCTCCATATCTAATTGTTCTACCTCAAAATCAAAATCAAAATCAACAACAACAGATAAAGGAAATATAATAGAAGCTAAATTTGCAATGGGAGAAAAAATATCACCAAAGTTAATTCCTTGCACCTAGGAATAACCTTTTGCTACTAACCAAGCTTTGCATTTCTCCACTTTTCCTGCTATATTCAATATCTTCTTAAATACCCATTTTTTTCCAATGGATTTTCTTCCAGCCAACAACTCCACTAGATCCCAAGCCTCATTCTTGTCCAAGGATGCCATTTCTTCAACCGTGGCCTTTTTCTAGAGTTCGTAATGCTTTGAATCCACTTCTTTGCTAACACTTCTAATATCATCATTAGTAATAAACATAGAAATTTTTTTTACAGAAATCAAGTGGAGTATACCTTTTTGGTCGCCTTCTTTCTCAAGCTAATATCCTCAAAACTGCAGTATGTGGTTCTTCTTCTTATTATTACTGTTCATTTGTAGAGCCTAAATAATCTTCCTTTAGTTCAAACTCTATCTTCTCTCATTCTTTCTCCCTTGGTAATATTTTATATTTGATAACATCTTTCACTTCTCTAAATACCACATCTTTACTATACACGAACTTCTTTATTTCTAAGTCATGAAGCTTGTAACCTTTTAAACCATCTTTATAACCAATAAATATGCACCTTTCTGATTTTCTATCCAAATTTGTTATATTTCCTTTGGTACATGTACATATGCATCACAATCAAATACCTTGAGATTTATGAGAGATGGTTTCTTACCAATCCATACCTCATGTGGAGTCTTATCATCCAACACTGCTGAGGGTGATCTATTTACCATGTAGTATCTGATGCCTCTGCCAAGCATTCTTGTCCTAACCTAGAACCACTGAGTATGCCCCTTACTTTATCCATTAATGTCATGTTCATCCTTTGTACAACTCCAATATATTGAGGTGTGTATGTGGTAGTATTATGTCGTGTTATACCATTCTTCTTACACAACTCTTCAAATTCCTCCCCACATAACTCTCCGCCTTTATTTTTCCTTAACACTTTTATTTTCTTCTTTGTCTAATTATCCACCAGAGCCTTGAATTCTTTAAATCTATCAAAGACTTCAAACTTCATCCAGAGGAAATATATCCATGTATTACTCAATAATTCATCTATAAATGATATGTAATACACATATTTACCCAATGATGGAACCGACACAGGTTCAAACACATCATTGTGCACTAGTCGTAGTAGTCCCTCTACCCTCTTTGCATCAACAGGGAACCTCTCCCAATTCTCGATTCCCATACAAATAATATTCATAGAAATCAAAATATAGAGAGAAATTAGACATAACTTATACCATACCATTACCATGCAATAGTCAAAGGCCCTTTGCTTTGATATGTCTCAGTATTCGATGCAACAACATAGTCTTTTCTCTAAAGTTGCAAGAGTTTTTTGTTCTTTTTCTCCACTCTCAGGAACAATGGAACTATTAAACCCATCAATGATAGTGGTTCCCAAATACTTATGCATAGTTCCAATCTACTCCCCTTATGAATACCATTGCTCCTCGAACAATCCTACAAGTATCATTTCAAACATTGTTTTTACACCAACATTACTCTTCTTGGTCATTAAAATCAATTTTTGAGCTAATCTTGGGAAGTTCAGTACACTAGGGACTGTCCTAATCCTTCCATCAACAACATATCACGCCAGCCTAGAACTTCAACTTGAATTTTCTCCATTTTGTGATTCTAGTTGTTGAGTTGTCTCCTAAGAAAATATCACCACCATCGAATCTTTCATACTCGCAAAACCACTTCTTGTGAGGATATGAAAAGTTTCACGCGAGTCGACTAGTCATGCCTCATGTATACATGTGTAATTTAAGAGGCCAAGTACACATACCCTCCTCCATATGAGGAGGTTTTTTCTTCCTCGAGTTACACATCTTTTTTAGCAAGAACAATTTGTTCACCAAGGACTTAGACTAATAGAAAGCCCCTAATTTATCCCATAAATTATTTTTGGTAGCTTCCCCTGACACATTTAGTAATATTAAAGATAATAAACACAACATATTATGCTCTTTTCCTTTTTATCCAACTTCAACTAGTCTTCTATTAACATCCTCGTCGATGCATAGCTTGGATCCACAACAATCCACTGATCTTTGTCCACCAATAAGTCATCCATTTTGAGTTTCCATGTGTCACTCAACCTATTTAATCTCTTGATCTCTATTTTTGAATTGCTCGCTTTTTTTTCACCACAAGAATCACTTCCACAAATATCCCACTATAAAAAGGTCTACTACAGGCCTAAGCCAAATCTGTTAGCCACAAAGGTGTCCCCTTGAAGTGAAAACCACTCTAATACCAAATGTAAGTTTTAATCATGTACAATTAATCATTGCAAACACATTCTTTAGTAAAATAGAAAATATACAATGGAAAATTCACCACAAAATTTTACACAAAGATTTCATCCTAGAAACCCTAATTTAGGAAAACCAACATGCTTATTTTCATTATTATTTTTCTATACAGTATTACAATACAATATATAACTATGTCATACATGAATCAGTAATCCCATCATATTTCCTTAAATGAAACTATAAAACCATGGTAAAAACCACCAAGCACGACAAAATTGCTTTTAGCAAAACCATGTGCCAAAAACTACTGAATTGGATGCAAAAAAAATCTCCACTAGGACCCCCCAGTGTTTGTGGTGCATATAATTCATGCAAAGAATATAACACATAACCAACACTTACAACATCACAAAAGGTTACGGGCGAGAATGCTTTTGATTCGAGTATTCCTGCTTTCCTTAGCTTGTACCTAGTATTTAATGTGGAATTATTTCAACAATATTTTCCACCTCTATTTGACACCTTAGATGTGACTGAGAATTTATCCTCTACTCCTAACTAAAATGAACAAGTTATAGTGGATCAAGTCATGGAAACCATGATTAATGAAACTTTCCAACATAACATACAACTGTATCACATTGTCAAAGTAGGACAACTTATTGACCTAGGCAAGTGGCTTATCAAGGATCAAATTCAACAAAAGTTTCCTAATTTGAGGGAGGCACTCAATGAAATGGGTATCCTTGCTTCCTGAGGGGGATGATTGATCCAAGTGGATATCAGTGGTCACCCACCTCTTCCATTGATTCATAATGGATGGTTCCCCATCTTGGCAATTTTTCTCATTTTTTAGGTCCCAAACTTATGGTGTTGTTTTTAGGCCCTAAACAAATTTTTTGGCCCTATGATAAATTGATGTTTCCATGGCATGGCCAATCCTTGAGTGAATTTTTTCTTCTCATCAATATCTTTAAAACTTGTTATTTTTCACCCCAAATGGAGCTTGTATGTAAAATTTGTGGCCTCGAAAAAGTCGGTGTATCAATCGAACTCCTTGAGGTCCACATTTCTTTTTTCCCCTTCATCTCCTAGGTTTATTGGGCCTCTTCTAGTAGGCAATTATTTTTATATAAAATTATTTAAATTAAAAGATAATCAACCTCATAGGATATACAAATAACCCATGTGTTTTTATAGTGGTATTAGTAGCCCACTTTCTCCCACTCAAGTGACTATTCTTAATTCCAATTAAAATATTTTTCCCTTCATCATAGTAATGCTTAAGAGTGGACCGAGTAGTAGAAAAAAAGGCTAGAGTAATGGTTTCAATAAGGAAGCATAAGAAATCCCTCGGGGCATAGAATATATTTGGTGGGGTGTATTATTAAGGTACTCCATGATGTGAAGGTCACGAGTTTGAAACTCTGTCAGAAAAAATCCAACCTCATTAAAGGCGGGTGTGGCCTAGGTAGGGTGCAATCCCTGAGTGATTTTGACGGGTTAGATGGCCCTGGGTTGTGGTTTCTCAATCCAATGGTTATTATAAGTATGCATTCATCTTAGGACATACACCACTTAGCGAACAAAAAAAAATAAGTAGCATACTAAAATTTGTCCATTCCATCTTAACCATTCATCAAGATATAATAGATAAATGGTATGTATTTGAAGCAAGATGCAACATCTCTAAATCCAGTACAAATATATTAATAAAATGACTTTTTTTTTTTTTTTTTTCTTTTTTTTTTTTCTTTTTTTTTTTTTTGCATATATTATACCTTCACTCTTAAATAAAATCACATGCACTAGAAAAATTTCCACCATTAAAGCGCATTGGCAAAGTTTGTAAAGTACCGTCGCCTTTATTTTTTTTCCGCAGAAAGAATCGGTAACTTTTTATTTATAAAAATGAAAAGTTACGCATAGCATATGCATTGAAGCATTTTCGGAAATTTCCCATTGGGCTCATGTGCTCTCGCACACAATGCGTTGTAGCAAGGCTACCTTGCATTCAGAAAAAATGAAAGAAAAAGAAAAAAGAAGAGAGAAGAGAGAGAGAGGCAGAAAAACTAGAAGCTGCTAGATTGTGGGGAAAGCGTCCCACAAATCAGGTTTTTCTCCCTTTTTTCTTCTCAACCTTGCGCCATTCGCCCTGAGATGGCTCACAAGTGGCAATGACAATCTGATTTTCTACAATTTGAGTTCCTGTATCCTTGTCCAAGTCTGAGGTTTCTGATGTATGATGTCTTTTAATCCCTCCGCTGCCCGTGTCCACGGCATTCCTGTCTGATTGTTCTGTCTGAAGGTGTGGATCCATGAGAGCGGTTGTGTCCTTTGTTTGTACCTCTGGTTCCTGTGTAGGCTGCTTACTTTCTGGTGGAGCTGGTTCCTCATCTTCTTCTGACTCATCCTCCTCTGAGTCAGGGGGGGGAAACTGCCAACCTTTCCTCTGCTTCCTGTTCGATTTATTTTTGTTGTTTGCTTTCTTAACATCTGGGCATGTATTTTGTAGATGTCCTGTCATCCTGCAAATCCTGCATCTGAACGCAGTATTCTCTTAATCTAATGATTACAACCAATTTTGTTGCTTATAAATCAGCATGATGTTCTCCGGTAATCCTTTGCTTAAATCTACTTCCACGCAGATCTGGGAAAAAGTGAAGATTCTTTGTTCTAATCTTTCTGTGTCTATTTTGATATACCGCCCAAGACTATTCCCAATGCTCTCGAGAACCTGTTCGTTCCAAAAATGAAGAGGCAAGTTGTGTGGTCTCACCCATACTGGTAGTCTGGAAACTGTCATCATGTTGGGGTCAAAATCTGGAAACCATGGAGTGATAAACAGCCCCGTGGACCCCCAGAACCAAGGCACCTCTCTGATTATAATATCTCTTTCCTCCGAGGTTTGAAATTTTACAATGAAAAATCCCTTAGAACAGAGATGTATTTCACATTCCAGAGACCATTTGGTGAAAATCCAATGAAAAAGGTCCATGGGTTTGGGCCAGAAGCAGTTGAAGTGGCATATTAATGCCTGGGCTTCATATGTCTTTATATGCTCCTCTGTTGCTGGACTGTTGATTTTTAGTGCTGGGGTTTGGTCTTGTTGTTTTACTATGTAAGGCCTCGGAGCATTCCAGCTTGTTCTGGAGGTGAGCCGACCGCTTTTTTCCCCTGTAGAATGTTTTTGTAGGAGGGGCCTCCATTTGTTTGCTGTTGGCTGATGGGCGTTTTTCCTTTATCTCCCCCTACAGATCTTGGCATGCTCTGGTTCACAGCACCCCCTCGCAGTCGCAGATTTAAGGTAATGGTCATCTCTGCTTTTATGGCATAATCCTTCAAGGGCCTGCAATCCTGGAGAGAGTTGTGCCCGTTGACCAGATATTGGATCGGTACTGGGTACCCCGTCAATCCCCATATTTTATGCTTGAGTTGCAGAATAGAGGTGTCATCGTTTACCCAGACTAAACGTGACTTACCCACCGGAGGTCTGATAAAAATTTGAAAAGGATGAGAGTTCAGCGAAGACGAGTTCTTACCTTTAGATTGGGGTTCAAAGAGCGATTTGGTTGAAAGTGGTCCCTGCTTATGCCGATCCCTCCTCGTCTCTACCTCTCCTTTCTTCTGATTCAACAGAGGGTTTTGCAGATCAGGCTTAGGCACCTCTTCTCCCGGAAGAGAGAAGGAGAGATTTCTGAACTCTATATCTGCGTGGCTACCAAGTTTCTTGAAGACTGTCGCTAGCACCATCGCAGCCTCTTTATTCTGTAGAGAAACCCCCCTGAGCAGATCCGAGACAAAGTGGAGACAAATCGATTTTTGGGAGATCCGATCTGCCTTGCCACTACAAGATTTGCCTGGCGCAATATCCACAAGCATTTTGTCATATTTGAAAAGCTCCAAATCACCAGTGCGAGGGCCGCACCATCTATCCGGCATTGGGATCTTCGCTTTCCCTGGTTGCAGGCCCCATGGAGTAACAGACCCCGCGTCGGCACCAACAGAGGAGCTGTCTGTAGAGATCTTTGTGCTGAGATCATTTGCAAAACTGTGAACTCCGAGCAAGCAAGAGCCGAAGTAAGCAGCGGCCAGGTCCAAACCAGAAGCGACGACGGCATGGGGAGCTGTGTCGAGTGCAGGGCCTGCGCAGACCTTGACAGCGACGACCAAGTTCAGTGAAACCCTAGCGCAATCCATCCTTTCCTCTCCTTCTTCCTATACTGCCTTCTTTATTTATTATATGAACTAGTTTGATTAAAAATTGATTATACTCCTAAATTCTAGGTACCTCTAGTGTCTTGACCTACTAACCATCACTTAACTTTAAAGTTCTTTACCACCTCACCCATGGTTCACCTTATGTAATGTTTTTGTGAATTGATCCATTATAAGAAAGGGTTGAGGTCAATTCTTCGTCCTCTACCCGAACCTTAATCATATATATGTGTAACTACCCATGCAATGATATTGTTTATATAATTGCATGCACGATAATACATAGTTTTATCATATATTATGGTCATAATACACTTTCTACTTTGTCCCATGTATTAAATCATATGTTCATCGTTTTGATAATAAATATGGAATTAACTATGCTTCCAAATGAAAATATCTATATATGCATAGATGGTTGTGTGACTTGGATTTACCATCTTCCACATAAGATCCATAAGTAGGCATAGGAGTTGGTAACGTATGAAACACTTATCATCATATTGTTAGTTAATAATGTGGTTTTCATACTCCTCCACGTTGAAGTTATGACATGGATCTCCACTAATAATTTTTCATTAATTATCTACTTACTAGTTTTTATTATGGTTATTGTTATGTCATGATTTGTCGATCATTAGAGAATTTTGGAGGTCTAAAATGGGCCTCATAAGAAAAATGTACAACAAAAATAAACTTTATAAGAACCAATAGGATTCAAGATGATGATGTCAACCATGGGGGATGATTCACCATTTTTGGAGTTAAAAAGTAAAAATAATAAAACTAATTTTTAAACTTGTATTTTCAACTTATCTCCCTAAGGTTTTAATAAAATTTCGAGCAGGAGTACTCATTGGATGCAAAATTCATTTCCTCTTCTAGGGAGTACCCATATTGCATACTTTCGATGGACCCTAATACATGAAAAATGAGAAATACATGAAAAAATGTGATTGTAATCACATTTTTCATGTAGCAGGTTCCATCGAACGTATACAACATGGGTATTCCTAGTATGAGGAACAAATCATGCATCCAACGAGTATTTCCGCTTGAAATTTGAGTAAATCCATAGGCAGTTAAGTTGAAAATACAAGTTGAAAAAGTAGTTTTTTCTTTTTTCCCTCTAAATTTTGATGATGTGATCTACTCTTATTTTATTATTTCCACTATTATTTTATAATTTCCTCTGGAGGCCCATTTTAGACCTCAAAATTCCCCTAATGATAGCGTTGATTCTCAGACGATTATTCCAAATGAAAGCTTGGTCGAATCCTTGACACATCTTCCGTGCCGTATTGATTCTTCGATCTCTCAAATGGTATTGTAGTTTCCCGCCAATAAAGAATTGGTTCTACTTATGAGCAGTCATATTCTACTAATCCCTTGTGATTTGTAGATGTAACAACTCCCACTAACCAAAAAATAATAATAATACTATTTCTGGTCATGATGA
The DNA here is from genome assembly GCA_034641835.2 of Pinus albicaulis. Taxonomy (NCBI): domain Eukaryota; kingdom Viridiplantae; phylum Streptophyta; class Pinopsida; order Pinales; family Pinaceae; genus Pinus; species Pinus albicaulis. Next base: position 1,373,467,544 of record CM076580.1, on the reverse strand, counting down.
TTGTTCTATTCCGTTGTACTCGTCATTTATTACTTTAACAATGACAATGCAAACCTAAAGTCTGCCATTGTTTTATTTTTCTCATCCTCAACTCTATCTTGGTTTATACTTTTCCTCTCTTATAGTTTATTTCCTAGGTCTATTTATAAAACACATTAATTTAATTTTCTAGTTAGTGTCATACTTATGTTACCTTTAGAGGTATCCTCTCCTTTAATTTCTTATACATGTCTCCCACATGTACTCGATCCTTTTTATCATTATCCCCCTTCACAATTTAATAAGTTACTCTTTTTATAACTTTAAAACCATACTTACATACTATTATATTCAATTTATAATTTATTAATTATAAATTTCAATACTCCTTGGAATCGAATTCTAATTAATATTACCCTTCTTTTATTAGCATTCAAACTATCGTTTTTACCTTATCATATGGGATTTTATTTATTATAACTTTTTCCAACTAATATATTACTATCTGAATAATGGAAATCAACCTACCATTCCTTCGTTTGTGGCATAATAACATTATATATATTTCTATATGACCCATATAATGGTTATACATTCAACACGTATAACTCAACGAAATTTCTATACCCCACATCATTCAACTTATAATTAATGTATATTTCCAGCTCGCCATGCTCTTGTGGAATATCATAATGAAATGTTTAGGGTTAATTTAATTTATTGACGATGACCGTTCGTTTTATCAACTATGCTATCTCATCCACTTGGGATTATACACATGTTGTATTAACTCTCCATCTATAATCTTATTGTTTCTTTTATTAAACCAATAAATGTAAGTACGTCTTCACCAACATTTCACATGGTCGTAGTACTTCTCTAGGACATCTATAAGATGGAGATTGTCATTCATGAACGGTGGAGATTTCTCATTAACCCTAAATTCATGAGATGACCTGCGTTTGGGTTTTCGTTGTTTCCTTTGCTTTGCCATTTGGCCGGAGTTAAGGTTGGAAAGTCAGTGTATAGAGACAGAATTTTTCTACATTTTTGTGAGAAATGTATATGAATTTGCAGCACATTTTTTTCTGCATTTTTGTGAGAAATGTATATGAATTTGAAGCATGTCTTACTGAAAGGCCATCTATCCTCTAGTTTTTAGGCCTTGCGTAATTTATTTGGCTCCTACTTCTCAATTCCTCTTGTGAACCAACGCTTTTTATATCATTTTCAGGTAACATGCCCTCTCTTCCTTAATTCACTGTTTTTATTTTGATTTATCACATTTCATTTGGTCCTTTATTTCTTTGATTAAAATTTTATTTATGTTCAAAAAATTTAATGGAAATGCATTTGTTTTGACAGAGTCTATTTGGGTTTTGGAATCCTTCGAACTACCCTTCGTCTTCTGCATATCCACTACAACTAGAATTGACGAGGTAAGAAATTTACCGCTTCTGTAAATTTCCATGGGTTTTCCTTTTCCCTCCTTTCCAAATGATTAAACCCTAAGATTATACTATGAGTTTCATTTTTTGCTGAGATTTATACTTCCACGAATTTCGTCGTTCATTGTATTCCCTTGTAAGGAAGTAATATCTCTGTTTCGTTTTTAGATTTAGGAATTTGATTTTTTAATTGTTGGACTCATTAAATTCTTTTTCTGAATGTCTGACCTGTATACACGCATTATGCATTAGAATCTAGCTCATAGTGGTTTTCACGTAATTTAATAGACACAGTAATTTCCTTGCTGCAAAGGAATTGCCCCAATTTTGTCAAAATATCCACTTAGTAATTTGAATCCTCTGTTTCGGAACCCATTGTGGATCTCATTCACAGTGAGAATTTCGATACTAAATACTAGGAATACTAGTTTTACAATAACTCAGAACTTATCATAATTTCATTCCACATTTATTTAGTCTTCAGTTCATTGAAGAATTAAATTATGGTTATCATTCATAATTTGTTTATCTACTAGCCAGAATGAAATTTGTTTTTAATTTTTGTAGCATCACGACTAATTTACTTCCTGTGTAGGATATACTATTTTATTTTTCCTTCATTTATATTTAAAATTCAGAGAGCTGATACCTATGTTTCTACTCGCTTTTTTAGGACGTGTTGAAAGCTGATATTTATTAAGGATCTTGCTTATACATGCATGTGCGAAATTGAATTCTTGATTCAGGTGTATGCGTTTTAGTTGGTTTAAGGCTTTATGTGTGAACAATTAAACATTTGTTTAAGATGATTAAAATAATGTACAACAACCATAAATTTTAGCAAATTAACCAACTCCACATAACAGCAAAAATAATAAAGGAGTTCACCCTCAACACTTGGCTACGTCCCCTTGAGCCTCCGTCAATGGACTTGGATCTTTGGGATTAAGATGGTAAATTTATTTTGCAATATGATGCTCAACTCCAATGATTGTTTGGACTGTACCAATGGGATTATAATACCAAAATACCTCTGGATTGACTGCTCAATCTCTGGAAATGGATCTAGGCTCCCTTGGGCTTGACCTCTTCAGTCGATATCCTTCAGATTCCCTTAGCTTCTCTGTGGCACAAATTCTCCTATAAGTCATCTTCTGCGCCTGAAACCTATTCTATTCTCTCCATCACATATCAATCATCCAAAATAGGTTGTTCATTCACTCACAATGAACTCAGGCTCCTCGTTCTATGCCTCCAACACCTTGTGGCATTGGGCTCCCTGAAAGTTCCCTATGGATAATTCGGCTCTAGAAGTTTCCAAATTCTTCTGCAAACCCTATAATTGAATTTAGAAAGTTCAATATAGTCATATATGACTATTCATTCACTCAAAATGGCCTCTGGCTGCTCTGGCTATGCCTCCAACCCCTGGTGGCACCATATGGCTCTAGGCACACTGAAAACTTCCCTGTAGTATCCCAGCCTTCAGAAGTCTCCAAATGCTTTTAAAAACCTCATCATTGGATTCATAAGGTTCAATATAGTCAGAAATTACTATTCATTCGCTCAAAATGGCCTCTAGCTGCTCTGGCTATGCCTCCAACACTTGGTGACACCCTATGGCTCTAGGCTCACTGAAAACTTCCATGTAGCATCTCGGCCTTCATATGTCTCCAAATGCTTTTTCAAACCCCATCATTGGATTCATAAGGATCAAGATAGTCAGAAATGACTATTGGTTTCCTGAGAATGGCCTCTGGCTGCCCCGGCTAGATTTCATTCTCCTGCTGGCTCCTGGTGGCCCTAGTGGCCCTTGGAGCTTCTATGAAGAAAAATCGCACTCAGAAGTCCTCAGCTAGCTCTGCAAACCTTACCAATGGCTCTATAATTCTCGAATCAACCAAGAATGACTCTTTCTTCACTCAGAATGGTCGAAAATTGAGCCTTCTACGCTTTTTCCTAATATCTCCTAGGAAAACTCCACTAAATGTGGAGAAGTCGAGTTAACTGGATTTAGATTAGGGATGTTCGCCAAATTTGGTGGACCCCTATCTGCCCCTCCTATTAATCCACGTATTTAAACGTTACGGTTAGGGTGGTGGCCACATGCGCACCCCCATCTGTTAAGTGGCTTGACCGGAACACAGCGAAATACAATTGCGAAGTTTAATTACAGACATACGCGAAGCAACTAACAACACTCTTTATAACAGAACGCACATAGCCTTAAACATCTTACATACACGCGGAATAGGGTTATCGGGTCCCACAACACACAACCAATCACAATGCATCACAAATCACTTCTCTGCAAGTTTAACTTGGTACCAATAACGTTGAAACCATAATTTATGCGATGTGCGCTCGTGCGCAATGCCGACACGTGGCTCCCCTCATCGCATCGCATATTTCAAATTCACCACATCGCAACCAATTTAACATATCTTGTGAACTCTTAGCATCTAAATATTTTGATTTGCGAAATCAATTTTCCAGGTGCGGCAATCTTCGTCGTTGGTTTGTTTGTTGATCCATGTTATATCTCCACCTTCTCACTTCACATCGAAGGTTAAATAATTTAACTTGCGAAACTCTTTAATGGTAAACTTTGTTCTATGTGATGTGCGATGTTCTCAACTACAATTATATCTCTCCCATTGATTGGTGTCAGATCCACGGTTCTCGATATTGCTTCATTATGTGGCTTGTTCTTACTGTCTATTCCACCTTCAACATTCCATGGCTGTGCAATCCCCAATTCTATATGCAGATTTCAAGACTCCATGATAGCCACCAATTCAGATCGCACTCTACTGGTCGATCCGGTTCTGAACTTGTTTTCCATTTTGAACCCAATCCTGTAACTTTGAATTTTGAGCAAATCCTTAGGCCCTGATCCCAATCTGATCACTCCTTCCCACTGACGGGCTTTTGGAATCACAAAATCTGATGATTATCTGCCTTGAGCTTCAACACTCTGCTACTTTCAAGTTATATCAAATGATTTTTCTTGACAAGTCTCTTTGGAAATCACCTTGACATGCCTTGCACCGCAACTTGTTATGTCTCTCTCAACATTGGTGGCTGTTGTAAATTGATGCATACCCTGTTGTACTACTGTTCTCTCTATGTGCTTGGCAAACTATTAGCCTTCCTACTGAGAATGAAGTTCCTCTTACGACTATGGCATTCAAGCTCTGTCTTGGAAATCCACTTTTCAAATTAAGCTCGCAAGATGAGTGAACTCTTGTTGTCAACAAAAACACCAACTTGTTCTTCAATGGTTGCAAAACACCTTGCTTCTTGTCCACTTCTTCACTGAATGGAACAAAACTCCTTAAACATCTTGTCACAAGAACACGATCAATCTTGAAAATAAAATCTTATGCAAGAATTGAAATGAAGACCACCTCTTTTTTCTTCTTCAAAGCACTGACTGTCACCTTCCTGTAACATCACATACATGGCGATCCTCTCGCACATTGGTGTATCCATTTATTGACTCACAATCGACAAACACCCTCGGCTAAAACATAAGTCGTGCAACATGTGACATCAACAATAATTCGACATGAAATGTGAAATACAATCGACACAAGATGATATGAAAAGTGTGCAACACAATCGACACAAGTCGACAAACATGTGTGCGACACAATCAACACAAGTCGATATACAACATGATACATTGACAGCACTCGTGCATGTATCTATGTACAATGAACCTATTTACAAGTTCGCCATTTACACATACAAACTCATGCATATGTACACTTTCAACTCTTCCTTTCAAGTACCAACAAGTACATAATCCCAAAACATGTGGGTGACTATAAGAGTTGCACTGAATGATATTGTTGCAACATCAGTGAGTAACATACTGATATTTTATACCTCCACGGTGAAATTGTGCAACAAAAATAAATTCCTTACAACTGAACAACATTCACATGCAATCTTGCATCCTACAAGTTGTGATAATCTACTACAACTTGTCATACATTCAACAGAAATTCAGGCATATATAAGGTTGAAATTTGCATCTATGTACAAAGTAAATGCATGCCTTACTTGGTCAATAAATCGAGCCATTTCTTGCCAACCCACTTCAATGGAGATTTTTCTTGTTGAACATCTTCTTCTTGTGAATCATCTGGACTCACATCGATGATGGAATCGTTGGTCACATTCTCACCAGTATTTTTATCCTCTTGCTTCATGTGCTTGGGATGAGTGGTTGGATGCAGTGTCCAAAATTGGGCAATGAGATGTCCCTTTTTCTGGAAATGTGTGCAAATATTTTGCATCTTTTGTTCAAGTCGCCTTTGCTTGAACTATTTCCTGTATGCTATCATTCTCTTCCAGCATCTCGAAACTTGATGGTTATCCAAACCACAATATGAACAACAAATTTTTCTCCCATTCATGCATGCAAATTTTTCATGCTTAACATAATCATAAAAAACATGATTATAGGAAGAATTATACCTTGAATGTTGCTTTGAATGTTCATCTTTTTCACGTTCTTGAGAAGATGAACTTGAAGAGGCTCCAGCTCTCTTTTGAAGACCAACAACATTGTTCATGTCCTTAGAGCTGTCACAACTCTCTTTCTTGACATAATCTGCATGTCTACAAGCATCTTGTTGCAACATGGGTTTCAAAAAATTTCATTCATCCTGATTACAAACTTTGTATGTTTGAGGTTTTGAACCTGCAACAAAAGTCCTTGGAACTGTTTCAAGTGCCTTCATGGCTTTAGAACTTTCTCCATAAAGTTTTCCATAGCCAAGACCCAAATACTTATGCCTTTCCTCAACCATAATTGGCTCAATCATGCCTTTTGCATATTTTTCTAATCCTTTACCTTCATAGCCCATTTTCATCATCAATTTGGACCCTATTCCTCTAGTGTGTTTTTCAAAAGAACCTACACATTTATCTTGAGAGGAAGTTGAAGACAAACTTGAATTATTTACCTCTTCTTCAAGCACATGCTTGGCAAAGTCTTATTTGGAATCATGGAGCTGAATCTCCATCTCATGAATATTTTAAAGAAGTTCTTGCTTCTCTTTCTTCATAGCAACCAATTGCTCTTGAAGTTTAGTTCTCTCCCTTAAATCTTTTTACAACTGTTGCACCATATCTTTCATGATGTGAAAGTCTTGCTTCATCTCTTTATCAAAGAGTCTTGCAAAGGAGAAGGATTTACAAACATCACTTGATGAAGTTGTCATCACTGTGTAAATGAATTAAAAAACTTCAACAACAATTCACAAAGCTTCAAAAACAATTTGGTTGTAGATTCAAGCTCTACTATGCAGTTTGTATCTCTTCTTCAAGCAACCTCTTTTGCAAACAATCCCTCTTGTGCTTCAAGGGTTTCCTTGAGGTGCTTTGGGCAAGGAGTATGCTTTCAGCTTTCTTCCTTCTTGTCCTCTTATATACTTAGCTAGCAGTAGCTCCCCTTCACCTCTAGAAAACTCAAACTTGTAAGCATCATTCAATTTCCAAACAGTTAAATTCTTTGCACTATTAAACACCCTTCAAGTCAAAGCAAGAAAGAAACCTTGTGCTCTGTCAAGAAATAAACCTAGTGCTTTGATACCAACCTAATTTGATATGGGTGGCTGACTTGTTTTTCTATGCAAACACCTCCCAATCAATTAAAACAAATTAAGGATCTTGCTTATACATGCATGTGCGGAAGTGAATTCTTGATTCAAGTGTATGTGTTTTAATTGGTTTAAGGCTTTATGTGTGAGCAATTAAACATTTGTTTAAGCTGATTAAAAGCATGCACAAAAACCATAAATTTCAGATAATTAACCAACAACACATAACATCAAACATAATAAATGATTTCACCCTCAACACTTGGGCTACGTCTCCTTGAGCCTCCGTCAATGGACTTGGCTCTTTGGGATTAAGATGGTCAATTTATTTTACAAGATGATTCTTAGTACAATAGTTGTTTGTAATGTACCAATGGGTTTAGAATACCAAAATACCCCTAGATTGACTGCTCAATCTCTGGAAATGGACCTAGGCTCCCTTGGGCTTGACCTCTTCGGTTGGTGTCCTTGAGCTTCCCCGAGCTTATATGTGGCACAAACTCTCTTAAAAGTCATCTTCTGCTCCTAAAACCTATTCTATTATTTCCAACACATATCAATCAGCGAAAATAGGTTGTTCATTCGCTCAGAATGAACTCAGGCTCCCCGTTCTATGCCTCCAACACCTAGTGGCACTGGGGTCCCTGAAACTTCCTTGTGGATAATTTGGCTCTATAAGTCTCCAAATGCTTCTATAAACCCCATCATTGGATTTATAATGTTCAAGATAGTTATAAATGACTATTCATTCGCTCAAAATGGCCTTTGGTTGCTTTGGCTATGCCTCCAACACCTGGTGGCACCCTGTGGCTCTAGGCTCACTGAAAACTTCCATGTAGCATATCGGCCTTCAAAAGTCTCCAAATGCTTCTACAAACCCCATCATTGGATTCATAAGTTTCAATATAGTTCTAAATGACTATTGGTTTCCTAAGAATGGCCTGTGGTTTCTCTAGCTAGGCCTCATTCTCCTGCTGGCTCCTAGTGGCCCTGGTGACCCTTGGAACTTCTCTGAAGCAAAATCACGCTCAGAAGTCCTCATATAGCTCTAAAAACCTCACCAATGGCTCTATAATGCTCGAATCATTCAAGAATGACTCTTCCTTCACTCAGAATGGTTGAAAATTGAGCTTTCTACACTTTTTCCCAATATCTCCTAGGAAAACTCCACTAAATGTGGAGAACTCTAGTTAACTGGAGTTAGATTAGGGTTGACCGCCAAATTTGGAGCGCCCCTATCCACTCTGCCTATTAATCCATGCATTTAAACTTTACGGTTAGGGTGGTGGCCACATGCGCACCCCCATCTATTAAGTGGCTTGACCGAAACACAACGAAATACAATTGCAGAGTTTAATTACATACATACGTGAAGCAACCAACATCACTCTTTATAACATAACGCACATAGCCTTAAAGAGCTTACATACACGTGAAACAGGGTTCTCGGGTCCCACAACACGCAGCCAATCACAGCGCATCACAAATCACTTTTCCGCAAGTTTAACTTGGTACCAATAACGCTGAAACCATAATTTATGCGATGTGCGCTCGTGCGCAATGCCGACACGTGGCTCCCTTCATCGCATCGCATATTTCAACTTTACCACATTGCAAAAATTTAACATATCTTGCAAAATCTTAGCTTCTAAATATTTCGATTTGCGAAATCTCTTTTCCGGGTGCTGCAATCTCTGCTGTTGGTTTGTTTCTCGATCCGACAATCCATGTTATATCTCCACCTTCTCACTTCGCATCATAGGTTAAACAATTTAACTTGTGAAACTCTTTAATGGTAAAATTTGTTCTGTATGATGTGCGATGTTTCTCAACTGTGATGAGATCTCTCCCGTTGATTGGTGTCAGATCCACGGTCCTCGCTATCGCTTCGTTCTGCGGCTTGCTATTACTGTATGTTCCACCTTCAACATTCCACGGCTGTGCAATCCCCGATTCTATACGCAGAGTTCAAGACTCCATGACAACCACCAATTTGAATCCCACTCTGTTGGTCGATCTGGTTCTGAACCTGTTTTCCATTTCGAACCCAATCCTATAACTTTGAATTTTGAGCAAATCCTTGGGCCCAATTGGGATCAGTAATAACTTCCAACAAATTGTGTTTTAACTTTACGCATTTTGCTCAATTTTTCAATTACCGAGAGATATGCATCTTCTTCCAATAACCTTCGTTTTTAATTTTACGTATTATGTTATTATTCTGGTTATATTCTAGATTTTGTTAATTTGACTCCACTTCCCGCAAATTTTGGAGTTCCGGTTTTGTAACTTTGACACTGCCCTTTTTCTGTGAGAGGGAAATTTAATATGTATATATACTCGACTCATAATTCTTCCCTTCATTAGTTTTAACATGTACAGATTTCATTGGTTTACAACTTATGAGTTATAACTCTTTCATTTCTCGTTAAAAACAATAATGTAGCGTACTCAAATAGATGTAGTTATATTTCTCCACTGTATAACTATAATGATACAGTGAACTCTTTTTCACACAATGAACTTGTTTTCTCTGATATATAATTTCCGAGAATTCAATTTCTCATAATTAAAGTCATAAGATTTAAATCTAGACAGTTGCATTTCATTCTATCTCTGTCATAGAATTTGTATCTTGTGGGTTAGCTACACCCAGCTAGTCAATTTAGGATTTTCCTTTTTCGAAAATCATAATTAAATTCTTATTGAAACTAATTCCTTTTTAATAATAGTGTACTATGTAAATTAGCAGAATTATTTTGGTAATAATCACATGAAATGGAACATGGTTGACGCGTTTTGAACCAACTAGTGTGGTTCATCATCAGGACTATGTGGGAGATCAGATCCAGTCATTAAGTATAAATAGATGTAGAAATGGCTCAACTAGTCGTTAGGATAACCGCTAGTTTGACTTTGAAAAAATAATTATTCCATTATTTATTAATTTAATTAATTTTTATTTAATTATTTATTTGTTTATTTTATTATTATTATTATTATTTTATTTATTTATAAAATTATTAATATATTTATACAATTAATTAATCAATTAAATTAATGTAATGGTAAGTTATTTAACCAATAGTGGTTATATATATGTAAATCTTTCTTATTAAATTAATTGATTTAATTATTTAATAATAAATTATTATTATTAATTAATAAATATAAATAACTTTTATTCGTATATTTAACTAATTATAAGAGTCAAGGTTCAAGTAAAAAGAACATTATAACCAACGACATATCAAAGAATCAAACCTGAGTAAAAAATAAAAAATAAATAAAATAAAATAAAATAACTAAATAAATAAATAATAATCATAATAATAATTAAAAAAAACCAATAACTAAATAAATAGAAATAAAAATAAAAATAAGACTAATAAATAAATAATAATATTAATCATAATAATAATAATAGAAAAAAAAATAACAATAATTAAATAAATAGAAAAAAATGAAAATGAAACTAAATGAAATCAATAAAAATAAATACAAAATAACCGAATAAAAAATAAAAATCAAGAATATAAGGCAGGAATCCAGCACTTGCTAATATTCCAACCGTCATCTCTATTGAGATTAACGGGTCTTTTTTCTATTTCAATGGCCTCTCTCAACTTACGATGATGGAAATGGTCGATCCTAGCAATGACCTTAGCATCTTCTATGCAAACATGATGGTTAGTCTTTTCTACATGTTCAGCTAAGGCAGACGAGTGGGATCTTCTATGTTTGATATTGGCAGCATGCTCACAGATCCTTTGATTAATGGACCGACCAGTCTCACCAATGTAAGGAGTCCCACAGGAACAAGGAATGATGTAGACACCTTTTCCATCTCTGGGGTCAATCGGATCTTTAACCGATTTTAGAGAACTGCGAATCACATTAAGGGGCTTGAAATAAGAAGACATCTTATGCTTTTTAAGGATCCTAGCAATCTTATTAGTGGTACCCTGAATGAATGGAAGGCTGACACTACCAGACCATTCGCTAGGCTCTTTTTTATTTTTAACTAAAGGACTTTTTTCCACTTTAAGGAAAGCTTTAAGGCCTTTAGACATACTATAACCATTATCACAAAAGAACTTCAACAGATGGGTCTTTTCCCCCTCAAGGTGAGACTCATCAGACATTCTCAACGCCCTAGTAGCTAAGGTGCTTAGGTGCTTAGGACACCTAATTTTTGAGCAGGGAAATGGTGGGAGCTAGCATGAAGATATTGTTCAGTATGAGTTTTCTTTCGAAAAAATTGATATGTCGTTGGTTATAATGTTCTTTTTACTTGAACCTTAACTCTTATAATTAGTTAAATATACGAATAAAAGTTATTTATATTTATTAATTAATAATAATAATTTATTATTAAATAATTAAATCAATTAATTTAATAAGAAAGATTTACATATATATAACCACTATTGGTTAAATAACTTACCATTACATTAATTTAATTGATTAATTAATTGTATAAATATATTAATTATTTTATAAATAAATAATAATAATAATAATTAATTAATTAATTAATTAAATTAATAAATAATGGAATAATTATTTTTTCAAAGTCAAACTAGCCGTTATCCTAACGGCCAGTTGAGCCATTTCTACATCAATTTATACTTAATCACTGGATATGATCTCCCACATAGTCCTGATGATGAACCACACTAGTTGGTTCGAAACGCGTTGACCACGTTCCATTTCATGTGATTATTACCAAAATAATTCTGCTAATTTATATGATGGATCACAGAAACTTAGATTCCAGTGTACTGTGTCTCGTAATTTCTAGAATGTTATATGGAATTATTTTTCATTCCGCTTATTACATAAAAAATTCATACCACTAACCTAGTGGTATTTGTCACAATAACTCACTACACAGTACTATTCAATATGATCGTGATATCAACTTTCATCTGTTTATTCAAACTCAGGTTTGAATTGTCCCTTCTTCTTTGAATTATCATTAGAATTCTTATTCACTGATTTATTTAATCTATGTGTTCTGCAACCAATAATTTGTTTTTGTTTCTTTTCACAGTGAAATATACTGCTTTCGAACTTTCGAACATAGTTCGTTAATTATAAAACCTATAATTCCCTTCTTACAAGTTTGTTCACATTTAACTACAATAGTTTATCAAATTTATTTATTCTATTAATTGTTCCAACATTACTTACAGTTCTTTGCACTATAGGTGTAAGGAGGAATTCTTTGACTTTGAAGAGTAAATTACAGGTATCCCCTTCACTCTGTACATACCCTTTAATTCGTTAGAAAATAATTTTAATGAAGTTCTAAATTTATTTGCATTGTTTGTTTCAGGTTTTTCCTATTAATTTTATTCTCTGATAAGATTCTTTGCGATCAACGGTCAGAGTACCTGACTCTCAATTTCATTCTCTTTCAGGTCGGTCATAAGAGCAATGGAGGCTCTTCCACCATTTTGTCCACTTTGCATAATTTATCCTCATAAATTGTACCTTAAATTGATGATGGATTTGATGATAATGTAAACATCAATACGTATAATACAATTATTAGATAAGGTTTATTGTATTGTTTCTCCCTCAATCTCCACTGGAGAACTTTGACGGACTGATATATGTACAAAAGTTTAATAACACAGATCTGATAAAATTCCATATGTTTAGTTGGACTCAAACAACAGATTTAGACCCTAAAAATGGTTTAGAGATTCTGTCTATTGGTCCATTAACTCTAATAAGTGTATGTAACAGTACAAAAGAATTAACTATATTCATTTATAGTTAAATCTCTTGTCAAATACATATGGAAATTAAATTTTCTTAAACCAGATGTTGTACAATACATAAATTATATAATTTAATTTACGTAAATTCAAATCATAATTTATAAAAGAATTATTTTTTTTGCATTTCACTCCAGAATTAGATAACTAATAACAACAATATAAACATAAAAGCTTCATAGAATATACATATCATTGTATAAAGACTAATTGCCTCCCAACCTTTGAGGTTATTCCACAGCTCTCGTCCAAGTAGAGACCAATTCTTCCTTAGTGTAGACAAACCCCCTTTGTCATACTAGGAATAGCTTATTTAATCTTGCTTTCCCTCAGCTTGTTTCCATAACCATATCTATTTATTTTGGGATGTTGCTTCCCTTAGCCTAGGATTTGCTTTCGTTTTTTCCACAAAAGCTTCTTTTAAAACTAGCTTTTCCTCAGCCTTGTTTTAATCTTATCTCTTCTCAGTAACTTTCCATTTTACTGAATATTTTATTAGATCTTCTTCTCTCATCTAATAAAATTTATTTTATTTTATTTTTCTCCAAGGGTTTCTAGATAATTTTGTGAAAGTCTTAGGAATCTAGTCCATCTTCATGGATTTGAATTCCTGGTATCAATTTACTCTGTCTTTATACAATGATATAATTTCCATATATATATATATATATATATATATTAATTTCCACAATTAATATATAAATACATAATTTATTTTTTAGGTCCACCTGACCTTTATGTTTATTCCCCATTTATAGAATGTTGAATGTTTATTCCCCATTTATAGAATGTTGAAAATAGGGATATTATAATAAATGTGGAGGGTTTAACATATAACTTGCTTGGGCTGGTCACCAAGGATTTCTTGGCTCTCTTTGAATTCTAGCTTGTTCTTTTTGTGTGTCATGGTAAGCCTCAACAATCTTTCTCTTGCATAATTTTTTATGTTGTGTTAATACTATTTTAATTTTTCTCTACGTTTACTAATGCTATCAAATTGGCTTATTCAAGTATGTGAGTTTTTGGTCATTACTCAGTGGTGGAAGTTTCCACATCAGTGTTTCATCTACTCTCCATAATGGTATGTAACATTGGATCATGTGTATGAACTCATAGGTACCTAGTTCAACCAAACTTGTAAACGATTCTCAAAGTCCGTCAGACTTGGATTTGACCCTCGAATCCCTATCATTTTTATAGATTTTGTCTCTATCACTTTGTCAATGCTGTTAATATTTAATCTTCTAGTTTATTATTCGGCCTATGAAATTTATGTCATCCCATTCATGGTTAAATTTTTGTATGGTTTAATCCCTTTTTTTTAATCCATGTATGGTTTAAACCTTTGGACTATAGATATTTATATAGTTGTCTATGGCAATTAAATGGACATGGTCAAATACAATGTTGCCTTCTTTTTGTTTTGTTTCCTCTAATGATTTCATGGAATATTTAAATAGTTATTTGATGCATTCATGTAATACTAAAATTATGCTCTTCACTATTTTAATGTTATTTTCATGTTTTTCTTTTCGAAATAGTTCTTTTATATTGTAATATTCATTCAAATGTAACTAAAAATTATTCTAGTTATTTTTTCTGTAAACACAACAACTTTAAATCCTTCTTTGAAATATAACATTAAACTATATAATAGTTTCATATTTCTATTCTTCATTTTCAAATTAAAAATATAAATTTTATTTCATTTGTACTTATAAAATACACAACTTCTTCTAGCTATATCTTCAACTCTTTACCATAAATTTTCAAACTATCAAAATGAATATAGTAATTATAAAACATGGGAAACAAAGCTTGATGACCAAGTTCCTCCTAGCCTTAGTCATAAAACAACTAACAACTTACTTGCTCTAGACATCCACTAGCCTAGACTATGAGCTTATAGGGATGGATCAATGTATTTCAACTAATCCCAGAAAATTCTCTAACACTTAATAGTGCTCAGAATAGAAATTCTCCTCTTTTCCTTCTCTTTTTGTTTTTTGGATCCCACATAGCTACTAGACAATGAATAATAGCTTACATCTTTCCCAAAAGTGTTTTTTCTATTAAATATCCCTCCCAACTGTCTATTTTAACACATGTACTCAAAATTTAACCAAAACTTCCTCCACAACATACATGTCTTTTCCTTAATTCAATTTTTTTCCTAGGACTTTAATTTCCATCATCTCACCACCTCCAAGACTGGAATATGTGGCCCTATATTTTTTCCACCCTATACCCATTTCACATTTAATTTAGGGAATAAAATCCTTGACCAATACTACTTACCATTTTTAACTTGATAACAGTGGACTAGTTCCTTTTCCCATAAACTCATAGTTTATGATAGTTGCAACTTGGTCATCAAGTTATGTTTAATTTTATTAAATAAGGAAAGAATATTGACAATATCACATAGTTTCAAATTATCAATGTTTTAATGTTCATAATCTCCAAATTTTTGTTTATACATAATGACAATTTAAAGTAAATACTTTTCAAGGGTAAACCTGGGTTACTACATCCCCCGCTTTGAATAAACATCATCCTCATTGTTTAGCGGAAACTTTTATTTCTGGAATAAAGAGGGGTATGCCTCCTTCGTAGCATCATCTAATTCCCATGTGGCCTCCTCAAGAATAAAGTGCTTCCATTTAACTTTAACCTGAGTGATGACATTCTTCCTCAGAATAATTTCCTTTTTATCTAATATGCAGGTTGTTTCCACTTGGAAATCGCCATCGAGTTCCACCTGGACCACATTCCAATCAATCACATAAGTAGGATCAAGGACATATTTCTTTAATAATGAAACATGAAACACAATATGCACTTTAACACTAGAATATAATGTCAGCTAATAGGTTGCAAGGCCTATCCTAGCTAATACTTAAAATGGACTACAAAATCTAGGTGCCAACCTTGCACAACTCCCCAATCTCATTGTACTTTTCTTTGGTTTCAGTTTTAAGTACACATGTTATCCCACTTCAAATTATTTTTGCACCCTCTTTAAATCAACATAACATTTTTACCTATCTTGTGTTATATTTAAAGTTTTCCTTGTTTGTTGAATTAACTACACGATTTCCTTTAACATATTTGGACCCAATAGCATCCTGCCAGCTAGATTGTCCCAAGTAATAGGAGTTATGCATTTCATTCCACAAATCACTTCAATGGAACTTGTTTTTAATGAACTTTGGTAACCATTATTTTAAGTAAATTCTACTAGATAAAAATAGTCCTCCCATTTCGTTGGCTTGTTCAGGACATACATCCTTAACATATCTTCAATGACTTTATTTGTACTTTTAGTTTGCTTATACGTTTGAGGATGATAGGCAGTACATAAACTTAATTGAGTTTCTAAGCTTGAAAATAGTGCTTCCAAGATATTGGATGTGAACTTAACATCTCGGTCTAAAAATAATAGGCTAAGGGATAACATGCAATCTAAATATTTCCTTGACGAAAATATGTGCAATGTTTATGGCTTTATATTTAGATTGAACTGGTATAAAATGTGCGGCCTTAGATAAGTTATCCACTATGACCATTATTGTATCATCTTGTCTATTATTTATAGGCAATCCTATTATAAAATCCATAGTAAATACCTCTCGTTTCCATTTTGGAATGGGAATTGGTTGCAATTCACATATTGGATGTCTATGTTCAACCTTGACCTATTGACATTCTAGGCATCTAACATATTGAACTATTTTAGATTTCATACCAGGCCAATGGTAATATTTCTTTACAATTGTAAGCATTTTTTGGTAACATGGGTGTCCTAAAAATGGCCTTTTATGGAACTCATATAATAAGAATACTTTCAGTTCTGTTGAGCTTGGTATGTACAATCTATATTTGAAATATATAAATCCTTTTTTATCCATTTCAAATCCTTTTTCCACCATTTTTGTTTGGTTGTTTTGACATTTTTCCTTGATTATTTGCAAATTTTATTAGTTTCATACGCATTCTCGACATTATCATTAATATGTCATGTAAAATTACCTATGGTTATAGTATGCAACAAACATATACTTAATGCATCAAATATTATATGTTTGTTTCCTTTTATATGCTTGATTTCAAACTCATATTGGCTAGGGAATATTAACCATCGTGTCTACCTTACATTTAAGTTTTATTGATCAAATAACTACTTAAGTACTATATTGCTTATCATAGGTACAAATTTCTTTCCTGATAAGTAATGTCTCCACATCTTTAGAGCATGTATTATTGTAGCTAACTCAAGATCATGAGTCAAATAGTTCTTTTCATGTTCCTTGTGTTTTACGGACTCATAGCACACTACATAGTTATCTTGCAGCAATACTCCTCCTATTCCCTCTTTTGATGCATCAGTACAAACCATAAAATCCTTATAAGTATTTTTTATCTTCAGAATAGGTGTAGTAGTTAATAATTATTTTAGCTTTTCAAATCTCTCTTAACACTTAGAAGTCCAAATTTGCTTCCCTTTTTCTGCAACGATGTGATAAGCTAAGATATCCTAGAAAATCCTTCTATGAACCTTCTGTAGTAACCTATAATCCCCATAAATGATATGACATCCACAACATCCTTCGAAATTGTCCAATCTATGATTGCCTTAATCTTTTCCAGATCTACTACAATCCCTTCGTCGAATATGACATGTCCCAACTATTGTATCTTTGTCTGATAAAAGTCACATTTACTAAATTTGGGATATAGTTGATGATATCTAAGCGTTGTTAATACTTGTCTTAAATGTTCCTCATTTTTTGCTTCATATGCTAAGATGTTGTCTATGAATATCAACATAAATTTATCCAACTACTAGTTAAAAATATTATACATCATTCAAATAAATCTTGCAAGTGGATTTGTTAAACCAAAAGGTAGTACAAAAAACTCATAATGTTTAAATTGGGTTCTGAAAGTTGTCTTATGCATGGCTTCATGTTTTATCCTTATTTGATGGTAATCAAACCTCAAATCTAGTTTAGAGAATACTTTTGCTCTTTTGACCTGATCAAATAGGTCATTAATCCTTGGAAACATATATTTATTTTTAATGGTAATTTTGTTCAACTCTATGTAATCTATACAAATCCTAAACGTACAATCTTTATTTTTAACAAATAAAATTGGTGCACCCCATGGTTAGACACTAGGCCTTGTAAACTTTTTATCTAGAAATTATTGATGCTGGATTTTTAATTTTGTCAATTATTGTATGCTCATCCTATAAGGTGTTTTTGAACTTGGAATTGAACCTTGCATCAAATTTATTGTAAAATCAATATTCGTTTTTGGGGGTAGCCCTAGAGGTATGTACACTCTATCTTTGAAATATATAAATCCATTTTTTATCCATTTCAAATCCTTTTTCCATTATTTTTGTTTATCTTTTTTTACATTTTTCCTTGATTTCTTTGTAAATTTTATCAGTTTCATATGCATTCTTGACTCTGCCTTCAAATTTGATGTTAAATTACCTGTGGTCATAGCATGCAATAGGTTTATCCTTCCACTTAATGTATCAACTACTCTATATTATTTTCCTTTTATATGCTTGATTTCAAACTCGTATTCACTAAGGAAGGCTAACCATTGCGCATGCCTAACATTTATGCTTTGTTGATCAAATAAATACTTAAGACTTATATTTTTTGTCATGAGTACAAATTCCTTTCCTAATAAGTAATGTCTCCACATCTTTAGAGCATGTGTTACTGTACCTAACTCAAGATCATGATTCGCATAGTTCTTTTCATGTTCCTTGAGTTTTCTAGACTCACAACACACTAAACAATTATCTTGCAATTATACTCCTCCTAATCCCTCCTTCGATGCATCAGTACAAACCACAAAATCCTTATTTGATGATAACCAAACCTCAAATCTATCTTAGATAATACTTTCACACCTTTGACATGATCAAATAGGTCATCAATCGTTGGTAATAGATATTTATTTTTGAAGTTTATTTTGTTCAACTATATGTAATCTATACAAAGCCTAATTGTACCATCTTTATTTTTACAATTAGCCCCATGGGAGACACTAGGCCTTATATACTTTTTATCTAGAAATTATTCAAAATGAATTTTAATTATGTCAATTTCGGTATTCTCATCCTAGATGGTGCTTTTGAGCTTGCCATGAACCTCACATCAAATCTATAGTAAAATCAATATCCCTTTTAGGGGTAGCCCTTGAATTTCTTCAGGGAAGATATCTTTATATTGTTTAAGAATGAATAATCTTGCAAACTTGGTTTGCTATTTTTTTCCATAGTATCTATCATTTGTACAACATATAATTTACATCCTTTCGTTGCACATATTTTTAGTTGCAGAGTTGAACTCTATCGAATTAACACTGCTCTTCGAATTCCTCCAACTATTCTTATTGTTCCTTCCTCATCTATGTAGCAAAAATATTTCTCCATGAAGTTTTGTATCACTCTATGCTTTCCAACAGATCCATACCTATTATGATATCCTAAGATCCTAACGGTAATATATTCAAATATGCTTTGAATTCTATTCCGTTCATGTCTAAGGTACATTTTAATACCATTTCGACAACTTTCTTCTTTGCATCTGTAGTTAGATGTACTAACCATGCCATTTTATGCTTTGTCTTGTTTAGTTTACATACATCTACTAAGTTTGGTGTTATATAACTTAAAGTAGCACGTGGATCAATAAAAATACTAACAAGTTTTTTAAGAAGTTTACATTCAACTTCAACTATGGACGATTGATGTTTTGTTTATTTCTTGTCCAATGCTACAATACTCGTGTATACTCCTTGTCATACCATTTATTTTTGTAGATTAATGTGAATTATTAACTATAGTCCTATATTTGTTTTTAAATGGGAAATTCCTAGTCAAATGTGGGCCATTTTGTTCCCAACATTTTAAGGGGTTCTTTGTCGTTACTAACATTCTGTCTTTTTACAAAGCTTGCAGTTTTTGTACCATTTTGGGATGGTACAAACTATGTATTTTTCCCTTTGTTGAAATTACCTCCTAGAGAACCCTTTGACCCATTACAAGAGTTTGGTGTCCTAAATTTTCTCTTTTGATCTATCCTATCCTTCTTTTTATTTTGTTTTGGTTTAGGATTCTTTATTATTATCTTTAAACTACTGGTAACATGGCTTTTCCTTCCAGATTGTATCCTCCATTGTCTTAGGATTATCAAATTCAATTCTATTGAATCTGCATGGTAAAGGTAAACAACTCAAAATCTTTGCATTTTTTCCTTTTAATCCTTCAGATAAGGTACATATTTAAGTAATATTAGGAATTTAGTTATAAACTCCTCCATGGATAGATTTCCTAGCTTCAAATCGTTAAATTGTTTTTCCCTTTCATCATAGTGCCTCTCTGTCAAGTGTTCTTGCTTAAAATACTTCTTAAACTACAGCTTCCAAGTCAAATATTTCTTCTTGATACCAAAGGCTACTTTTGTATTTTTCCACCATATTGAATCCTCCCCATTCATTTGGTAAGTGGCCAATATAGCCTTCAGATTACTAGAGTATCTATTCACTTTGAAATACGTGTTCATTTTTAACATCCAAGCTTAAACTTTCTCTTTTGAGTCTCTTTCAAAGGTAGGTGGTTTATTTTTTCTAAACTTACCATGCAATCCATCTACTTCACTTTTCTTACTTTATAGCAGAATATCTTTAGTGGAACTATCCTCAGAAGATTTTGCTATAATTTTAGCCTTTACATTTTTGTCATCAATTTCATATCCACTATTCTCCACTAATACTTTTCTCTTAAGGTATTTTGTTTTATGTTTTTTAGATCCGTTCGAAGTCTTTTCCATATTTTCTAGTTTTGTTTTCCCATCAAACTTTGTAACAATACATCATTCTTGTTGTTTTGTTTGTGCTCTCATAATCCTTTCATTGTCTATCCTATCACTCTCCAAATATGCCTTTAGGCTTCTAATGGTTTCTAGCGTGTTTCTAGCATAACAAATGGTGTATTTTGTTATCTTTTGTTGTTTAGTTTTACGTAGATTTTAGGTCTAATAAATTCCTCTTCTTCTTTTTTTCATTCCTATTTTCTTTACTTGCTTCAGCCATACATAATTTGGGCAAAAAAATTATCTCATTTAATATCTTGTTGAGATAGGTTCTCCTTCTATAGCCCATTTTAGACCCAAG
Source organism: Pinus albicaulis (assembly GCA_034641835.2). Taxonomy (NCBI): domain Eukaryota; kingdom Viridiplantae; phylum Streptophyta; class Pinopsida; order Pinales; family Pinaceae; genus Pinus; species Pinus albicaulis. Next base: position 1,373,446,508 of record CM076580.1, on the reverse strand, counting down.
TGTTGAAACATGTCGCTTTGATACCATATGTAACGTCTCTAAATCCAATAATAATACAACAATACAATCATTAATTTTTTTTAATATATATAAATATTGTTTTTATAATGGTATGCATGGTAATACACAAGTTTATCATATAGTATGATCATAATAAACTCGTTACCTTTCCCCTTTATTAAACCATATGTTCATACACTTGTTTATCATATAGTATGATCATAATACACTCGTTACCTTTCCCCTTGTATTAAACCATATGTTCACCATTTTAATAATAAATATGGAATTAACCATGCTTTCAAATGTGAATCTATATACGCATGTATGGTTGCATGACATGGATTTACCATCCTCCACATATGATCCTTAAGTAACCATAGGAGTGGGTAACATATAAAATGTTTATCTTATTATCAATTGATAATGTGGTTTCCATATTCCTCCATGTCGAAGTTGTGTCATGGATCTCCACCATTCTTCACTCGTGGATGGTACTATAGTTTCCCACCAGTCGAGAATTGGATCTACTTAATGCAATCATAGTTTACTGTTCCCTTGGGATTTGTAGACATGACATGAGGGTTTAGCCTACAATTTGCTTGGGATCTAAGTTTCATTTTTTCACCGAGGATTACTCGGCTCTCTCTTTGTTCCGGAGTGTTCTTTTTGTGTTTCTTGGTAAGCTTCAACAATCCTACTCTTGCATAATGTTTAACGTCGTGTTATTAATGTTTAAATCTTTCTCTATGTTTACAAATGTTGTCACATTAGCTTACGCAAGTATGTGAGTTCTTTGTCATTATTTAGTGGTGAAAGTTTCCACATTAGTGTTTCCTCTACTCCCGAAACGGTATGTAACCTTTATTTTTATGTATGAACTCACAGGTACCTGGTTCAACCCAACTCAGAATCGGTTCTCAAAGTCCCTCAAACTTGTATTCGACCCTCAGATCCTTTTGTTTTTAGAGATTCCATCTATGTCACTTGGTCTATGCTATTAATATTTAATCTTCTAGTTTATTAGTCAGCCTATGACGGTTGTCTCATCACCTTTCTTTTTATATATATAACTTTGTTTTAATCCATATTTGGTTTAAACCTTTTGACTATATATATCTATATAGTTTATGTAGTTTGTGACAGTTGAATGGACATGGCCAAATACAAAGTTGGCTCCTTTTTGCTTTGTTTCTTATAATGATTTCATGGAATATTTTAACAGTTCTTTGATGCATTCATGTAATATTAATTATGTTCTTCATTATTTTAATGTTATTTCTATCTTGTCTTAAATTTCTAAGAAGAAAAGAATGATAATGGCACATTGTTATTCTTTTAATGCTATTTCTATCTTGTCTTAAATTTCAAACAAGAAAAAAATGATAATGGCACATTGTTATTTTATTGATAAAATATATATATTTAAAGAAATGATTTAATATCTATTTTCTCTTTACTAACATAATAAACTCTTACAATAATCTTACAAATAAATTGTTATCTTTTATATGGAATCTACATGTTCATACTATCAAGTTCTCTCTTTATTTATTTATTTATTTATTATTATTATTATTATTATCTAGGTATATAATGTATTGTCAAGAAAATAAATATATTTACCAATACAAATAATTTACACACGTTTTTTATGCAATATATATAAAGAGATTAATATATATAGAGAGAGACTTTCATACTGTAATATTCATTCAATTATAACTAGAAATCATTCCAATACTATTTTTTGTAAACACAACAACTTTAAATTTTTCTTTGAAATATAACATTAAAATATATAATATCTCCAAATTTTTATTCTTCACTTTCAAAATATAACTATCATTACAATTTTTCTTTCATTTGTACTTATAAAATAAGCAAGTTCTTCTAACTATTACTTCAACTCTTTACCATAAATTTTCAAACTATCAAAATGAATATAGTAATTATAAAACCTGAGAAACAAAGCTTGATGACCAAGTTCCTCCCAACCTTAGTCTTAAAACAACCAACAACTTACTTGCTCTAAACACCACTTAGCGTAGACTATGAGCATATAGGGTTGGATGAATAGCTTTCAACTACTCCCAGAAAATTCCCTAACACTTGCATAGTGCTCAGAACATAAATTTTCCTCTTTTCTTTCTCTTTTTCTTTCTTCGCGACTAGATGGCTTGTAGACAATGAATAGTAGCTTGCACTTTTCCCAAAAGTGTATTTTTTGCTAACCATCCCTTTCAGCCGTCTTTTACGATACATGTACTCAATAGTTAACCAAAAATTCCTCCATGACATACATGTCTTTTCCTTGATTCATTTTTTTTCCTAGGACTTCAATTGTCATCGTCTAGCCACCTCCAAGACTGGAACATGTGGCCCTATCCTTTTTTCCCCTATCCCCATGTCACATTTAATTTAGGGAACAATTTCCATCACTAATGCCACTTTTCATTTTTAACTTGACAACAGTCAACTAGTTCCTTCTCCCATAGACTCATAGTATATCATATTTGCAACCTAGTCATTAAGTTATGTTTAATTTTATTAAATAAAGAAAGAATATTTACAATATTATATAGTTTGAAATTATCAATGTTTTTTTGTTCATAGTCTCCAAAGTATTTTGTATCCATAATAACAATTTAAAATAAATACTTATGCAAGGGTAAACTTGGGATACTACACAAGACTATTATGATGTAGATAATGTAGGTTTTAACCTTGTACAAAAAATACCTACAAATATATTCTTAAAACATAAAAAATATACAATGGAAAGAACATAAAATATACTCAGAGATTTTATCTTGGAACCCAAACTGGGCAAACCATATTGATTTTTCATTATGTTCCTTTCAATATTACAATACATTATATACATGTCAAAGCATTCATAAAACCCAAACCGTTAAACTTGGATTAGAAAATAAATATAGTTCCCTTGAACGGATCTACAAAAATACCATGGGTAAAAGCCATCATGCCAAAACCACGCACGAAAAATACACACAAAACCATGGGTAGGTTCACCCACCATCCTTAGGTCCACATAATATATATATATATATATATATATATATATATATATATATATATATATGGGGCATTATCCTAACCTTGTGCAGGGGGCTATCGCGGCCCTGCAAACCCCTCGGTAAGGGAGGTTTCCACCCACCTTGCAACCCCCCCGCTATGCCTGGCGTAACGTAACAATTTTTGGGGTTAGTCATGGAAAGAATATAACATATGCCCAACATTCTCCCACTTGTTATTTTCTTTCCACATAGTGGGCCACATGAGTGCATAGTCATTGGTCAAGCCCTACAACACCCATTGTTTCTCTACACTAAGATAACTTCTCATTGCTCAAAGACTTTGATAATGCATCTACAGCATTCTTCAAAGCGTCCACCTTTACCAAAAATACATTTTTGTCTTCAAGCATATCTCTTAGAAAGTGATACTGAACATCAATATGCTTTTTCTTTGACTAATAAATAGGGTTATTTGCCAAGAAAATTGCACTTTGGGTTTCACAGTCTATCCTTATAGCTCGTTGTACAAACCCCATACTTGACCACAATCTCTACAACCAAATTGTTTCCTTGCTTGCATGAGTAGGTGCCATGTATTCAGCCTTTGTAGTTGAAAGTGCCACTACATATTGTTTCTTGCTCGTTAATTTGACTACTCCACCAAATAGGTTAAACACATACCCACTTGTAGATCTTCTCTGATCCATTTCTCCAACCCAGTATGCATCAATAAATTCACGTACATTCAACACTTTGTCCAATTCTAGTCTTTCTTAGTAGCACAAACAATAATAATTAGTGCCACACATATACTTGAAAACTCGCTTCAATGTTGTTGAATGCTTCTTCCCTGGTTTTGACATAAACCTGCTCAATACTTCCATTGCATGTGCAATGTCTGGTCTGGTACTGAACATGGCATAGATTATGCTACCAACTGCACTTGCATATGGAACATGGGACATGTCCTCTTCCTCTTCCCGTGTCTTGGGACACTGTTCATCATATAACTTCACATCTACAAGAATAGAAAACTTCATCAGTTTACTATCATGCATATTAAACATATTCAATATTGTCTCGATATACTCCTTCGGTTTAACCAAATCTTCCTCTTTACTTGATCTCATTTAATTTCCATGCCCAAAATATAGTTTCTAGAAAAAAAGATCCTTCATGTCGAATTTAGAAGACAATTGGGTCTTCACATCCTAGATCATTTCTTTGCCATTTCCAATAAAAAACATATCATCCACGTACAAGAATAAATAAATAACACGTTTACGTATTATTTTAAAATACACATAGTAATCATCTTTTCTTCTCGTGAAGCAAAGCCCATGTGTATATGTATCAAATTTTTGATACCACATCCTAGGTGACTTCTTTAACCCATACAAAGACTTTTTTAACCTGCATACCAATTCTTTCTTACCCTTCACAAAAAATCCTTCTGTTTTCTTTAAGTATATTTCTTCTTCCAGATCCTCGTGAAGAAGTGTTGTATTCACATCCATCTTATATACCTTAAAATAAAAAGAAGCAACAACAGATAAAAGTAATCTAATGAACACGCTTTTTGGAAGCAGAGCAACACTAGGAACTCATTTTAAATTTATGTGTATAATAAGCCATCTGCTTTGTTCTCTGCATCATCATTAACTATTGGCATGTGTGGATTTTTGATTTGATGTTTAATGACTAATGGGGCCTAGTTGAGAGACAGGGTAAGGGCATATTTGTAAAAGGTCATACAACTCAAAGGAGGACCAACAATGTTTGTTTATTACTTCCTCGCATTATTATCAATACCCGATCTAATTTAGGGGTGAGGGTAGAGATGTTGGATTCAACCAGTGGTTCGCCAATTTTTGTAGCCGCTACAACAACACCCAAAAATTTTGGGTCCCCCTCTGATTGTCGAAGATCATAAAGGTTATGTTCATGTTTTCAATTATTCAATCTCCCCTTAACCAATTCCTATCAAGCCCTATCAATGTACCCACTTAGATGTTGCATGTTATCTTTGCTCTTCTTGACTTACCTCAATCATGATCACAGTGATGTATTAGGGTTTATGGGAATACCTTTTTTCAATAACCGCACCTCGTTATGGTCCTCTTCCCTTTCAAATTCATTAGGGTTAATAAATTTTTATCTTTCTCATTCATATTTGAAACCCTATATTCACGGAATCCTTAATAACGTTTAACCTAATTCTTGCCCCTAGGGTCTAGTCTTACAAGCATTCCAAAACTCTTGTGCTATAATCATGTCATGTCAAGAAACCCATTATACAACCATCGAATCCATGTATGTAATTAATTGAAAGGTTATTTTTTCATTAGGTATTCAAAATCTCTATCCATTACATGGCACATAGTTATTCTAAAAGGGCACTAGGAACATGTATATCTCTCTTAAAATATCCTCTAGATGGTGTAAATGGACTAATTGTTATCCATATGTTAACATGTAGGCTTTGAAGTGATTATAATCCACAATGTAATGATGCATATATTATCGTGCCAAAAGGAATAGGTCAACAGGTATGAGTTAGTGATGTGGCGCAAGAGACTATGTTTAATTCTATGGGTGTATATCTAAAGTTTGCATAAAAAGGAAGCCCTAAAATACAACAAGAATTATACCAAGTAAGAGGCCTATGCAAAGTTGTCAAAGAATTATACCATGATGAACCTCTCAAACTCCATGACACGAAGCTAATTTCCAATTGTAATATGGTTGCGCAAACTAACGTTAAGTGCAAGTAATGCATGGACGGGGTAATCGCAGCAAGAGCAATCAAATCATACGACAAGTTGTTTTGGGAATTATGGAATTACAGTGTGATGGTAAATAATAAAATACCACGGTGATAGATCACAAATGACGCATCAAAAAGGACATATATATTTGTAAAGGAATTTAAGACTAATGAAAAATAATGTGACTCATATGGCAAAGAGAATGTGATTGGTATCACCAAGATGACGATGATCTAGCATATCTTCATCGAACAAGCATTGAAATGCCACTAAATATTGAAGTCACAGCCAAAGTTACAGAATGATCTTGTCAATTAAAGGATCTAAAGTTGGTCTTCTGGAAATGCTCAGTAAGCCACAGAAAAATGCAGATGGTTGGAGGTTTAGAATATTTTATGACTGGCCTTGGATAAGAACTACAGAAAAAGGGGCATTGTATGGAAATCATATTCCAAAATATGGTTGCATGGATTACGGTTGGGTAAAAATAAATTAAAGGTTTTGGACATGCATATTGATTCAAATTTTTATGGTCAATTGTTCAAAAACAAAGTTTTGTTTGGGACAATTGAAGGTGGTGATGACAAAATGCAGAAGATCCGGCCTGAACCTAAGAAAATATATTCTTGTGTACTTCATTGAGCCTCACCATACAACAAATTTATTTTGGCAAGGACAGTTCAATGGAGAGGTTGATGATTTCATGCATTTTACATTTTGTAGTCAGGCTACATTAAAGTTTATTCTATAATCTGGAAAGAAACCAGACATAATTCATTTCCACGATTAGCAAACTGCATTTTTTGCACTAATATATTGGGATATTTATACCCCTCAAGTTCTTAATTCAACATGGATTGATTTTACATGCCAAAATTTTCGAGTATCAGGGAACAATATTATCCACAGCTCTCGCATCCTTTAGTCTATATGTTCACCAAATAAGTAGAAGAGACAGAATGCAGGACAATTTCAGGAATGACATGGTAAATATTTTTAAGGGGGGTATCGTTTTATCAAATTTTGTAACAATTGTATCACCAACATATGCAGAGGAGTTCTAAGCTTCAGAGGGTGGAAAATGACTTCATTTTACCTTAGCTTCTCACTCAAGAATAAAAATTGGAATACTAAATGGAATTTCTTAATGGAAAAGTAAAAGAAAAACAACGCTGAGAAAATTTATTACATTAGTTATTTTTTGATGCTAGGATCCCATTGGTTGGTTGTATTACTCGTATTGTTCCCCATAAAGTTGGTCACCTTATTGAACATGTTACATATCGAACCCTAGAATGTGGAGGGAAATTTGTTCTTTTGGGCTTCAGTCCAATTCCACATACTCGACATGAATTTGAGGGAATTGCAAACCAATTTTGTGAGAATCCCTCTATGCGATATATTTTGAAGTATGAAGAGGTCCTTTCACATTACATTTATGGGGCATCAAATATATTCATCATCCCATCCATATTCGAACCATGTGGATTGATCGAGATGATAGCTATGAGATATGGCTCCATACCTGTAGCATGGAGAACATGAGGCTTAAATGTTAGTTATATTGATGTGGATGATGAGACGATCCCTGTAAAAATTATAAATGTATTTATATCCTCTGCAACTGATGAAGAGGGACTAAACCATGCATTGGATCGTGTTATTACTTACTATAAGAAAAAAAAATCCAAAATGGTGGTTAGAACTTGTTAAGAAGGTGATGATGGTAGATTTTATTTGGATTCTACTACTACTTTGTATGAAGAGCTTTATGAAAAGGCTCTGGTAAGAGTAAGAGCCCAACAAGCCCTCATTTCTAGCTCCACTGAATAATCTTCCATCAAATCTAAATATACTTTCACATATGCCTATTGATGGAGATTATTGGTTGGTCCTCAATAGTTAGGTCATATAAATTCATTCCTTTCTAGAGTTTGTTTCTAATAATGTTTGTTGATGCTCTTGATTTATGACCAAGGAGGAAGATTACCACTCACATGTTGCTAATTGCACCTATAATCCCCAGAAGCACACTCCAAAAAGTACGACCACGCAACCTCTACCCCAGTCCCATATGTTAGTGTGAAATTTCTTGGAAGGTGTACCAAAAACACTTCACTTAAGTTAGTGGTGACAAGTGACCCTAACAACAATTTATGGTGTTTTATACTTCATATCTGCAAAAGTAATATGAGAAAAACATGCAATAAAAAGATGTATTCAATCTAAAATAATAAACAACAAAATACATCAAATGTAATAACCCAATTATAGAAAGACGTTTAAATGAATATATATATATATATATATATATATATATATATATATATATAACACCTAATGAAGGAGATCTACAAGAGGGTATGCAAATCACCCTCTATGGGAGGGGTCCTTTGATGTCCTTGACGCTTCAATGATCAATTCTCTCTCTCAATATGTGAAAAACCCAATACAGTACGTAGAACTCTAATGGGAGCTCAAATGCAAGAAGACGATAATGGTGACATTGATAGTGATCATGGTGAAAAATGAATGGAAAACCCTCTTATTTATAGAAAAATATTGGGTTGATCTTGAAAATGGGGAATAATAAAATATTATTGACCAAAATCAAAATCTAATTGTTATGAATATTTTATTATATTTTTTGGAGGGAAAAGATATTCAAAATGGTAAAATATCTTTATTTAGAAATAATTGAAAAATAAAATGATTTATTAATTATTTTGCAAGGATTAAGAAAGGTGTGAAAATGAAATAATTATTAAATAGTGATTTAAAAATGATTCCAAAAATACATTTAAGTAATATTAAATAAATAGTGATTTATTTAATTATTCCTTGGTGATTTAGTCAAATGTGACAAGGAATAATTATCAAATAATGATTTAATAATTATTCCTAGAGAAATTTAAATAAATAATGATTTATTCAATTATTCTCATAGAGTTTTTTTTTTTTAAATTTTAATCAGAAATAATTTAATAAAAATGGTTTACTAAATTATTTCCCATGGTGAAAGTGATTTTACTATGGTAAAATTAATCCTACATGCTATATTTCGATCCACCTGATTAGAAATGGCTAGGTGATCATTTTTTGATGATAACGGATTGCCCCCCAACGTATGAGTGTTAGGAGAAAATCGTATGACCGAAATACATTGTAGGTTACACTTCCATGAGACACCAAAGGGGAGTCAGAGAGAGAGAGAGATATACAACTGAAGCAATGCAAGGAAGGACAGAGGAATGGAGGGGGCAAGACCTATTGAACTAATATAAGTCTCATTTTATTTTGGAGTACATAATTTCAAATGAGGCAGGGGAGGCATACCCATACCCGCTAAGATAACTGAGTACAAAGAATAATGGTGAACCCAACAATGTGGGACTGAGCTACAAAGTACATGATACATGATACTTGATATCCGGGCATCAATGGGCTAGAAAATAATATAATGGATCTCATATACATAATGTGTCTGAAAAGACATAGGCCAAGACTAAATACAATAACATTTGATTACATGAGACATAATACCCCTAAAATTGACATGGTGAGGGGGAATCACAACCAAAGAAGCCATGTTGAACAGGAAAGAGCTTTGAATATTTGAATGGGTCATCTGAAGGAGACATGCATGCGGTGGGTGTTGCAAGCGACTGAAACTGAACCCATCAAATTTGTGGAACTACATCTGACATTGGATCATAATCTGCAGACATCCAGGCATGTGGGGGGATACCTTAAGGGCCACCCCCTCATAAGGTATGCAACATCTCACACACACCCGAGAAGCACTGGTACAATCTATTGGATCACCGGACCATCAAGTGTACTATTCTTAATCGCGTGATAATGAGTTGGAGTCAATCACGTGAGAAACAACAAAGTCAAAGGGAAATGATGATTCCCTTTACTTGATATGAGGCACCGAACAATGATGAAAGTTGGAGCTAAGGTACACCACCCTCTAGACCACACTTCTGGAATGAATTTGTTGAAGTCGACGAAAGAGGGCCTGCCAGAGTTGAGGCAATGAGGAATCCTCAACAAAGGCACGACAGATCGTAGTGAATTGACTAATGGATTGACACCAGGGATGATGATGGAAGAAATGGAGAGGAGTGGTGGGCTGACGAATTGATTTGATATGGGTGTCTAACTTGCTCTTCTATGCAAGCACCTCCCACTCAATTAAAACAAATTAAGGATCTTTCTTATACATGCACATGAGGAATTGAATTCTTGATTCAAGTGTATGTGTTTTAACTGGTTTAAGGCTTTATGTGTGATCAATTAAAAATTTGTTTAAGTTGATTAAAAGCATGTACAACAACCATAATTGCATCAAATTAACCAACAACACATAACGGCAAACATAATAAAGGATTTCACCCTCCACACTTGGGTTACGTCTCCTTGAGCCTTCGTCAATGGACTTGGCTCTTTGGGATTAAGATGGTCAATTTATTTTACAATTTGATGCTAAAATCCAATGGTTGTTTGGACCGTACCAATGGGTTTATAATACCAAAATACCCCTGGATTGACTGCTCAATCTCTGGAAATGGACCTAGGCTCCCTTGGGATTGACCCCTTCGATCGGTGTCCTTAAACTTCCCTAAGATTCTCTGTGGAAAAAACTCTCCTATAAGTCCTCTTCTACTCATGAAACCTATTCTATTGTCTCCATCACATATCAATCATCTAAAATAGGTTGTTCATTCGTTCAGGATGAACTCAGGCTCCCTGTTCTATGGCTCCAACAACTGGTGGCACTGAGCTCCCTAAAACTTCCATGTCGCTTCTTTGGCTATAGAAGTATACAAATGCTTCTGCAAACCCCATCATTGGATTCAAAAGGTTCAATATAGTCAAAAATGACTATTTTTTTCCTGAGAATGGCCTATGGCTGCCCTGGCTAGGCCTCATTCTCCTGTTGGCTCCTGGTGGCCCTGGTGGTCCACGGAACTTCTCTGAAGCAAAATCACACTCAGAAGTCCTCACCTGGCTTTGTAAAACTCACCAATGGCTCTAGAATTATTGAATTAATCAATAATGCCTCTTCATTTTCTTAGAATGGTCGAAAATTGAGCCTTCTACACTTTTTGCCAATATCTCCTTGGAAAACTCCACTAAATGTGGAGAACTCCAGTTAACTGGAGTTAAATTAGGGATGACCGCCAAATTTGGCACGCCCTTATCCGCTCCATCAATAAATCCATGGATTAAAATTTATGGTTAGGGTAGTGGCCACATGCGCACCCCCAACCGTTAATTGGCTTATATGTTAGCGGAAACAACGAAATACAATATCAGAGTTTCATTAAACATACATACGTTCACGATCAACATTGGATCCATTTTACAGGACTTCACAATATCAAATAAATTTGCAACTGTAATACAAGGTACATCGCAGATTGCGAGACATACAATCTCGCAAATCGCACGTCGCGGAATATAACAAATACCCTTAACGTTTAAACAATACAAGTGTCGATGCAAAGTTGTGATCACATCGCCACATTGCAATTCGACCGAAATACCTTTTTGCAGATCGCAAGGTTTAAGATTTCACATATCGGAAATATTAACCCATCGCTCTTCGGCTTATCGCACATATAACTCATCGCACTTCGCAAGTTTAGCTTTATACCATTAAACCTTATTCCTTGTGAACTACGAAGTCGCTTCCCATGCGCTACGATCTCCATCGTTGGTTTGGTCCTTGATCTGACGATCCTCGTTATCTCTCAACCTCCTTATTTCGCATCGCAGGTTAAAAAATTTAACTTTGTGAAACTCTTTAATGGTAAACTCTGTTATGTGCAATGTGAAACGTTTCTCCACTGCGATGAGATCTCTCTCATTGATCTCCCATTGCTGCTTCAGCAATCTAATCACCACCGTTCAGCCCTCCTTGTTGATTGGATCACGGTCGTCCGTTCCATCTGCAACATTTTTGCGATTGTGCAATCCCTGATTCTATATGAAAAGTTCCAGACTCCATGACAGCGACCAATTCGAATCCCTCTCTGCTGGTAGATCTAGTTCTGAACCTATTTTGGAAAGCGAACATCATGCCATAAATCAATCATACAAACACAGAATTTGATGAAACAAATTGCATTGGAATCCTGGTGACAAGCTCTATGGTCTCGTCTTGGTTTTAAGAATTTTTTAGAACTTTTAAATTTTAGCTAATCCTTAGGCCCTGCTCCCAATCTAATCACTCCTTCCCACTAACAGGCTTTTGGACCCACAAAAGTTGATGATTATCTGCCTTGAACTTCAACACTTTGCTACTTTCAAGTTATATCAACTGATTTTTCTTGACAAGTCTTTTTGGCGATCATCTTGACATGCCTTGCACCACAACTAGTTATGTCTCTTTACCACTTCTCTCTGGTTGTTGTTGACCCACTTCAACATTGCTGAATACTGTAAATTGATGCATACCCTATTGTACCACTGTTCTATCTATTTTCTTGGAAAACTGTTAGCCTGCCCACTAAGAATGAAGTCCCTCTTGCAACAAATGCATACAAGCTTCTTCTTGGAAATCCTCTTATCCAAATTAAGCTTACAATATGAGTGAACTCTTGGTGTCAACACAAGAAACCAGCTTGTTCTGAAATGGTTGTAAATTGCTTTGCATCTTGTCACAAGAACACACGATAAATCTTGAAAAGAAAATCTTATGCAAGAATTGAAATGAAGACCACCTCTTTTTGCTTCTTCAAAGCACTAATTATCACCTTCCTGTAACATCACATACATGGCGATCCTCTTGCACATTGGTGTATCCATTTATCGACTCACAATAGACAAACACCCTTGACTAAAACATAAGTCGTGCAACATGCGACATCAACAACAAGTTGACATGAAATGTGCAATACAATCGACACAAGACGATATGAAAAGTGTGCAACACAATCGACACAAGTCGAAAAACATGTGTGCAACACAATCGACACAAGTTGATATACAACATGATACATATTGAAAACACTCATGCATGTATCTATGCACAATGAACCTATTTACAAATTCATCATTTACACATGCAAACTCATGCATATGTACACTTTCAACTCTTCCTTTCAAGTACAAACAAGTACATAATCCAAAAACATGTGGGTGACTATAAGAGCTGAACTAAATTATATTGCTGCAACGTAAGTGAGTAACATACCCATATTTTACACCTCAACGATGAATTTGTGCAACAAAAATAAATGCCTTCAACTAAACAGCATTCACATGTAATCTTGCATCCTACAAGTTGTGATAATCTGCTGCAACTTGTCATACTTTCAATAGAAATTCAAGCATACATAAGGCTGAAATTTGCATCTATGTACAAAGTAAATGCATGCCTTACTTGGTCAATAAATCAAGCCATTTCTTGCCAACCCACTTCAATGGCGATTTTTCCGTTGAACATCTTCTTCTTGTGAATCATCTGGACTCACATTGATGATGGAATCGTTGGTCGCATTCTCGCTAGTCTTTTTATCCTCTTGCTTCATGTGCTTGGGATGAGTGGTTGGATGTAGTGTCCAACATTGGGCAATGAGATGTCCCTTTTTTTGGCAATGTGTGCAAATATTTTTCATCTTCTGTTCAAGTCGCCTTTCCTTGAATTGTTTCCTATATGATATCATTCTCTTCTAGCATCTCAAAACTTGATGGTTATTCAAACCACAATATGAACAACAACTTTTTCTCCCATTCATGCATCAAAATTTGTAATTCTTAACATAATCATAAAAAACATGATTATAGGAATAATTATACCTTGAATTTTGCTTTGAATGTTCATATTTTTCATCTTCTTGATAAAATGAACTTGAAGAGGTTCCAGCTCTCTTTTGAAGACCAACAACATTGTTCATGTCCTTAGATCTGTCACAACTCTCTTGTTCGCCATAAGTTGCATGTCTAAAAGCATCTTGCTGCAACATGGGTTTCAAAAAATTGCATTCATCTCGATTGCAAACTTTACATGTTTGATGGTTTGAACCTGCAACAAAAGTGCTTCTTAGAACTGTTTCAAGTGTCTTCATGGCTTTAGAACTTTCTCCATAAAATTTTCCATAGCCAAGACCCAAATACTTAGGCCTTTCCTCAACCATGCCTTGTGAATTTTTTCATAATCCTTGACCTTCATAGCCCATTTTCATCATAAATTTGGACCTTATTCTTCTAGTGTGTTTTTCAAAAGAACCTACACATTTATCTTGAGAGGAATTGAAGACAAATTTGAATTATTTACCTCTTCTTCAAGCACATGTTTGGCTAAGGCTTCTTTGGCATCATGGAGATGAATCTCCATCTCATGCATATTTTGAAGAAGTTCTTGATTCTCTTTCTTCATAGCAACCAAATTCTCTTGAAGTTTAGTGCTCTCCCTTACATCTTCATACAATTGTTGCACCATATCTTTCATGATGTGAAAGTCCTGCAACATCTCTTTATCAAAGAGTCTTACAAAGGAGGATGGTTTAGATTCACCACTAGAGGAAGTTGCCATCACAATTGTAATGAATGAAATAGCTTCACAACAATTCACAAAGCTTCAAAAACAATTGACAAAGCTTCAAAAACAATTTGGTTGTAGATTCAAGCTCTTCTCTACAACTTGTATCTCTTCTTCAAGCAGCCTCTTTTGCAAACAATCCCACTTGTGCTTCAAGGGTTACCCTGAGGTCCTTTGGGTAAGGAGGATGCTTTCAGCCTTCTTCCTTCTTTTTCTCTTCTGGACTTAGCTAGCAGTTTCTCCCCTTCGCCTCTAGCAAACTCAAACTTGTAAGCATCAATCAATTTGCAAACAGTTAAATTCTTTCCACTGTTAAACACCCTTCAAGTCAAACAAGCAAGCAAGCAACCTTGTGCTCTGTTAAGCAAGCAACCTAGTGCTATGATACCAACCTAATATGATATGGGTGGCTGACTTGTTTTGTTATGAAAGCACATCCCACTCAATTCAAACAAATTAAGGATCTTTCTTATACATGCATGTGCGGAATTGAATTCTTGATTCAGGTGTATGTGTTTTAACTGGTTTTAAGGCTTTATGTGTGAGCAATTGAACATTTGTTTAAGCTAATTAAAATCATGTACAACAACCATAAATTGCAGCAAATTAACCAACAACACATAACAACAAACATAATAAATGAGTTCACCCTCAACACTTGGGCTATGTCTCCTTGAGCCTCTGTCAATGGACTTGGCTCTTTGGGATTAAGATTGTAAATTTATTTTACAAGATGATGATAAACTCCAATGGTTGTTTGGACTATACCAATGGGTTTAGAATACCAAAATACCCCTGGATTGACTGCTCAATCTCTGGAAATGGACCTAGGATCCCTTGGGATTGACCTCTTCGGTCGGTGTCCTCTAGCTTCCCTGAGATTCTTTGTGGCACAAACTCTCCTAGAAGTCCTCTTATGCTCCTGAAACATGTTCTATTATCTCCAGCACATATCAATCATCCCAAATAGGTTTTCCATTCGCTTAGAATGAACTCAAGCTCCCCATTCTATGCCTCCAACACTTGGGGCACTTGGCTACCTGTGGCTTCTTTTTCTCTATAAGTCTCCAAATGCTTCTGCAAACCCCATCATTGGATTCATAAGGTTTAAGATAGTCATAAATTACTATTGGTTTCCTAAGAATGGCCTCTAGCTGCCTTGGCTAGGCCTCATTCTCGTGCTGGCTCCTAGTCGCCTTAGTGGCCCTTGGAATTTCTCTGAAGCAAAATCATGCTCAGAAGTCCTCACCTGGCTCTGAAAACCTCACCAATGGCTCTATAATGCTAGAATTAATCAAGAATGACTCTTCATTTTCTCATAATGGTCAAAAATTGAGCCTTTTACACTTTTTCCCAATATCTCCTAGGAAAAATCCACTAATTGTGGAGAACTCCAGTTAACTGGAGTTAAATTAGGCCCTGACCGCCAAATTTTCTGTGCCCTTATCCGCTCCGCCAATAAAGTTGTGCATTAAAAGTTATGGTTAGGGCGATGGCCACATGTGCACCCTCGACCGTTAAGTGGCTTATACGTTAGCGGAAACAACGAAATACAATATCAGTGTTTCATTAAACATCCATATGTTCACGATCAACATCAGATCCATTTTACGAGACTTCGCAATATCAAACAAATTCACAACCATAATACAAGGTACATCGTAGATTGAGAGACATACAATCTTTTAGATCGCACGTTGCAGAATATAACAAATACCCTTAACGTTTAAATAATACAAGTATCAACGCGAAGTTGTGATCGCATCGCCAGCAATTCGACCGAAATACCTTTTCGCAGATCGCAGGGTTTAAGATTTCGCATATCAGAAATATTAACCCATCGCTCTTCGGCTTATCGCACATACAACTTGTCGCACTTCGTAAGTTTAACTTTATACCATTAAACCTTATTCCTTGTGAACTGCAAATTCGCTTCCCGTGCGCTACGATCTCCACCGTGGTTGGGTCCTTGATCCGACGATCCTTGTTATCTCTCCACCTCCTTATTTCGCATCACAAGTTAAAAAATTTAACTTTGTGAAACTCTTTAATGGTAAACTATGTTCTGTGCGATGTGTGATGTTTCTCCACTGCGATGAGGTCTCTCCCATTGATCTCCCACTACGGCTTCGGCGATCTAATCACCACCGTTCAACCCTCGTTGTTGACTGGATCACGGTCGTCCGTTCCACCTGCAACATTTTTGCGGCTCTGCAATCCTTGATTCTATATTTAGAGTTCAAGACTCCATGACAGCCACCAATTCGGATCCCACTCTACTGGTAGATCCGGTTCTGAACTTGTTTTGGAAAGCGAACAGCAGGCCATAACTCAATCATACAAACTCAGAATTTGATGAAACGAGTTGCGTTGGAATCCTAGTGAAAATATCAACGCTCCAATCTTGGTTTGAAGCATTTTTTAGCACTTTGAAATTTTAGCTAATCCATAAGCCCTTATCCCAATCTAATCATGAATTCCCTTGTCAAAGCATAATATGCATGGTTGACTTGGCAATGACTAACTCGATTCTAGAGGGGATGGTCAATTACTCATACGGAGGCTTTACATAGACTAAACGATATGTTTTCAAGCCAAAATGAGTAAAATGGGATGAATGCAACACAAATACAGATGGAATACTATAACAAGATTCAATGGGACTCAGAACAGACTCCATGAATGCAGGGGTGACTCGTCTTGGATGCTCTGAACAAGGGTGACTCGATGATGTTGCTACATGGGAGAGGCCGAGAGGGGACCATGAAAACATAAGTAAATAATGGTTACTCATGACAAAAATTAACACATGAGTCGATAAGTGCCAAGGCAAAGTGGTACCAAAATACATACCAATCATATGAAGAAATTTGATTTTAAAAGGCATTAAAGTGAAACCTCATGGAAAAAATGGCTTCCGGGTGAAGTGTCAAATTACCAAAAATAAAGGGAGATCCATTATAAAACTCAGTGACTTCTTTCTAATGGTGCTGACAGTTCATCAAACCAAGCTACGGTTTGGTCACAATGACCGACGAAAAACACTAGGTTTTTTCCTATAAAAGGGCTTCTTGCCCCCAAATCCAATTCATTTGCCTAATGAGTTGTTGAAGAATTTGGAGAGGAGGAGAAGGCCCTAAATATTACAAACTCATATTGGAAAAACTGACCATCGGATTTTGGATCGGAGACTTTTAGGTAGGTGGCCTTACTTGTCTAAAATAGCCTTAATGCTTCTTGGAAGGATGGTCTCCAGTGAAGAATCAAACTAAGAAAGGATACAAGGATGAACTGCTAGAGAAGGTCTAGGATCATCCCTGCCCACCAAGTCAAACATGGGGGTTGGGAAATAGCTGTGGTACTACATAGAGTAGAATATTTGAAGGTATGGTATAAAGCCTCTATGATATATGATGTGGATAGGGCTCGCCAAAGAGGTTGGTAGGAAAAACTATCCAAATAATGGGAGGATAATCGACCATACCTAGATATTTTGGGTCTAAGCAGAGACTTCTTAATCAAATGATAAGGTAGCTAGGGGGACCATCATGCCCCCAAGCATGAGATACAACCCCCAATCATATGTGATGGAGGGGACTAACCTGGTATGCAAAGGTGGGAATGATGCCCCTAGCTAGATGAGTTTGTAGAGTGCCATTGTGTTCCAAGTGCTCAAATAATGGATTGAAGCATTCGGTCCTATTGGTATGAGATCCTCCAAAGGGTGATGAGGAGATGGTGGGGCATGTGTGCCCCTATTTTTGTATGTAACATGTTATGGGCATGTAATATGTATTTAGAGAAGTGGACTCCAAGCACATTTTGATGAGTTGATCCGCCACTTTTTTATTTTATGGATGTCTTCTTATGGGAAGAACGAATAAAGACTAGCAATAAGAAAAAGGAAATGGTGGATTACCAATCTCACTTGGCATTGCATATATGAATCAAATGGGCTGAATTTATGGGTTCACATACATGGTGTCACTATACCAAAGAGTGGCTTCAGATATAATGAATTGATGCTCATCTAGACAACACAGTGGTTGAACAACAACAATGTCTAAGGTGTAGAAATTATATGCACTAATCATGCATATGTCCTAGATCCACCTGATCTCACACTATTTAACTTTATGCAAGATACTGAATCATTCCACTTGTTAATCTTTTGCAGAAAATTAATTGCACACACATGTAAAGCATAAATAAAAATAATCGCACATAACACAGTGGTTTTAACTGGGAAAGCCTAAAGCTGAAAACCCCAACTATATATTATGTATCATGGATATCATATGACAATCCTCATACAAATCTTATCAAGCTCTCAGTACAGTACAATCGTCATACACTAATCAGGAAAAATCTTGCAAATCCATGCACCGATCTTTGCCTCTTGCTAGCCTGCCTCCACTGCGCAATCCCTGCTGAAGAATAGCTCTGAATGAATTCGAATTACCCTTGCCTTGACTGGGAAATCCTCGTTGGAAACTCCAATGTGTGTGTGATGCAATCAATGCATCACTATAGTCACAACAGATAGTCCATCTTGCCCTTTCACCTATCTCTCCACTGGGTCTCCACTAAAACTGCCATGCACTGTAGTTAACTGTTGTATTGTTTAGTTGATTAATGAGTTATTATTTGTGAATTAATTAACTAATTAATTCACTCCACTCTCACTAGTGTATCAATCATTTAGACTAGATACAACTAGCTCAACTGAGTCTAATTGAGTTAAACTAAATACAACTCCATAACTACTTCTTCCAACTGTTTCATAACTCTGCCACTTGAGTTATAATTGAGTCCTCCATGCATTAGCTCCAGTAAACCCTTGGGAATTGTGTAATTCCCTCAATCCACGGATGTGCCACATCTGTGCACTGAAACAAAGTGTTCCAAGAGAATAATTTGTTGTTTAGTGTCTGATTATTATTAAGAGCTAATAATAATCGACATGCATCTATTTTTAGATCAGCAATCTATAAATAGACTTCACCCAATATTCTAAAAATAGAATTTCATCTATTTTTCAGCGATCAACCATCCACAAATAGCATCCTGCAACCACAAAATATGATCACCGGTGATAAAAATAATTGCCACCAAAAATAACTGTAGGGCCCACTTAGTGAAGGTGACTGATTTTCACTAAGCTTCATCATCTTGTTGAATCTCAAAACTCCCACTCAACAAGATAGGGATTATCCTTCACCCCTATCCTGCCTCTATGGTATTCGAATTTTCTCCTAGTGAGTGCCTTCGGCAAAATGTCTGCATCCTGATCTTCCATAGGAATGTACTGAAGCAACATGATCTTCCGCTGCACACAATCTCTGATATGATGATACCAGATATCAATATGTTTATATCTATCATGAAACACAGGATTAACCGAGAGTTTAATGCAACTCTGATTATCACAATGTATCACCATGGGATCTAAATGTGAACCGAAAAAACCAACCACGATCTTCCTCATCCAGATAGCCTCACATGCAGCTTGACTCGCTGCCATGTATTCCACTTTCGCTGAACTAAGTGCCACGGATATTTGTTTCCTGCTATACCAAGAAACTTTCATAGATCTGATACTGAAAATCCCCCTTGATGTGCTCTTTCTGTCTATTGGGCTTCCTGCCCAGTCTGCATCCATGAAGCCATGCAACTTCACCTCATCCGTCTATCTGTACCATAAACCATACTCAGATGTGCCCCTGAGATATCTCAGGACATGCTTTCCTGCCTTCCAAAAGAGCTTGGTAGGCTTAACCATCGCTTGTGAAAGTTGGTTCACCGCATAGCATATGTCTGGTCTTGTATTGACTAAATACGTGAGCGAACCCACCAATTGTCGATAAACAGTGGCATCCACTACCTCTGTCGATGTAGCATCCTCTTTCTTCCAATTTCTTGGAAGAGGAGTGTCGATAGGCTTGCAGCCTTGCATGTGAAACTTCTCCAGTATCTCCTGGGCATACTTTCCTTGAGACACAAACACTTCACCTTCCTGCTGCCATATTTCCAATCCAAGGAAATAATGAAGGAGGCCCAAATCCTTCATCTCAAACTCCTTTGCAAGATCTGCCATGCATGAGTGTATCAACTGCTCATCACCTATTAGTATTAAATCATCAACATAAAGTACAATGATTAATATCTTACCCTCCACCACAATCTGGTACAGGTTTGCATCTGCCTCACTCTTGGTGAAGCCAAGTCCAGTGAAATAGTTGTCGATCCGAGTGTACCAAGCACGTGGTGCTTGTTTCAGCCCATATAGCTCTCTTTTGAGCCTGCACACATGCGACTCACTACTGAAGATCTCAAATCCTTCAGGCTGCTCAATGTACACCTCTTCCTCAATGATCCCATTAGGAGACGCGGTCTTCTCATCCATATGATGAATGTGCCAACCATCTGTATTTGAGAGAGCAAGGATGGTACGTATGGAAGAATACCGTCTGCTACAGTGCAAAAGGTTCATTCATAGTCAATCCCGATACGCAGGAAAACCGGCCAAATCTTTATCTCACACCCTAACATACATCATTAACTTGCTTTACCTTGTAGATCCATCTTGATCCTACAACTGATTTTCCCACCGGCCTTGGAAAAATCTCCCAAGCACTGTTTCTGACAATGGAGTCATACTCCTCCACCATGGCATCTACCCATGTGGGCTCCTGCACTTCTTCTTCAAAAGAAGATGGCTTTTTCATGATACACTTGCTCATAAGAGCCATGTATCCAGTAAATCGGTCAGGTGATTGTCTCTGTCTGCGTTGTGATGTAGGAACTCCTACATTCTGTGCCGCATCAAGCTTCAGTCTCTCAGCTTCTGTGGTACGCTTTCTACCTTGTATGATGTTTGGTTCTGCACGAGTGGACTCCTCCACTCCATGAATCTCCTCCTGTGGCTGATCCACATCCATAGGCTCATCTTTGGGAACAATAAGTTCCTCCTCCGCATGCAATTGTAGCTCCCTCTCAAGTGACAACTTCATGGCTTTCACCTCATTGAATTTTATATCCCGTCGCACAACAATCATCCGACTATATGGAAAATACACACGATAGTTATGGGGTGTTTCTATGTACCCCACAAATATCCCAACTTCTGTAGTAGGCTCCAGCTTCTTCCTGGCGTCCTTTGTCACATGAATGTAAACAGGTGAGCCAAAAATCTTCAAATGAGAAATATCAGGCTTCTTACCAGTAAAAGCTTCTTCAGGTGTACTCATGCCAAGTACTCTATGAGGACAATGGTTTTGCACATAAACAGCAGTGTTACATGCTTCCACCCACAAGTGCATCGGTAGGCCCTAGTCATGCAGCATTGCTCGTGCAACACCCACGATCATTTTGCTTTTTTCTCTCCGCAACCCCATTCTGCTTTGGGTTATGAGGCGCTATGAGTTATCTTCGAATTCCTTCTTTGCTACAGAAGTCTTTGAATTCACCCAAGATGTATTCACCACCATTATCGCTCCATAGAGCTTTCACTTGCTTCCCCGACTCCTTCTCCACCAATGCCTTGAACGCAAAGAACTTTGAGAACATTTCACTCTTCTTCTGCATGAAGAAGATCCATCATATATGAGAATATTCATCAAAAAATATAACATAATACTTGTGTTTTGCTGTTGAAGCAACCGAGAAAGGTCCACACACGTCTGTGTGAATTCTCTCCAGGATCACCGAAGCATGGTTCTCCTTCTCATGAAAGGTGGTCTTCACAAAATTACCCATAGTACATCCCTTTCACTGATATAACTGCGCAAGAGTACCCTTGGGAAGTCTAGTATAAATTTGCTGCAAAATATTCAAAGCGCCATGGTGAAGATGGCCCAATCTCTTGTGCCATAATTCGCCCTCATCTCGGCTCACCACTTCTTCTGCTTTGCCCACCATTGCAACGCAGCCATCTACTTCTAGCTTGTAGAGATTCTTACTTTGAACCCCTATCTTCTTGGTTTGACCCATTGTTTTATGTCGAAGGAAGGATTTTCCCTCACTGAAAACAACATCATAACCCTTGTCTTCCAGCATTGCGACTGACACCAAGTTCTTCTTCAGACCTGGAACATGCATAACATTCTTCAACAAGAATGGATTACCAAACTGCCTCTCAAAGGTAATGGTCCCAATTCCAGTCGCATTGTACCGACCATCGTCGCCAATCTCTATATGCATCTGGAGGTCCTTCTCCTCCAAGTCACTAAACAACTCTTTGTCTCTCGTCATATGGAAAGACGCACCACTATAAAGATACCACACCGATCCCATACAGCTTGAAACCAAGCATGTGATCAAGGAGAAATCAAGTTCAAATTGCGAGGCTAATACCTCTCCAGCTGCAGATCCAGCAGCCTTCTTGTTCTTCTTCTTCTGTGGACAGTTAGTGGCGAAATGTACATGTTTGTGATAGTGAAAACACTTCACTTTGGACAATCCTGCTTCTTGCCTTTAGCATCGGATTTTAAAGGATGTTTCTTCCCCTTCCCTTTCCTTACTTCGGCAGCCAAAGCGCAATTCACTTCATCTTCATTCTTCGATGAAGATCCATCCCTGGTACCCCGCCTTATCTCCTCCTGCACAAGATCCGACCAAAGTCGCTCCCATCCCGACAGTTTCTCCCGTCCATTGATAGAGTCTTCGTAGCTATGCCAAATCTTCGGAACCCCAAGGAGAGCCAATCTCACCAAGTCTTCATCATCAACAGTAGCCCCCACACTTCCTAGTTCATCCTTGCAATGGACAAACTTCGTGAGGTATTTTGGAATACTGTCGCCTTTCTCCATTTTTATTTTTCTAAGCTTGTCTTTAAGCGCCAACTTCCTCTGGTCACTTATGCTTTGGAAAAAGTCTGTCAAATCCTTCCACATTAAGAATGGATTGGCTTTCCCATGAAGGTTGGACACAATATGGTCCTTCACACCTTCCAACAGAATCCTTCTCGTCTTTGTTGTCTTCTTTTGCCATGCGTCAATTAATGCAGCATCGCTAGATCCCGTCTTAGGAACATCGCTATAGATGAACTCTTTCATTCCATTGTCCTCCAGCACTACCTCCATCCTGTCCTTCCATACTATGTAATTTGAGCTCCCATCAAGGGCATACTCCAATCGCAATCCATTGAAAGCCATTTCAATGTATACTCAACTTCTGCACCAAGAATCTTCTGTAGCAAATTCGAATTGTCCACCAGCACAAACTCACTTTACAATTGCAATCTTCAATTAACAATGCTTTGATACCATGTAGAAATTATATGCACTAAGCATGCATATGTCCTAGATCCACCTGATCTCACACTATTTAACTTTATGCAAGATACTGAATCATTCCACTTGTTAATCTTTTGTGGAAAATTAATTTCACACACATGTAAAGCATAAATAAAAATAATCGCACATAACATAGTTGTTTTTAACTGGGAAAGCTTGAAGCTGAAAACCCCAAATATATATTATGTATCATGGAGAACATATGACAATCCTCATACAAATATTATCAAGCTTTTAGTACAGTACAATCGTCATACACTAATCAGGAAGAATCTTGCAAATCCATGCACCGATCTTTGCCTCCTGCTAGCCTGCCTCCACTGTGCAATCCCTGCTGAAGAATAGCTCTGAATGAATTCGAATTACCCTTGCCTTGACTACGCAATCCTCATTGGCAACTCCAATGTGTGTGTGATGCAATCAATGCGTCATAGTCACAACGAATAGTCTATCTTGCCCTTTCACCTATCTCTTCACTGGGTCTCCACTGAAACTGCCATGCACTGTAGTTAACTGATGTATTGTTCAGTTGATTAATGAGTTACTATTTTTGAATTAATTAACTAATTAATTCACTCCACTCTCACTAGTGTATCAATCAGTTAGACTAGATACAACTAGCTCAACTGAGTCTAACTGAGTTAAACTAAATACAACTCCATAACTACTTCTTCCAATTGTGTCATAACTCTACCACTTGAGTTCTAACTGAGTCCTCCATGCATTAGCTCCAGTAAACCCTTGGGAATTGCGTAATTCCCTCAGTCCACTGATGTGCCACATCTGTGCACTGAAACAAAGTGCTCCAAGAGAATAAGTTGTTGTTTAGTGTCTGATTATTATTAAGAGCTAATAATAATCGACATGCATCTATTTTTAGATCAATGATCTATAAATAGACTTCGCCCAATATTCTAAAAATAGAATTTCATCTATTTTTTCAACTTGATCAACCATCCACAAATAGCATCCTGCAACTTCTGAAATATGATCACCATGTCTAAAAATAGACTTGCGCCAAAAATAGCCTGCGGGCCCACTTAGTGAAGGCGACTCTTTTCACTAAGCTCATCATCTTGTTGAATCTCAACATAAGGGACTGGTTTGTTGAAGGAATGATTAAGTGGATAATCCATAGAGTGATCTGAAGTGATGTGAGACTCTAGAGGTTCTTCTAAATGAGGAATAATAATGGTACTAAATTCAACACTACATATGCACTAGGGGGGTTGGGGAGAATTTCTTCTCCTAGACTCTCAAAAATAGATCCCCCCTTACCCAAACATGGAGTGGAAATGTAATGGCCACAAGGTGTATGTGGTTCAAATTCATGGGTTCGAAGTAACGGGTTATTGAACCAATCAAATTCATTGTGCATGAGGTCTTTGGATTTAACAACATATTGATCATGGGTTTGTTTCATAAGGAAGTACACATTATGGTGCATATCATCCCAAAGATAGTTAAGGGCAGATCGAGATACAAGGTGTATTTCGATTCACCAAGTTAAAAATGTTGAAGTTTGCAACAAGAAATAGTGAAATTGGCACCCGGAAACAACAAAGCAGCACATACACTAAGTGTGGGACCAGGAGGTCCAAGCAGCACCTACACTAGTGTGGGACCATAGGTCTTAGCAGCACTTACACTGTTGTGGGCTAAATTTGGTGCATGTCTGTTTTAGTTATCACTTAATTAAGGTGGGCAATAAAATGTAATATAATCTCAAAATAACTTGTAATTATAGTTAACTGAGTGTGATAAACTCATTTAACGCATGAATTTCGAGTTGAGGGTAGTTGGTGAGGCATGCAGAGTAATTCTAGTTGTAACAGAGTTCGAAGTGCAGTGGTGCATTAGTTAATGCAGGTTGTAATCAGTTTAACTCAATTGAGTTAAACTCAGTTGTGCTAGTTTTAACTGTTAGATACACTAGTGAGAGATCAAGTGAATTAAATATTAATTAATTCACAACCAATTATCGCACATGCAACTAAGGATTTACTATTATTAGTTGCATGCATTTCAGTTCCAATGGAGACCCATTTGAGATCTAGGTGAAAAGGAAGTGTGACTATCAGTTGTGATATTAGCAGGCTACCCAGGTGTAGTTAAAACAACACAGGATGCCCATGATACTCAGTGCAGTGTAGGAAGGCTAGAATTCCTTGTGAATAGGGATTGCATTCCTCATGAACTGCGTGAGCAAGGCAGGCTGAAGACAGGCTGAGAATTGGCTTAGTATTGGCCCGATTTTGTATGGATCAGTGTGAGACAATTAGTTTAATACAGGAGGGCTCTTGTGAGAAGAGTTGTATGTAATTGTTTCATGATTCCTTGTGGAATATACAATATATGATAGAGGGGTTTTGAGCAGCAAGCTTTCCCTGGGAAATTATCCGTGTTGTGGTTTGATTGATTCTTCTTTGCTTCATGTGATTGACGATTGTGTTTTTAATTTCGCAAAATATTTGTAGAAGTAATTCATTATTTAACTTTAGTACATTGTTAGATTGGATTGAATCCGTGATATATATGCTTGTTGTATAATTTCTACATGGTATCAGAGCTGTGTTATAAATTCTATACATGGTATGAGTGCAGGAATTATTTGGCTGAGCGAGTTTGCAGAGAATATGTGAAAATTTTGATGCAAAATTTTCAAAAACAAATAGCATATTTGGATTCCTTGCAAAAAAATACCCAAATTTATTTAAAAATAAATAAATAAATTCGGTCGAATAGGAGCTCGAATGAGGGAGAAATCGTCGATTTAAAATCAGCTCTTTTGTTAGAAAATTTTGCGATGGCAGGACAATTACAATGTGTGCAAGTCAGAAAAGGAAAAGTTTTCCTTCGACACAAAGTCATAGGACAAGCCAAGAAGATTTGGATTCGTGTGAAGAATCTCTAGACTTGATGTAGATTTGATTTCTATAGAGCTTCCAACCATTGGGAAGTGTAAGAAAGCCATGCAATTGAACCTTGAGAGGGTGCTGGATTTGCATGCAAGTGAGAATGAACCTCAATATATGGGGCAGCCACATGCGGAGGATCATGGAGTGGTAGAAACCACTCAAGCAAAGAAATTTGGACCCAGATGGGTAGAGGGAGTACATGCAGCTATACCTCTAGGTGTGAGGTGGGGTGACATGCAAGATTAATCCCAAGAATAAATTTGGGTAGGGTCCTAGAGATGGTGTGTCTCATGGATCGAACCTATATACGAGGAGCCCACAATAAAGCAGTAGAAGGATCATTTAGATTGATGTAGTCAGATGTTAGGAGGACATAAATGAGAGTGACAGGTGTTGGATACTAGAGCGCAGATTAGAGTTGGCAGCAGTGCAGAGTGCATGGATGCAGATGTCAACAATGCAGAGAATCCAGTAGACATGTGTAGTAGCTAGCAGCAGTTAGAAGACTCTGATGACAGATGCATTATACTGGTTCAGTTATTTGGAGGATATTCAGTTTCGGAATGTGTTGCATGTGCGAGAAACACTAGAGAAGTGTTTCATGCAAGAGTTGCATTTCGCATGCAAGGACATTCCTTTCTTGTTGACAGAGAGTGTTGAAGTTTGCAACAAGAAATGGTGAAGTTTGAATCTGGAAACAACAATGCGGCACATACACTAAGTGTGGGACCAGGAGGTCCAAGTAGCACCTACATTAGTGTGGGACCACAGGTCTTAGCAGCACCTACACTGCTGTGGGATAAATTTGGTGCGTGTCTATTTTAGTTATCCCTTAATTAATATGGACAATAAAATGTAATATAATCTCAAAATAACTTGCAATAGTTAATTGAGTGTGAAAAACTCAGTTAACTCATGAATTTTGAGTTGAGGGTAGTTGGTGAGGCATGCAAAGTAATTCTAGTTGTGACAAAGTTCTAAGTGCGGTGGTGCATTAGTTAATGCAGGTTGTAATGATTTTAACTCAGTTATATGAGTTAAACTCAGTTGTGCTAGTTGTAACTGTTATATACACTAGTGAGAGATCAAGTGAATTAAATATTAATTAATTCATAATCAGTGATCTCACATGCAACTGAGGATTTACTGTTATTAGTTGCATGCATGTCAATTCCAATGGAGACACAATTGAGATCTAGGTGAAAGGGAAGTGTGACTATCAGTTGTGATATTAGCAGGCTACTCGGGTGTAGTTAAAACACCACGGGATTCCCATGATACTTAGTGCAGTGTAGGAAGGATGGAATTCCTTGTGAATAGGGATTGTATTCCTCATGAATTGTGTGAGCAAGGAAGGCTGAAGACAAGCTGAGAATTGGCTGATTATTGGCCCAATTTTGTCTAGATCAATGTGAGACAATTAGCTGAATACAAGAGCGCTCTTGTGAGAAGATTCATATGTAGTTGGAATATACAATATATGATAGAGGGGTTTTGAGCACCGGGAAATTATCTGTGTTGTGGTTTTATTGATTCTTCTTTGCTTTGTGTGATTGGCGACTGTGTTTTTAATTTCGCAAAATATTTGTAGAAGTGATTCAGTGTTTAACTTTAGTACATTTTTAGATCGAATTGAATCCACAATATACATGCTTGTTGTATAATTTCTACAAAAAATGGCTAGGTGATCATTTTTTGGTGATAACACCATCCCTCAGTTGTGACCTCTATCCTAGTTGCGCAATAACAATTTCGCGCTCCAGCCATGCATGCAAGGTGCAACCTGACCTCCATTACGACTATGCGACATATATAAATCGCACTCCTTTATGGAACCTCCACAAGTCGTAATTTAATCCTGTAATAGAATTTCAACCTTCATTAGAGTGCAATCATGCAACCTTTTTTTCAAATCGCAGTGTGCTTCTGTGATCTCCCCAAGTCACGCTCTTATTTGCGATAAACATAGGCCGCAATCTCATTTGTGACCTTCCTCGGGTCATATTTTCATTATTTACCTCTACAAGTCACAATTTCCAGATGCAACCTCCTTTTATTGGAACACTTGCTTTAGAGATCACCACAAGATTCATCTTTGATGACAAATTTAAATAGTTGTAAACAATGTCCCAGTATTTACAACGACAGTAATTAAGGGAAAGGTGCATATTTTAATGATTCGTCTTCACAGCAACTGTTAATATCCAATTTTTTAACACTTTCAAATGCTCAAGCAACCTGTAAGCATAACACATTTATTCATGGTGTTGTAGTTTGTTCTTGGGCATTGTGTTAACACAGATTTTGGGCATGTAGTCAATCCATATCCAAGGGACATCAAGAAGACAAGAACACTTGTAATAAAAGCGCACTAACAAAAAGGTTATAGCCTATTACTAAACTAATAAAGGGTACACACCACTGGAAGAAGTTTAACAACTATAAAGAATAAATGCATAGCACATAGAAGAGGTGTGTCTCATCCAATTTTAGTTAGCATTCTAGGCACGCTTCCGCAGAAGATCTGTACAAATATCAAGTTGGCAGTGGGAAAAAAGGTGACAACTATGGATGGAAGGCATATCACTTGATGATGACTCTATGTCCACATTGAGTTAACAACTCTTATTCTTAGCAAGGAATGAAGAGTTACACAATCCACTTTAGTGCATGCATGAGCAGTTGTATCTATCCCAGATGAGAGAAAATTGACAATTTGGCTATTGTTTGAGCACACCAAAAGAGATACTCTTCAACCTATCTTTAGGTTTATTCATATAAATATCAACAATTTCATATTCGTTCTTTGTATGTGATGAGAGGCACAACAAAACAACACCTCTGGAGGCAATAAAAGATGAGTCTCAAAGTTCGAATATAATGTATGGATTAATGATGATTATGAAAAATTTTCACATTTTTCAATTAG
The DNA here is from genome assembly GCA_034641835.2 of Pinus albicaulis. Lineage (NCBI taxonomy): Eukaryota > Viridiplantae > Streptophyta > Pinopsida > Pinales > Pinaceae > Pinus > Pinus albicaulis. Next base: position 1,373,417,002 of record CM076580.1, on the reverse strand, counting down.
TGAAATTTACAAACACTATGTTTTCAACACTTGTTCTATGGATGATAGTAGGTCTATGTACGAAAATATGATTGAAGAAGCTTAAGGATACCCTACAAAGGCCACTTTCTCTAACAACATCGTTTCACAAAAGAGAATTGTACAAGGATCCAACTAATGTCTTTATTTCAGTCAATTGATCGTGTTTTAATGTATTATTTGTCGACAGACATGTATAATCGTTGAAATTTTCTTGGAGGATGAAGAAGGAAGAGAATGTAGACATATGTGAAGAAAACTAGGGTTTCTCACGGAGGTTGTGAAATTAGGGTTTTAGCGAGCCAAAAAACCAATTCCATACCAGCTTCTAGAACCATTTAGTAGTATGAAAATCACAACATCAAAAGTTGGTTAGATGAAAGTGAAGCGCAGTGGAAAGAAAATATGATTGTTTTTTGACCTGGAAACAACTTTGGAAAAAATCATCTTAGGGTTTTCAAGAACCCTCTACATTCGCCTCGTGTCTCCTCTAATATTATAATGTAAATATTCCTCATCATGATACTAGCAGCTATGATGAGATTGATCTAGGCATGCAATAGTCATTAGACATGAGAGAACGGTAAGGTAGTTCAAGATTCATGAGGGTAGGTGAAGGGTCACAGTACGTGAACAATCACCTCATTTCTATAAGTATGCCATCATTCCTCACTTGTATGGGGACTTTTAGCACTTAAGCTATTACTAGCATTAGACAGTTGGTTTGTGCTTGAGAGCTAGAGGCACTCAGCTCTTGGTAGCTAGTAGGGTGAGTTGTGGTGAGGTTAGTATTTTGCATTGGATAATGGTATGAATGAACTTGGAGGGTTTGAGTGAACTTGTTATACATATTATAAATTTTTACCAATCCTTTACATATTATGAATTTTACATATTTATGTCGATATGTGTCTCTTCTTGAAAATGGTCAAGCCAACCTTCGTCTACCCTTTTTCCATTGTGATGACATATGCACCATGGTCTGTACTCCTAACATCTGGCACCCTCTCTGCTTGACATTTGGTTCTCGGCCTATTTCCTCTATGGTCAAAGTAAAGTGAATTGTTCTTCCATGCCCTCAGATTCTTCTCGACATGGTAATTCTTCGAGCATGCATGGGTTTGATTCTAGTCATAGAATATGTATGCTTTTATGTTAGCCCTCTGGGAAGATAAAATATAGCCTTGAATTCCTGTTAGGTTTTGCGACATCCGGATTTGAAATCGTTGACATGTTAAGGCAAATAGGGGGCCCTAGGATTTGATACTTGCTTTTCTTGTTTTTGGGTCGGAAAGTCTGCATTGCACTGCAGACTAAGAGGTTATTAGGTGTGATGCAAGAAGATTCATGTTTAGTTTAGGTGAATGGGGAAAGAAAGAGATAATAAAACACATAAGGACGCCATGAGGAGTTCTAACTCAGATCGCTTGTTTTGGATTTTACTTTTAAGGGTCTCTAGGTAGGGGGCATTACTGAAGAAATTCAAGCCAAGCGTGACATGTAGTGGCAAGCTCTGCATTTCCAACCGATATTCCTTGTAATTTTCCCTTTGTCTATTATATTCCCTATTTTTATTTTATCATCGTGGTCTTGAATTAGTTCAACCAATGTATGTTCATCACCAATGCGATCCCTTTTTGTCTGTCTTTGGACAAAAGAATACGAAGTGATAATGATAAGAAGAATAGTACAATGGAGGGTATGGCATCTGCATCATCATATGACATGGCTAGAAATGGAATAGAATAAAAGCTTGGGATATGGCGCTCACTATTTAGTGGTATTTTCAAGACATTTTACATACAATTGAGCGGCCTTTATTTTATTGGGTTCTTGTGGTTTTATCCTCAATGTCGCCTTCTGCTTGTTGTATATATTCCCCTTTACACAAATGGTCGCTCGTTCGAATACCTTGTGCATCGTATATCTATCTATAGTTTGTCATCGCCACTTCCCAAGCACTAGGCTCCCCAGATTGCTACAGCCCATGTGGATTCCATGGCCATCTAATATCAAGAGGTGTATGTTATTAGGTGAGACACCACCTGGAACAAATGCAGCAAAGTGGCAAAGCCAATTTAAAAAAAGTTCTTTAGTCATCCATGCATGGGGGTGCGCAGCCATGTATGCTCCTAGTTCACAGTTTTGTATATAGTTTTTCAACTAATTTTTACCTTTGAATAGATAAAATCTTAGGATTCAAGCACCAATTGCATTGACACAACATAAAATGGTTATCCACTCCCTGCTCTTAGGAAAAATATTTGGCACGTTTCGGCTCCCTCTCTTGGAAATTACCCGCATGTCACAATTCCTCCCCTCCTATAAACATGTTTCATCGCAGTCCCATATATGGTCTGCACCATAAGAATGTTTATCGTATGCACTAGAAAGAGTGTCATAGAACTTACATACAAATACAGGGCACAAATTTAATGCTCTGTCTCTTTCAAGGCCCTCAGTTGTATGCAATACAAGGTGTGGGTGCCTTTTTTTAAACCCAAACCACCAAGATTTACCATGAAACCCATATTTGAATGGGTTTGGCCTCCCTTGACAGATTTGAGCAACTGTGGCTTTGAGTTGTATCAACTCTAGCCCATGTCCCAATTGGGCCATTTCTTTACACCACTCAACCACCTCGGCCTCCTCCTCTTCAGTCATAACTGTAACAGGCCCTCTACGTTTGGTGTGAGTGAGCCCATTCATCCAATAATGTATTGATGAGGGAGGAATACTATGTTTCTTTGCAGATGTCCAAACAGAATATCCATTGAACTCTATGTCGTCAATTGCAGCTAAAATTTCTTATTTTGTCCAACCTCTTATAGCACCGATCTTTTTAGTTGAAGTTGCCCCTTGGACTGTAGTTGATGATGGCTCTGTGAGTGATGGTGTGACAATATTAGCTTCAGCCACATGGTCATCCTCAACAACATTTCTTAGAGAATTTTTGACATTGACATCACCTGTCCTTTCTTCATTCGATGAAGTGCATCGCAGTTGCGCACTTATGGTCACTCTTCTGCCACTTGTCCTTGTACGAGCTACATAACTAACTCTTGCCATGGATGCAACTACCTGCAGAATTATTGCATGCATCTAGCTAAGGATAATTGAAAAGAATGCTTTCATAGAAGCCAAACATATCTCTGCTTTATTACAGGAATCATCAACATGTATGTTAGTAGCATCTCAAGATATTTTCATACAACCCTTAAAAAAACAAATCTACAGATGGAATTAGTTGTATGTCTTCAAATATATCAGTGACTATTGTTTTGATAACTTGTTTTTACACTTAAAATACAATGATTGTTTTGAAACTTGTTTTTACACTTAAAATACAATGATTGTTTTGATAACTTGTTTATAAAAGTTAGTATTGTTTCCTTCTGTTTGGCTTTACAAATCACAAGGGACATGTTTCATTTTCAGTTGACTACATGCAAAACTAATTTTAAGATAGCATCACGGCACCTTTTGATTATTTTAGTAGTTTCTCTGATTTAGAATTCTTTCTTTGCAACTTTCTAAGATTGAAAATAATGTTCAATCTAGTAACATCGTCTCTTCCCATTTATAACAGTTTATAACAATTTACAATCTTGAAAGGTCTTACTTAGGCACAAATAAGGATAACAAAGCATCCATAATCAGTATGGTTAATAAAAGCATGATATAGGGCTCCTTTATAAGGAAGAAATAGCATTATTTTAAGCTTAGATTAGTGTGTTCATGCCCAAGGTTTCTAAATGCCTTCCCTTCTATTACCCTTTTCTTATTTTTTGTCTTGTCATCTTTGATTCCTATGCTCAGCTAATGCAGAAAGATATGTAGACTTCAAGTTCAAATGATACAGCTTCTATGCTCAGCTACTGAGATATTTTCTGCAGGTTGACTTAATGATACAGTTTTTTACACAAATGATGTAGTTCCTTAAATATTGTGAATGGTTTTATTATGTTTTGTTTTTGAGTAGTTTCTCTGATTTAGAATTCTTTCACTTTGCAACTTTTTAAGATTGAAGTGTAAAGAATATGGATCACATGCATACAAGCATTTAGAAATCCAATTTTCTCTGAGATGTATCCAAACCCCCTTGCATATTTCTACTTTGCAGTTCCATTCACCATAAAACCCACTGCATTCTAGATTCCATAGGATCATTAGTCGTTGCGTTTAGAAATGGTTTTGGTGATTGTCGATTTGGATGAGCATTTTATTCACCTAAAGTTCAGGAGACATTAATTTGCAAGCTCTTCATTGCCTTCCTAAAATGGAAGCATTGCTATTAACGGAATCAAAGCTTTAAAACAAATGTTATTTTGTTCTTCTCGTGAGTGCGCTTTGGCTACTCAAAAACTATTGAACCTGAAACGTAACTATCTAGTGTTTCATAAATCCACATCTATGTTTTTCTAAAATCTCTGTGGAGGTTATTATGATTCTATGCTAATTACATAGCATACAGGATGTAATTAACGTCTATATCCCTCCCGTTTTTAATATCTTCTTGTTTCCTCGGTTAAGTGATGTGAGCTTTACATGAGCTACCACCAATTTCGCATTGGCAGAACATTTAGAGACTGAGCTACTTAAAAGAAGACTTGGCTGCTAGAAACAATCAAACACATGAGTATTGTAAGTGTGCAGAAACAAGAAGCCCAGGTTGCTTTCTCATGTAGGTTTTAAACCTAAGTCTTTAATTTCTAATCTATGACATTGTTCTCTTGAATCCTTTTCACATGCAATCAATCTACTATCTCTTATGTTCCATTGCACCCACAGATGCCTCTTTAATTTCTAATCTATGGCATTGTTCTCTTGAATCCTTTTCACATGCATTCAATCTACTATTTTCGATTGCACCCATAGATGGCTCTTTAATTTATAATGTATGATATAACTCGATATCTTATGATATCTTTTGGGTCTTTGTTGTCTTTAGCTCTGCATTCAACTACAATCTTTGTTAATTTTGTTGTTGTATATGTAAATTTTGTTATACATTTTGTTTGTTGATGTTGTTGTTGTGTATGTTAAAACTAACAGAGAATTGAGTTGTTGAGGTTTATGAATAGCATCACAGTGACAAACTTATTGTACAATAAATTATACATGCTTTATGATAGATGGTTGCCAAAAATATTTGGGAAGACACGGTAATTTTGCAAGTTCTTTGGTTGCTGAGGGTAGCCTTAAATTTTGCAAGTTGTTTGGTTGTTGAGGGTAGCCTTGGCTCTGTTCTTGGACCTAGTTGTAAAGTGCACTGCCTAGAACTATTGATAACATCCATCTCCTCAACTCAAATCGGAAAATAGCTTGAAATAAAGACTTAGAAATGAAAATAAGAACACTGAAATAAAGACTCATAAATTAAAACAACATTGTAAGAAAATTGTGTTGTAATTGAAAAAACTAACCTGAATATACTTTGGAATGTTCTGTGGTGTGTTTTGCGATGGTTTGTCTCCAGGGCTGGTGAATAGTTTGAATGTGAAACATGTAACCTCAGCAGTGGTTGAACTTCTTTTATAGTTTTTTGTAGTTGAATTTAATTGGTGACAATGATGGACATGGATTGCAATGACTTCATTTTGCATGTGTGATCGGGATTGAATTTGATGTGATCCAATGGCTGGGAATTTGTTTTTGTTGATCCATGTGCTTTGATATGTTTTAATGGGAAATAGAATAGGTTGAATGTCATTTATTGAATTTATTGGGTGGGTTCCATTTATTGTACACAGTGGGTTTAAATGTTGTTATTGGGTGGATGTCATTTATTGAACACAATGATTTTAAATGTTGAATAACACAAAAATTATGGTTGACATACATTTCCTTTTATTATGTGTAGGTATGAGCCCCAAGGGATAGCTCAACTGGTCTGAGCCAAACGTGGGTCCTCTCCGTAATCAGGGAGGTCACGGGTTCGATTTCGAATTTGATTCCCTCGGGGTCAGGCGCCGTAAAATAACGTCGACGGTTTATCGCGCGTACCATCCAGATATTCTGGGGAAGTGCGCCCGAGCTCTCCGCGAGTTTATTCCTCGGAAAAAAATAAATAAAAATAATAAATAAATAAATGGTGCAGGTATGGATATTTACTTCTGATACACAGCAACCGGGGTGATCGGAGGGGATGAAGTAACTGCCCTTTTTGTACTTCTTGAATTGACCATTTTGGAAGGATAAATGGTTTTATGAGTATTGTAGTTGAGACAATAGGATTTTTACTCTTAAGTCTTATTAAACTATATATGGATAGTTGTGGACACAATCAATGACTTGGGAAATTTTGGACATAATTTAATATATATTTGGACTTTAAGTTATTTCTTTTTGTTTAATTATTGGTTGCATATATGTCTATTTTTAGTGGGTTGATGGGACCAGTACTATAACAATTACTGGTCCCTGCACAACATTAGACATCTCTCCCCTAGTGATGGCAGACTCCTAATTTTCTAAGTCTAGACCACAACCCCACCCACCAAGATTAGATATCTATAGGAAGACTTATTTAGGCAATGTCATCTAAAGTGAGCAAATTATTAACAAAAGTAGACAGCAATGGTCCCCCATTTGTTTGGCTTGTAGCAGATTCCTCCTTGGAAGATTTAATATGCTTCCATTATTGTAAGCAAATGTTGACTATTATTAAATTTCAAATATGATTATTTTATATTGAATTGTGAATGTAGAGCACCTGACACTCTTACTCAGGAAAGCATCAGTAACCTCTTAGCCCCTTACCTGAAAGGAAAATTTATAAAGACTAAAACCGGACCTTTGTCCTTGAAACTAGGTCACATAGATATTTTGGAATAACTTGTTGCACTATAGTAGATAAATGTCTTTTTGGATTAATCACATCATTAGGATTTGGTCGACGTTTCGAACCAACTAATGTGGTTCATCCTCAACACAAGGTGAAAAAGCCAACCGATCTTATTCAATAAATAGTGGGGATGCATCATTGCCCGGAATAGTCGCTAAAAACTAGCCATTAATGAGTTAGTTAATTAGTTATTAGGGAGTAATATTAAATATTTTTTATTAATATATTTTAAATTAATAAATATTATAATAAAATGAAAAATTATTAATGTATATTTTAATATAATTGAAATATTTTATAATATTAAATATTTTTCCATTATTTTATTAATATAATACATAGGAAATTATATAATATATTATAAGATAATATAAAACATAGGATAATATATACAATAGTATCAAGGGGAAATAAAGAGAAACAAGATAAAATAATCAAAGACCAGGGCTAAAAAAGAAAAAAGAAGGTAAAATAAAACCCTAAAAATATATACTAGACAAATACCAAAAGCAAAAGAAAACCTAATGCAAGGGGGAAAAAATCAACTAGAGAGATTTGGAGTCCATCGCTTACTCAATTTCCAACCATCATCCCTATTGAGATTTTTAGCATGCCTTTCAATCTCAATGGTTTCCCTAAGCTTCCTATGATGGAAGTGGTCAACCTTAGCAATGAATTTGAAGTCTTCAATGCATACATGGTGACATGATTTCTCTACATGTTCTACAAGAGTCGATGTGTGAGATCAATTGTGCCTAATGTCTGCAACATGCTCCTCGATTCTTTGTCTAATGGATCGGCTTGTTTCACCAATATAGGGAGTGCCACAGGAACAAGGAACCATGTGTACACCTTTCATGTCTTTTGGGTTGATAGGGTCCTTGACAGATCTGAGAGAATTTCTAATAGTATATAGAGGCTTGAACGAAGAGGAGACATTATTCCTTCTGAGGACATGGGAAATTTTGTTCGTGCTCCCTTGGATAAATGGGAGATGAACCTTGGAAATAGGATCCACCCGAGTGGATTTGCCTTTAAATCCTTGATAGGCCTTTTGAGGATGAACCACATTAGATTTCACCGTGTCCTGAGGATGAACCACATTAGTTGGTTTGAAACATCGACCAAATCCTAATGATGTTATTAATCCGAAAAGACATTTATCTACTTTATGAATCACAAAAGTCTCAAATTTAACATTGTTGCACTATTTATTTTTTTTGAAAGGAGTTTAATTGTTTAACACAAAAAATAATTTATAACAATATAAATATTAAAACGCTAATCCATATTAAAATTGGAAAGAAGTTGATATATTAAAAACAGATAGCTTTTCAATGTTATTGCCAATATTTCAATGTTATTGGAATATTTTTTTCAGCTTGCCCTTGAACATCTTTCATGTCAAACCCAAATGTTGTTTCCACCTATTGACATACCTTCTTTTCATGGTTATATTTTTTTTTTTTAATTATTTTAAGAATATTTGTGTCATACCAAATTCACAATGAAAATTTAATAAAAAAAAATATTATTTATTTTGATGTTTTGGATTACCTATTTTCCAAATGATATCCTTATTAATCAATATTCATCAATAAGAAAAGAGTCATACCTACGGATATCTTAATGCCCATTTTCAACATAGTTGTACAAAAAAAATTATACTTAAACTCTCATGATTGAAGCCATTAGAATTTATGATCTTTATTTCTTTGAGAAAGGAAAAGCCAACCTAACTAAGGCCTATGCGACCAATGATTATTACACTTCTCAAGTGAACAAAATCATTCTCTCAACTAGTGATTTTAAATCTAAAAACTCTCATTCTTTCTCCCATCTCTTAAATCTTATTTTTCTTCCCTATATTTAAGACATTACAAATCATATTTTTAATATTTTGGCTAAAAAAGAATATTAAACCCCCACTCCTCCCCCCCCCCCCCACATAAAACCCTATAAAATTCTTAAACAATTATTTTAAAAATGGAAGGGTACAAGCGATCTCATGCTTCACCAAGGAGTTTCTAGAATTTCTTGTACTTATGGAAAATCATATATAGGCCTCATAGTTCATTTAAAATTAATCTTAAAAAGTATATAACCATATAATTGATACCTCCCATAATCCCATCAATAAATTAATTATTGCTATTAACAAACACTTCCACAAAACTAATCGTCTCAGTTGCTTTGACTAAACTAAAATTCTACCTCATTAAGCTAATATTCCCTTTGTATCATTCAACAACCATTAAAATTGAAAAACATTGTAATAATTTTAATCATAAAATTAATTCCAAACATAACCAATCTTAATAGACTAATATTCCCTTAAGCTAATATTCCCTTTGTATCATTCAACAACCATTAAAATTGAAAAACATTGTAATAATTTTAATCATAAAATTAATTCCAAACATAACCAATCTTAATAGACTAATATTCCCTTAAGCTAATATTCCCTTTGTATCATTCAACAACCATTAAAATTGAAAAACATTGTAATAATTTTAATCATAAAATTAATTCCAAACATAACCAATCTTAATAAACTATCAACCATTTTATTTAAATTTTGTCTTATTTTATTTATTTTTTATTATCAATTAATTTCTTTTCTTTTTTATTTAATTTTATTTTTTTAACGTCTCTTCTTTTTTATCTTTTCACCAATCTTAAGAAGCTAGTAACATTTTTATTTTATTTTATTTATTATTGTTATTATTTAATTTGTGTTTTTTTCCCCTTTTTTGGCATAGTCTAACTTATAGAACCAAGATTGTATTTTTGTTATTTAAAATACATTTTCGCATACTTATGGATGTGACACCTTGAGTAACCCTTTGAATCCTGTAACTCTAACAACTTAAATTCAAGTTTTTAAAAATATTTGCAAGATTTTGATTAAAATTAACAAAAAAAAATCAATTCATCTATAAGTTAAACTATACCCTTCTTTTATATCTTTTCACCAAAATATTATTTAAAAAATAAAGTTAAACCCTTTAAATAAATTACATGAGCTCAATCAATAAGACAACCAGCAAAAACTTTATTGGAATTGTTTATCATCGAAATGGCTTATTGTAGGCAGAAATGTATGTGTGTTAGCTCTAATATGTATAATGAATATGTGAAGCGAAGAGACCATCTCTAATTGAAAATGTCTAGCAGAAAATAAACATAAGTTTATGATTTTTTATTCAGATTGGATCATGATATTATTTATTGTCTATCTTGTTGCTTTGTGAGCATTTCTTTAAAATGTTTGATGCATCAAATAACATTTTTGGGGCAAAACTTTTCTACTTAAGTGCGCATCCCCGGTGCTATTATACACACAAATACATTTCCCACTATGCAAGAATTGCCTCCATCGAAGTCTGTGTGCAAAAGTTATGTAACTCCTTCCTACTTTGTGCACCATAATTCAAGAGGATCCCACATCAGCCCCTATTATTCATGTAAAACTACTTAGTCACGTGATCACGATAAAGAAGATTCTAGAAGAGCCCATATTGTAACTCTGTATAAAATGTGCTGCTATAAACACAAATACATTTTCAACTATGCAAGAATTGCCTCCATCAAAGTCTGTGTGCAAAAGTTAGATGTTGGCCTTCCTACTTTGTGCACCATAATTCAAGAGGATCCCACATCAGCCCCTATTATTCATGTAAAACTACTTAGTCGCCTGATCACGATAAAGAAGATTCTAGAAGAGTTCATATTGTAACTCTATATAAATTTGAAAGAGTCAAACTTAATCACTAGTAAACTATCTAGCTGTATTATAACTAAGCCACCTTCCAGAAAAATTATTCCAATCTATTCAAATGCATTTTGTTATATAGACAAGCAAAATAACTAAAAGTAGAAAGAGAAAAAACATATAAAATTTGTATATTGTAACAACCCAAGGGCTGCAGGTTTCACTAAGACTCCTTTTACTTGCATTCCACCCACAACCCCACCCACCAAAATTAGATATGTATAGAAAGACTTGTTTAGATAATGCCATCTAAAGTGGACAAATTATTGACAGAAGTAGCTGGTGATGGTCCCCCATTTATTTGGTTGTTTGGTGAGAAGAAATATTATATTGTACAGTTGGTTGGACCTGGGCATCCACCGAACTAGTAACTTTCAGCTTTGAAGGTGTTAAGGCTGCCTGCCTGTCTGCTCTATCCAAATTATTATTGCTCCTGAACACCTCTAACCCATTTATGACTTTTCCAACCCAGAGCATGAGCATTTAATTTCACTTCAATTTGTGATTCGAACTTAGATTTTTGTGACTCACTTCCTGCCTTTTGTTTTTTGTGATCAGAGTTTGTTTTTGGATTTTGAGATTAATGTTCAGGTTGTTCATATAGACTTGTAATTTTGTTTGTTAACTTGATCTAGATTTTGATGTGTTATAAAGATACCTTTCGAATGGAAGCAGAGTTCAAGCGTGGGTTGCAAGCGTAAGAGATATGGGAGGACCAGCGTTCAAGCGTGGGTTGCAAAGTTAATACTCGAACTCAATAAAAACAGCATAAAATGCAGCTGGGAAATCTCCTGTATCATGTTAAGAGTAAAGCACACAAGTATGGTAAGAACCTCATATGATGAGAACACACTTTTTGCACTATTTGTTTCCATGCTTAGGCTGGTTCTCTGATGGTAGACAATAATTAAGTGCATTTGCTCTATTCTGTTTCTATGCAATCTTGGTCTAAAGTCCAGCAGGGAAAAAGAAACAGAGAGGCTTAAATCACCTTCTATTGGACGACTGTAAATAAAACATTCAGTTTATAGTAGATCCTAGGATTAAAATTGTTCTTCGAAGTAGGTTATCTTTCTAAGTGCTAGTGAAGCACGTGAAATATGTGAATACCGATATTTCTGATTTCTACTTGGAATATCAAATATATATTGTTTTTCTCGGAAAAGAAAGATTAGAATCTTTGCAAATATTGAAGTTGGAAGGTCAAACTTTTCATCCCAATAATATCACAACTCTCAAGCTTCCTCTGCACAATGAAACCACATTGATATGGCATCCATGCTCGTTCAGTTCTCTTCTGCGTGACAACCTCAATATTGCAGTCCTCTCAAGTACTCATAACCTTGGTTAAGGTTTGGTCTTCTCACACACCTTGCAACTTTGTCCATTAGGATCAACAGTTTGGCCTGGTGGACTTTCATATGAGCTTGCAACCTAACCCATACAGGTCTATAGCTTGCTGCACTGGAACATTTTTCCATGACATTGTTGTGGGTTTATTGCCGCACCCAAACATCTCGGCATTGTGCATTGTGAATTAATCACTTGATTCCATGGGCTTCTGCAACCTCACATAATTGGAGTTGCGAATCTGATTTAGATCACTATTGAAAGAAAATATTACAATTGGGACTTCAACCAAGAAGAGATGAATGGATTCCTGACACGGAATCTCAGCAAGATGTGCATAAATCCCTAGACATCCTAATGAATTCAAATGTTAGGAGAGCGAGAACCCGTAATCACCTAGAGCAACAAATCCAAGTTCAATCACAACAGCAATTACTTGCAATGTCATATGAGGTTGAAACAATTTCAGCATAGTTCTGATCTAATTCGAATAATTCATTTCAGTAGGCATTTTGTAACCGAATTGAACCTGCTAGCTGCACTTTGTTTTGGAACAATTCCCCAAAAGGTAGTTGTGATATTGGACCCATCAGTTATCTCTAAAACGGAAGCAGATAATGTCCTCCTTCTTCCCCCTACTAATTATTCAGCCAAGAAAATGGAGACAATATTATCATAAGCACATGAGCTCCGAGACGGAAAAACATAGACATCTTTTCCATTGGGATGGCTGACGATAGTCCCTAGTCGAGGATTGTCACTGTTAATACAATATCGTCATACATAAATTCTATGATATTCTCCTCCTTCGGTCCACCTTTCCTCAATATTTGGTATGCATGGCAGACATCAGCCTACAGAGCAAGGCATCATGTGTAAGACAAAAGAGGTCCTCCATATAATTGAAATATCTTTGCAGTGTGATCCATCAAATACCATTAGAAGCTGATAGATATTTGGAGGCACATCCTAGATTCCTTACTTATTTTGAACAAAGAAATAAGCATTCTCCTTTTATCCATTAAATCAATCAGACCTTGTATCAATCCCAAGCAGATAGACAAATTCTGAAAAAACCTTTTATTTTATTTTGTCAAATTCCCCAAGGTTGAATTAATATTGGGCCATGTAAGAACTTGGTGTTTATTGATGTAATACAAATTGGATGCTTGTCACCTTTTGTTGAGGAGATCTGGCAAATTTTTTCTGTTATGTCTTTAGATTGTGTTCTTTGGGTAAATATACATACTGTCTCCAACGTTTAAATTGCGTGTTTTTTAAAAAAATGTGCCTGCAATTGAACTTGCTGCTTTGATGTGATCTTGCAGCCTTAGTGATTTGAAACCAAAGCAACAAGAAATCAATTTAACAACCCTATCTGCCCCTTTTTGATCTTTTGGAGGCAATTCGTAGTAATATAAATTCAACATATTAAGCTGACATGTAAAAATGTGGACAAACTTTCTGACGTGAACAAACTTTCTTACATTGCATCTACACATCACCCCTATACTAGGCTGTAGAGCACCTCTATACACAATCAACTAAGGTCAAACTCAACATGATCATTCCAACCCTGATTACTGATAAGAGTAAACCTCCAGCATATATATAACAAGTTTGCTCAAACCCACCAAGTTCATTCTAAACCTGATTATTGATAAGAGTAAAGCCAGAATTTTTTAGATGAGACTTGTTAGCACCTAGGGTTTTTGTCCTATTTTATGATATAATCTTTAAAGATGGTTTGAATAATGAAACAAATAATCAGGACTAATATTGTTTATCAAATCATCTTGAATTAAATGTGTTCCATGTCCAAACTTCTGAGGACTTATTTTGGATTGAATGCAAGGGAATGCATTGATCCAAAATATAACTCTAGTTTCTATAGACAGGGCAAGGTTTTGGAATCCAGGATCAATCTAATATCTTTTTCTCATGTTTCCAAGGAACAGAATACTACAGACTCACTCTCCAAACAGAGTCTTGCCCTAGAAAGCGGAACGTCGGTCACTTAGGCGTTCAAGGTTGAGATATTGTGTTTATCTGTTCATACAGCCTTATACGATTGATTGTCAGCTATTGGTTAAGGATTTTAAACAGCGCATAAGATATTTATTTGCAATGTCCAGTCTACATTGAGGAACAGAGGTGAACTTATGGATCAGCTGGTAATCTTTAAGGAGATTACGAAGCCATAAAGCTCTGAAGATCACCGAGAACATATTTCCGACTGGCTTCGAATGCCTTCCTTTCTCGTTGGCTGTTTAAACATTTTTCTGTAAGAAACAGAAAATGTCAAGTCACCTGCCACAGTATTATTGAACTTCAAACATGCTTTGTATAATCACCTGATATTTGGCATCTCAACTTCTTCCTAATAAATCATATTCTTTTTGCCACATTTTCTTGACTTTTTTGTACCAGCTGTACCTACAATTTTGTTAAGTTTGTTTGCAGCCCTGTCAACCTTGCTCGATATATTATAGACTATATGACTGATCTTTGAATGGATTTAGGATCAATACATCATAAAGAATTTCATAAAATTGAATAGATAATCAAATACAACTAACTAAAACTCTTGCTAATTTATTTACCCACCACCTATGAGTAAAAATAAAATCCCATATTAAAAAAACCCGCTCCATATAAACATGGACATATAAGAATGATTTTGATTCCCTGTAAATTTTCGAATAGTTTGCAACCATTCCAAGCAACGAGGGTTACAATTTTTTGCATTGCATATTTTGACTTCATACGACCTTCACCCACATTGGACCTTATTTTGAGATAAAACCTTTTGTAAATAAATAAATAAAAACAAAAACTTTCACAAGAGAAAATTAATTTCTCCATAATTAAGGCTGATCTTTCAAGAAAAACCCACTTGATTTCAGACATTAAACATTCCAACAAGAAGGTGGAAGATATTTTTATAGACACATTAAAATCAAATTCCCAAAAGTAATGAAGGTAAGCATTCTGTTACTGGTGAAACACTTCAAAAAATCCAACAAAAGCATGAATATTGACATTCTGGACACTGATCTATTTGTCCTCGAATACACTTCACGCAACAAAACCCCCCTGTGAAAACCCGATTTGAACAAGCGGTCCATCACATGGCAGCGACCAAACGAGAACCAGATGACCTCGTGCTAACTCTGGAGCTCGCCAATACAGGGGATGAAATACGACCCCGACGTCTCCCAGATTTATCACCCTTGCTAGTCTCAGGTTCAACTCCCGCGTTCTCGGACTCCACTTTCCTCTTCTTGCTCCTGGGAGAAACCCTGAACCCTGCATCCTCCTCAACAGCCTTAACATTGCCAGAAGATTGAACAAACTCTGAACTACTCTGATCACTCTTCTGCAGATTATCAGAAGAAGTATCATGCCTGATCGACTTCTTTGCCTGGGTTCGAACCCCTGGAGAACCTTTCTCAGAAGGCTTTTCATTAGTTTCTTTGCCAGATCTAACGATAACTTCATCAGCAAGTGTCGCATCGGAGGAACTGGGCTTAGAGGCCTCAGAGCCTCCAGAGACAGCAAGACCCTCGGCTTCATCCTCCGCCTCCTCTTCAATGGCTCTGAGCTTCCTGATGCTTCCTTCAATCTTGCCCTGCATTCGTTTTCTCTTCGAGGAGAGGCCCCCCATAGACCAGTGCGCCTCGCTTGCCCATGAGAGAAGGGGGGCAGAGGGAGGAGACGGGGGATCGACTCTCTCTGAGTTGAACTTCACCTCATCATAGATCCACGGCCTTGGAAGACTGCCTCCATAAAACTTTCCAGGAGCTAGGGGCGGAACCATCTTATTTACCCTACAGAACACACAAGCTTCGAAACAACAGAAATGGAGCTTAGCGATCGGCTGAATAAGGTCTAGCCAGAATCGAACTCGTGACTCCAGGGCGAGAGGTAAACCTTTAGCGATTTTTGTTGAGGTACTCGTCGCTTTTTAAATTATGCACCGCAGTGGTGGATATTAACATTTGGCGGGAAGAAGTTTGGCGGGAGAGAGATACAAAATTTAAAGAGGATAATATACGAGATGCACGAATGGTAAGGGCATGAGTCTTTATTCATTTATTATTCGAGTATTTATATTAATTATTTGACGTTTTTATTAATTAATTGTTAAGGAATTTCCTTACGGCCATTTTCATTATTTTATTATTTTCCTTTAATAATTAATTTCAATATTTTAATATTTTTGCTATACAGCCAATGAGTCATCCCTCTTTATTAAAGGCCTCGTAGCACTCATTTGCTTTCTAAAAATTTTCTGGTACTTAATCATGGGCGGAGGGTCTGAAAATGGCAAAATACCTCTCTTTGATCCAGAAGATTCTCTTAATCTCAACTTTAAAATATTTTTATTTATTTTGGGGTTGGATTTGTTTTTTAATTTAAGTTTTAGAGGAGATGGTAATTTGTTAGTATTATTTAGATGAGGTTTAGGTTCAAAACTAACTCGCTCGTACTCTAATTTCTAGGTTAGTGCCAATAACTAGGAAACTTATAACTTTACAAATATTGAAGTTATCATTATTTATTGATTTTAAGATGGGTATATTGTTTATTGTTTTTTTTTAAGTAAGAATGTCTATATATGTAGTTAGAATGTTTAAAATGGATTAGAGATTTATAAGATACTATATTTTATTGAGGGAAGAAGAGATAGAGGTAAGCATGTTATAAAAGTTTTAGAAGTTAGTATCAAACTTAATATTAGAATAAATATTATGTTTGTGGTTGTAATTATTTTTTTTTTAAAGGAAATGGAGATTTTAAGTTTAGTAGAAACAACATTGTTGTTTTGGGATGGGTTTCTTCAAAGAGCTTGTGGGAGTGTTCTCACATTTCTTTCTCTTTTTATAAGTCATGTTAGTCAAGGTGCATTGCAACAATTAATCATTCTCTATGGTTTTAAATAGTGACTTTTATAGTAGGTAGGGGTTACCTTTTGTGGCCAAATGAAACCTTACAGACAATTTTTGTCAATAGTTGTCTATGGCAATGTATGTTTTGGCTCTTAGTGAGGTCAATATTGTTGGTCGAAGGCAAGTTTGATTTCAATTTAGGTTTCCCTTGTCATTATTGTGCTTGCTAAGTCTCTAGTGAAATCCTTTTCCATGTGTTTATGAGAATAATATATCAAGGATGCATGACAATTGTTGAAAATGGCAATAAGAAATATTCTAATTTAATTTTCCCTTGAATTAAATTAGAAGAAAATTCCAATTCCACATCACATGACAATTTGTACAAGTTAACTACATTAGTGTGACTTAGTTGGTTTAGATAATTCGAGTTTAGGGTCTAACTTGAGTGATGTAGAATGGTTCCTACTTTTTAGGAGCCTTGGTTGAGTTTATTTTGAGTTGTAATTAATTAATTCAGATTATCTGAGTCAAAGTCAGTTTAACTAGTTCCAAATGTTGAAGGAACTAGTGAGAGGTCTAGTAGCAAGTTATGCACTCTATGATCAATCAGTTCACTGATAAATCGACCATAAATAACTCATGCATGTCAGAATTGAGAGTTATCCAATTGAGATTGGAGTTCAAGGGCAGTGTACTATTAGTTGTATAGTCATCCAAATTGTATAGGTGGTGCATGCAGTCAGAGGAAGGCCTAGATGGATTGCGCAGTATTGGATGGGGATTTCCCTAAGTAATAGGGGATAATTACCCAAGGAAACAGCGCAAGGAAATAGGGATCTGAGCAAGCATAAAATTGGCTAAGTATTGGCCTAGGCTTGTCTAGGAAGCAGAGAGATAGATAGAAATAGTGTTGTGGTTTCTCAAGTTGGATAAAAGCATTGTAATCCTCTCATATTTTCTTACTAATGCAATATATAGATAGCGGATTTTTTAGTTGTGGCTTTCCCCAAGAAATCATTGTGTAATGTGTTGATTGAATTCTTTATCTTGTATGTGTTATGAAACTAGTTCCAAAAATAGAAGAAAAGAGCGACCAACGCCTTAGAAATAGCCACTTCGAGGGGGCAACCTCCAATACATTACATAAATGAACAATTCTTGGATGATACAAATGACAAAACCTCCTTCTATATATAGGAGTCCATGGGGTCACAATATAATCCTAGTCGACCTAACAATAATAATGTAAGGAATCAATAATAATAATATTGGAGTTACAGGAGTACAACAATAACAATAAGGGGGTTACACTAACAACAATAAGGGACTATACTAGTAATATAGGGACCTAACATGCCCCTCTCCTTCAAAAAAGTGTTGTCCACAACGTTTGAGTAGCTCTGAATGCTTCTGTATAAAATTCGCATCCTTCTGTGTGGAATATTCAGTGGATAAGTTCTTCCATTTGATGAAATACTCTAAAATTGATCGATTTCGTAGCTGTCGAGTTCTTGTTTCCGTGACTCCTTCAAGTTCCAATATGATTTTTCCTTCCTCATCAAGTTCTGGAAATATTGTTTGAACTAGAATTTTATCCCCTATAACCTTCTTTAAGCATGAAACATGGAAAACTGGATGCACTTGCGAAGAAGTAGGAAGCTACAATTTGTATG
Source organism: Pinus albicaulis (assembly GCA_034641835.2). NCBI lineage: Eukaryota > Viridiplantae > Streptophyta > Pinopsida > Pinales > Pinaceae > Pinus > Pinus albicaulis. The sequence goes on along the minus strand of CM076580.1, from coordinate 1,373,398,444 downwards.
CCATAGTACCAATATTTTACAACACCTTGTAAGGATCATAGTACTTTGGCAATAACTTATTATCCTTCTTAGCTTGCTTGAGGGACATTTGTTTGTATTGTTGTAGCCGTAAAAATACATAATCTCCTACATCAAAACTTTTCTCGCTGCGATGTTTATCTGCTTGTTGTTTCATTCGATCTTGTGCCAAATTTAGGTTATCCTTTAAGAGTTGGAGAACTTCTTGTTGACGCTCGATGTGATATTCCACTGCTTGAACCTTAGAATTTTCTCTTAAAGAATATGTGATGGACAGTGGATGATATCCATAAAGTGCCATAAATGGGGTCATTTTTGCTGCAGTATGGAAGGAAGTGTTATACCACCATTCAACGAGAGGTAACCACTTGACCCATTGTGTTTGCTTATCAGATACAAAACAACGAAGATATTCTTCCAAACATTTATTCACTATCTCAGTTTGACCATCGGATTGAGGATGATAAGATGAGATATGAGCTAGTTGAGTACCCAAACAAGAAAATAATTTCGTCCAAAAATTTCCAGTAAATATGGGATCTTTGTCACTTACAATAATCTTTGGGTTTCCAAGTAGCTTTTGAATTGTTTCCATAAATGTAGTAGCAACTGTACTTGCTTTAAATGGATGAGATAATGCACAAAAGTGTGCATACTTGGTAAGTCTATCAACTACCACCATGATGACACTCTTTCCTTTGGACTTAGGTAAACCTGTGATAAATCCATTGAAATATCCTCCCAACATTGACTTGGAATTGATAAAGTTTGTAGAAGACCTGGGGTCTTAATTGTCTCAACTTTGTTTTGCTGGCAAACCAAACATCCCGCCACAAACTTTTGAATATCAGATTTAAGGCCATCCCAAAAAAATTCTTTCTTCACCCTGTGGTAAGTTTTTAAAAATCCCAAGTGTCCTCCTACAGGAGAAGTGTGCAATTCCAAAAGAATCTTTTGTTTTGGTTGGGAATTCTTGCGAATATATAAGCAATCTTTGTACCATAAGGAATCATTTTTCCAACTAAATGTATCATATGTACTAGGATCTTGTTGCAACTTTTGACTGAGTGTCCACACTTATTCGTCCTTCTTCCATTCATCCCTTGCTTCGGTTATCCAATCTGGTTAGATAATAGAAATGGCACAAAGCATTGTTGCCACCTCTTCATCCTTTCTTGAGATTGCATCTGCAACAAAATTTAGCTTCCCTTTTTTGTGGATGATTTCAAAGTCATAACCCAACATCTTTGTGACCCATTTTTGCTGCTCTTCTAAAGATATTCTTTGTTCCAAAAAGTGTTTAAGACTATCATGATCAGTTTTTACCTTGAAATGTCTTCCCATTAGGTAAGGTCGTCATTTCTTTAGTGCATGTAGTATTGCCAACATTTCCTTCTCATAAATAGCTTTCTGCAAATACTTTCCTTAGATTGGACGAAATCAATGGGTCTTCCTTTTTGCATTAAAACAGCACCAATTCCATTTCCTGAGGCATCACATTCCACAATAAAGGTTTTTGTGAAGTATGGCGTAGCTAAGATTGGTTTTAAGCACATTGCCTCTTTAAGATGTTCAAAGGCATTAGTTGCTTCAGGATTCCATGAAAATGCATCTTTCTTCAATAATGTTGTTAAAGGTGTTGCTATTCTCCCATAATTCTTAACAAACTTACGATAATAACCTTTTGTTACACAGTAATTTGTCACTGTCCCTGCAATCCCCATCTCGCACATTGGAGGGTCATTTCTGTGACTAATTAGAAGTGTCATGCCTTGCAAATACCATCATTGCATCCCTTGCCATGAGGACAACATTCCCTCTGTTGACCATTTCTTGAGCAGACTACTAAAAACACCTGTTTTTTCCTTGGCGCGAGTAGCCAGTTACACTCCCGTGCCGAGCTGGAAAATTAACACTAAGCCTGCGCCAGTTGGCGCTCTGTCCCAGTTAAACACCCGCGTCAATCTGTTTATGGAAAGTTTTTAAAAATAGAGGTGAATTTTTTATCACAACAACTTCGTGGATGAGTCATAGGGAGTTGTTCGACTTAATAACCACGACCTCCCTCCTTTGGCCTCTTGTTTCCACCTTATGGGGAAACCTCCCAAGGGATAAGGCCTCCCTTCCACTATTGTAGGGATCCCAACCTCCTCCTCTTCTCTGTACTAAATTTTTTAGCTATCTGTTCCACTAGAATATGCTCAGCTAGCACATCAATGGAAGATGGCTATATTTATAGGTAAATCCCCTCTGTGGACAGAGGCAATCCCTCTAGCCCTAGGGTGGGTCTAGCAACTACGGGAACATACTAACATCTACCTTCCTAGATTGTAAATGAAATTCAAATCAAGGAAGATGACCTACCTCATTCTGATGCTATGTTGTCGTCTTCCGTCGAAGCTTCATGATGCGTTGCTCTTCTCCAGCTCGATACACGCTGCTACCAACGTTCGATTACCTGTGCAGATAGTCAAGACACCATGACAAGCGTAAAACCATGACAAGCATAAAAACAATTACAACCTATCTAACTGATCAAGGAATGCTAGAAATTTCATTATAGATGTAAACAAGAGTGGAAGATAAACATCAGATGCATTTTATTATGATAAAAACAAGGGGAGTTTACAACCAAGCCTTGATGTTGAGGCTGTCCTTCTGCAGGTCTGTATCCAAGCACGCTTACAACACTCTCACACACAAAGGTATAAGATCTCACTATGTTCCCAATCACACTATGCACTATTCTCCCGAAGCTATGATTGCTTCTCTTCTCTATACTAACTTTTTTCGCTATATGTTCCACTAGAATATGCTCAGCTAGCACATCAATGGAAGATGGCTATATTTATAGAGGAGAGGAGGAGGTTGGGATCCCTACAATAGTGAAAGGGAGGCCTTATCCCTTGGGATGTTTCCCCATAAGGTGGAAAGAAGAGGCCAAAGGAGGGAGGCTGTGGTTATTCAGTCAAACCACTCCCTATGACTCATCCATGAAGTTGTTGTGATCGAAACTTCGCCTCTATTTTTAAAAAGCTTTCCATAAACATATCGACGCGGGTGCTTAACTGGGACAGAGCGCCAACTGGCGCGGGCTCAGTGTTAATTTTCCAGCTCGACGCGGGAGTGTAACTGGCTACTCGCGCCAAGGCAAAAACAGGTGTTTTTAGTGGTCTACTCAGGAAATGGTCAACAGAGGGAATGTTGTCCTCATGGCAAGGGATGCAATGATGGTATTTGCAAGGCATGACACTTCTAATTAGTCACAGAAATGGCCCTCCAATGTGCGAGATGGGGATTGCAGGGACAATGACAAATTACTATGTAACACCTGCTAACTCGAGAAATCCTCGCAACTGCTTTATGGTTGTGGGGAATTTCCATTCCTTGATGGCTTTAATTTTGTTAGGGTCTACCTTAACACCCTCGTGAGATACAATATGACCCAGATATTCCACCTCTTGTACTCCAAAGAAACGTTTGGATGTCTTTGCATATAATTGTTTCTCCTCCAATACTTTTAGCACCATGTCAACATGTTGAACATGATCCTTCCAAGACCTGTTGTAGATTAGTATGTCATCAAAAAATACTAGCACAGTTTTAATAAGGAAGGGTTTGAAAATGGAATTCATCAACCCTTGAAATGTAGAAGGTGCATGGGTAAGGCCAAAAGGCATGACCAAAAATTCATAATGACCCTCGTGAGTTCCAAATGTTGTTTTTGGAATATCTTCGGTCTTCATTCTAATTTGATGATATCCTAAACGAAGATCCAACTTGGTAAAATAAATTGCTCCATGTAATTCATCCAATAACTCATCAATCATAGGAATGGGAAATTTATCTTTAATAGTGAGCTTATTGAGCTCCCTATAATCCGAACACATTCGCCACGATCTGTACTTCTTGTGCTCCAATACTACTGGAGCAGAGAAAGAACTTTGACTAGGTTGAATTATACTAGCCTCTAACATTTCTGCAATCATACGTTTAATTTTTCTCTTTTGGACATAAGGATATCTGTAAGGCCTGATGTTTGGAGGAACACTTCCTGGAATCAAATGAATAGCATGATCGTGATCGTGAATAGGTGGGAGTCCTTTGGGAGTTTCAAACACCTTGGAATGATTGTCCAAGAATTTTTGGAGATCTGGAGAAATAGATGATTTTGATGTTGGAACTTCTAGTGAGCATGATTGTGCAATTACACCTCGTTGTTCTTTCTTCAGAAGATTTGTCATGACATTAGAGCTTACTATCTTTCCTGGCTTCCCTGTGATACCCCGTAATTCAATTTCCCTTCCCTCCGAAAAAAAATTCAAGAAAAGTTCTTGAAAATTAAAGGCTATCGTCTCCAAAGATTGTAGCCATTATACTCCTAGTACAACATCAACACCTCCCATTGGAATGGAAAGCATTGGACTATTCAATACATATTCCCACATGGTTAGCTTAATATTATGGCATTTTCCAGAGCAATTTATAGTTCCTCCATTTTCAACCATCACTTGACATTCTGGTGCTGGGTATAGGAAACAATTCAATTCCTTGGCTACCTTACAATAAATAAAATTATGGGTACTACCTGAATCAATCAATACTATTACCCTTTTCTTCTTGATATGTCCTTCTATCTTGAGAGTTTGAGAAGTGGTAATTCTCGTCAATGCATTACACGACATGGTCAGACTCATTTCTTCTTCTTCTAGGGTTGGTTCCTGGTGTATATCCTCTTCTTTTGAACTTTCTTGTTCATTTTCTTCCTCCTTTTCACAATCTATGTAAAATAATTTATTCTCAGCACACTTATGACCTTTAGTGTATTTGCTATCACAATTGTAGCAAAGCCCTTTTACTCTTTTTTCTTCCAATTTTTGTGGTGTCAACCTTGTAGGTTGTGGAAGTCTAGGAGTAGCAACACTTCCATCTTTATAGATGTGAGTGGTAGGCTTCCTTGTCGCCATAATTTTACATTCAATTTTTCTTGCCAACCTGAATGCCTTCTCCAATGAATTAGGTTCCCAAACGCGAACTTCATGTTGGATGTTATCCTTTAAAGTCCCTATGAAGACACCAATCATGTGTTTCTCTAAAATATCAGTTACCCTTATATTCGATTTTTGGAAGTCCTCAATGTGCTCCACCACTGAACCCTTTTGTTTGAGATTTATCAATTGGCTAAAGAAGGCGTTGCTCTTTTTATCCTCATAATGTGCTATCATTTCCTCCATAAAAATTAACCAAGTGACAATTTTTTTACGAGAGCAAAGCCATCGATACGATATAATGTATTTTTTCTAAATGTAAAGTTGCAATGCGTACCTTTTGTGTGTTTTGCACATTATTGAGATCAAAATATTGCTCCATCTGTAGTATCCATGTTACAGGATCCTTGCCATCAAACTTCCTCATATCCATCTTTGGAATATGGTGGTTCTTCAATCCAACATTAGAGTTTATGAAATCATGATTAACATTTATTTTGCTCTCATAACTAGTTTCCTCTACTATCTTTCTTTCATTAGGAATCATTTCTTGTATTAACCTTGTCATCAAACCTTCCATGTATGCTTTTAGATCATTCTTCATGTCATCCATGTTGTCTTTAATTTTTTAATCGATCTTAGCTTCCATGTCATTCTTCAAACCATCCATGCCTTTCTTCAAACCATCCATCTTAGCTTCCACAACTTTCTTCAAAACGTCCATTTCATTTTTTGTTGCTTTCTGCGAGAGCAAAATTTAGTGCACTTGCTCTTGTAATTTTGATATGTCATGTTGCGCTTCTTCCTCTTCATGAGTCATAGTAGAGCCTTCTGAAGGCTTAATGGGTGTTGAATTATTTTTAGGTGGAATTTTAGAACCCAATACTGATATCTATGCTTCAATACGCCCTTGGAATCACTTCAAAATGATTTTTCACACAAGACTTATGCGATTCGAAAAAAATACACACATTTTTCTTGATTTTGAGGGGCTCGATATTGAAACTGAATTATCTCTATGATTTTGGATCTTCAATATCTAAAATTCGGCCCTATAGTATCCCTCTGAATCTTCTTTTGAATGCCATAGGTCTGACCTGATTTGGATTCTTCAAGGCAAAGTTATGCCCAATATCCCACAATGACCTAATTATAGACTAGTTCAGTAGAGCAAACTTGTATGACGTGCCACGTGTCACTGTTTCCTCCTTCGGCTCTGAAATTGATATGCAGGAAACTATAGTATGTTTACTTGTGGCCACTTTTTACAGAATTCCAATCCGATGCTCAAAGAGAGAATTATGATGCTTTTCCCACGGTCACCTATTTGAGATGAAATTCGAGAGCCTAAAAAAACCCTGACTTCCACATATCATATCTCCGAAAATATTGCGAACCAAGATCTGAAATTTTTACAGTTGGTTCCTCAGGATTGTGACTTCGATCTGTAAAAATTTTAGCTTCTGAACCTTCGTAGAAAGAAAGTTATAGCCCAAATTACACGATGACTTGTTTTAGGTGAAATTCGGGAGCCTGAAAAAACCCTAACTTCCATAGATCATATCTCTGAAAATATTGCGAACCAAGATCTGAAATTTTTACACGACGTTCCTCATGATTTCAGATTCGCTTTTTAAAAATTTCAGCTTCTGAACCTTCGTAGAAAAAAACGTTATAGCGACAATGCCACAATGACTTGTTTGGAGCAGCGAAACCCTAGAATCCAAAGCTCTGATACCAAATGTTACGAAACCAGCTCAAAAAATAGAATAAAAGAGAGATCAACGCCTTATAAATAGCCACTTCGAGGGGGAAACCTTCAATACATTACATAAATGAACAATTCTTGGATGATACAAATGACAAAACCTCCTTCTATATATAGGAGTCCATGGGGTCAGAATATAATCCTAGCCGACCTAACAATAATAATGTAAGGACACAATAATAAAAAAATTGGAGTTACAGGGGTACAACAATAACAATAAGGAGGTTACACTAACAACAATAAGGGACTATACTAGTAATATAGGGACTTAACAGTATACTTCGTGATGTTGCGATCATTTTTATTGGTTTCCGCAATTGGTAGAGTAGATTTAAGTTTATTTTTTTAGCAAATTACAATTAGCAGTTTGAATATACTCTACATGGTATCAGAGTTGGAATCACTATAGAAAAGAAGAATACGAGTTTGTACTTGCGGGAGGAACAAGTTTTACATCTCTCTTCTCCAGAGTTAGCTGCACGATCAGGATGGTGTTATGTGGTATGACACTCGAGTATTCCCTTGAGGGTAGCTCGAATTACATTGACTGGAGAGATCGATGGAAGCAGCCTTGGAAGAAAACAAATTGAAGGAGTTCATTAATAAGGAAATTATGAAACTAGCTCTAGTTGATGCACAAGATCTAGTAGAGTGGAAGAAGTGTGTAGAAAATGCTAGAAGGATTCTACTGGAAGGAGTTCGAGATCATGTTGTCTCAAACCTCCATGGAAAGGAAAATCCAGATGGAATGTGGAAGGCCTTGACATATTTGTTTCAAAAAAAAAGTGACCACAGAAATTTGGCATTGAAGGACAAACTCGGGAAAATCGAGATGGAGAAGGGTGACACAATACCAAAGTACTTGACCAAGTTCACGCAATGTCGGGATGAGCTTGGAAGTGTTGGTGTTATAGTTTCCGAAGATGATCTAGTCATCCTAACACTTCTAGGACTTCCCAAGAGCTAGCATAGCTACCAGGATTTAGTAAATGGGAGGGAGAAGCTACCAGAGTGGGAGTGTTTGTGGTCTAACTTGGTGCAAGAAGGGATTCGGCGGAACACCAGAGATGGATCCTCTTCCAAGCATGATTAGGAGAATTGTGCCTTGGATGGAAATGGACGTCATCCCATTCCAAATCATATTCTGGTGAGGCAGGCAAGAAGGAATTATAGAAGATTAAATGTTTTCACTGTCATGAGCTGGGACACTATGCCACGAATTGTCCGCACAATAAGGCCGACAAGAAGCCCACAAGAGGAGCGGTAGGTGAAGTTGTTGCTTCAAAATTCGAGTTGGATTTTACCCTCATCACATGCATGGTGTCAGCGGTGATGGGTAGTGTGTGGTACCTGGATAATGGAGCCTCATTCCATATGATCAACAATAAAGAGTTCTTCAGTGACTTGGAGGATAAGTACCTCTAGATGCACATCAAGATGGGAGATGATGGAAGGTATAGTGCGGCCAACATCAATATTATTACTTTTAAGAGGGAGTCGAGTTCTCCTCTCACATTGAAAGATCTCATGTATGTTTTGGGCTTGAAGAAGAAATTAGTTTCAGTTGCTACGTTGAAATATCGTGGCTATGATGTGATTTTTAGAAAAGGAACCTTCGTCACATAGCCACAAGACATGTGAATAAGATTAGGGTTCAAGTAAAGAACCTCTACAAATTGGATGTAGAAGATTGTGTTGCTTTGAGCACAAAAGCAAATAAGGTGCAGAGGCAATACATCAATGAGTTATGGCATAGAATATTGGGCCATATACACCACAGAGCTTTCAAGATCATGCAGCAGAATTCTATAGGACTTCCCAAGGGTGTACTTGAGCAGTGTGATACATGCAAAGGGTGTACATTGGGGAAGTACACAAAAACCACCTTTCATGATAAGGACAGATGAGCGCAAGCGATCCTTGAAAGAGTTCACTCAGATCTGTGTGCAATGTTCTCTATAGCCTCTATGGCAAAGCACATGTATTATGTGATTTTTGTAGATGATTTATCACATGAGTGTTGGATATTCTTCATGCAGAAGAAAGACCAAACACTCTCAAAAATTTGTGATTTCAAAGCACATGTTGAGAAAGACACGGGCAAGAAAGTGAAGGCTCACATGAGCGACAAAAGTAAAGAATATGTGTCAAATGAGTTCATGAACTTTTGTGCATCAGAAGGCATTTGATGGGAGTTAATAGAACCTCATAACCCACAACAGAATGGGGTTGCAAAAAGGAAAAACATGATCATTGTGGGAGATGCATGAGTCATGTTACATGATGAGGGCCTATCGTTGCACGTATGGGATGAAGCATGCAACACAATGGTATATGTGCAGAACAGGAGTCCTCATCATATTCTTAGGATGAGTACACTAGAGGAAGATTTTTCAGGTAAGAAACCAGATGTGGCACACTTCAGAATCTTGGTTTATCAGTTTATTGTCACGTTTCCAAGGATGCATGGAAAAAGCTAGAACCAACAACTGAGTTTGGTATATTTGTGGGGTATACTGCTAAATCTTACAACTATCGGGTGTACCTGTCATATCATAGGATGACAATGGTTCGTAGAGATGTGAAATTCAATGAAGATAAGGCCATGTGAATTTCCCTTGAGAGGGAGTTTTAGTTGCATGAAGATGAAGAGATTTTAGCTCCAGAGGAAGAACCTCGGAATGATGTGGAGCAGCCATAAGCAAAGGAGCAGAGAGTGGAAGCACCCACTCATGCAGAGACATCTAGAGATGTAGGGAAGTGCACCATAGAGGCTGACAGGTTGATGCATGATGCTAGAGAGAATTTGGGAGCACCCACATCACATCGTAGGTAGAGAAGGTCCCCAGATCGGTACACTAGCTACATGGATATTATGAGCGAGAGTGTAGAGACTTAGCCATCCACATTCGAGGAAGCTGTGCAACAACCAATATGGGTTGATGCGATGGTAGAGGAGTATGATTCCATTATCAAGAAAAGTGCTTGGGAAGTTTACCCAAGACCAGAGGACAAGTCAGTTGTAGGATCCAAGTGCATCTACATGGTGAAGCAAGCAGTAGATGGGAGTGTCGAGAAACACAAGGCCATATTTGTGGCCAAGGAGTTCTCTCAGGTGGAGGGAATAGATTACGAGGATACCTTTGATCCAGTAGAAAGGTACTCTTCAATTAGATCTATTCTAGCACTTTCATTGCAAATGGGATGGAAGATACATCACATGGATGTAAAGAAAATCTTCCTCAATGGAGTGATTGAGGAAGAGGTGTACATAGAGCAACCAGAAGGATTTGTGACCTTCGACAGGGAGTTGCATGTGTGTAGACTCGAGCATGCATTGTATGGATTGAAACAAGCACCTTGTGCTTGGTACACCAGGATCGACCATTTATTTCACAGGGTCGGGCTTCACCAAAAGTGAAACAGATGAAAACCTTTACCATATTGTGGTTGAAAGTAAATAATTGATTATAGTATTATATGTCGATGATTTAATTCTAGCAGGTGATGAGAAGGTGATAAAATATTGCAAAGAAGATTTGGCAAGAGAATTAGAGAAGAAAGACATGTGGCTCTTGCATTATTTCCTTGGTTTGGAAATTTGGAAAAGATACGAGGAACTATTTGTCTCTCAGAACAAGTATGCCAATGAGATATTGAAGAAGTTTCACATGGAGAGCAACAAACCCATGGAGACTCCTCTAGCAAGGAATTGGAGAAAGGAAGATGTTACTTCAGGCGAAGTGGTATAAGCTACCATTTACAAGCAACTTGTGGGTTCACTTATGTTCTTGGTGAACACTCGACCAAACATGTGTTATGCGGTTAACGAGCTTAGTCAAGCAATGGTTAAACCAACCAAACTCTATTGTAAGGAATCCAAAAATGTGTTGAGATACCTCAGAGGGACCACTCAATTCGGTATTTGATACAGACGAACCGAGGGAGTGAAGCTTCAAGGCTTTAGAAATGCAGATTGGGCAGGGAGTCCATGAGACAGGAAGAGCACATCAGGTGGAATCTTCAGTATTGGGTCAGCAACAGTTTCCTGGTACAGTAGGAAGCAGAGATTAGTTGTACTCAGTTCAGCAGAAGCAGAGTACATGGTTGCTAGTCAAGCAGCTTGTGAGGCTATCTGGATGAGGAAGATCCTTGTTAGGTTGCTTGGTCAACAGATGGATCCTACAATGATTTACTGTGGCAACTAGAGTTTCATCAAACTCTCGGTGAATCCAGTTTTTCATGATAGGTCCAAGCATATCGAAATTTGGTACCACCATCTCAGAGATTGTGTGCAGAGGCGCATCATGATGCTAGAGTGCACTCCTACATAGGAACAAGGTGCAAACATATTGATGAAGGCACTGTCAAGAGGAAAATTCAAGTTCCATAGAGGTAGGATCGGGGTGTCAGATAATCCCTTTATTGCTGAGAGGGAGTGTTGAAAATGGCACCAAGAAATATTCTAATTTAAATTTCCCTTGAATTAAATTAGAAGAAAATTGTAATTCCACATCACATGACAACTTGTACGAGTTAACTAAGTTAGTTTGACTTAGTTGGTTTAGTAATTCGAGTTGAGGGTATGACTTGAGTCATGTAGAATGGTTCCTACTTTTTAGGAGCCCTGGTTGAGTTTATTTTGAGTTGTAATTAATTAATTCAATTTGTCTTAGTTAAAATTAGTTTAACTAGTTCCAACTGTTGGAGGAATTAGTGAGAGGTCTAGTAGTGAGTTATGCACTCTATGATCAATCATTCAACTAATAAATAGTCCATAAATAATTCATGCATGTCAGAACAGAGAGTGACCAAGTTGAGATTGGAGTTCAAGGGCAGTGTACTATTAGTTGTATAATCATCCAAATTATATAGGTGGTGCATGCAGTCTGAGGAAGGCCTTATATGGACTATGCAATATTGGATGGGGATTTCCCTAATTAATATGGGGTAATTACCTAAGAAAAAAGCACATGGAAATATAGATCTGGGAAGGAAACAAATAGGCTAATTATTGGCCTAGGATTGCCTAGATAGTAGTGATATAGATAGATATAGGGCAAAGGTTTCTCAGATTGGATAAAAGCATTGTAATCTTCTCATATTTTCTGACTAATGCAATATAAAGATAGCGGGGTTTTTAGCTGTGGCTTTCTCCAGTAAATCATTAAGTAATGTGTTGATTGAATTATTTCTCTTGTATGCTTCATGATTTCACGATCATTTTTATTGGTTTCCACAATTGGTAGAGTAGCTTCAAGTCTATTGTTTTAGCAAATTACAATTAGCAGTTTGAATCTACAAGGAATTTCTACAACAATGGTCCGATGAAATTTTTGTGGAAAATGTGTTTCTTGAAATGCCCACATGAACTATGTTTGCAATGTGCCTAATCCTCTAAACTCTCCAAGGGTGGTCATTGATGCCAATCAAGTGTTGAATAAAATTTTCTCAAGCCAAATGTTTGACATAAACAAAGAGGGTTATGATCTCATTCCTAGTGTTCAAATAATGCTTAAGTTGTTGTATTTGGTTGAAGGCGCATGGGGGGGAGGGGGGTGGTTAAATGTTGTCCTAGGGGTCAAAAGAGAGTTCATTAGCAAGCATTCCAGAAGGTCATTTTAAAGTTGAGAATCATCTATTTGTGGGGGGTAGGGGGAGGAGGGCGGGAATTGATAAACCCTAGGGTCGAATTGTTGTAGCTCACAAAGCCGAAAATGTGAGGATTTGAAGCATATGAATTAGGATCAAGTTTATAAATCAGGAGGGCTAATACTCACTGTGAAATTAGGGTCGAGCTTCACCAATTAAGGGGGTAACATCCAAGTGTTACTGAGCCAAGAAATCACACTAGCAAGCAGGGTTGAGCAATCACCTAAAAAAGGGGTAAAATTCCTCAATTGAAGGAGCAAATTATCATAAGTCAAGGGAAAGCATTATTTCTAAGTTATTTCCATGTTCTATATCAACATTTTGATTTCAAATTCCTCTTGAATCCTTTAATGGAAGAAGCTAGGGTTTTGCAATATTATTCTCTTCATTTATGGTTTTTTCGACTTAGATTGAAATGCTAACGAATTTTTGTGGTGCAATGTATATGTGAATTTGGGAAAATTATTTATATTTTATTTATTGAAAAAATATTTATGAAGAATTTATCTTTATAAATTACAAGGGAAAATTGTAGTGTGTTGTGAGGTCTACAACAACCCTCCATTTTATTGTTAAAAAAAAAAGAAAAAAAAAAAGCCATATCCAGACATCATAATGAAATTTCTAACATTTTCAGTGATTCAGGTTTGGATGCGTGGATATACAGATGGTTAAACATGTTTTAATTCTCACGCATCCCAAATTCCTAGACTCCTAGATGTCTCCGGACCATGTATTCCAAATAAGTTTTGTTCTAAGAAACTGGATTCATTGTGTGGGGCCCACGAATCCCTAATCTGTCGTATCCGATACGATACTTACGGATTCATACCGAAATCATCAGATTCGATCGTATCCATACAAAATACGTTGAATCCCGATCGTATCTTATACAGATACGATCGAATCCCATACAGCTGGATTCGAGTAGCCGAAAACTGCAATTTTGACTTATAAAAGTGCGATTTTGACAATTGTATGATGTATCAATTTATCAATGTATCATGTATGAGTATCTAAGATCTTAAATCTATATTTGAATCAATAAATTTGTGTAAAAAATATCTAATTTTTAATATATATATATATATATATATATATATATATATATATATATTAAAAATATATATATATATATATATATATATATATATATATATATATAAAGTATCATATCCCGAATGTGTCATGCTCCGGGGCCACCATATCCCGAATCTGATACACTATAATATTTCTTTGTAATACTAATACGAACATGACACGTGTGTTCCGGGTCACCTATCCCGAATCCGGTACACTATACGAACATGACACATATTAGTGTGTTGTGAGTTGCCATTTGATTTTTACCCCAAACTCCCATACATACGAACTTACCTGGATAGTGCATTAAATAAATACTTATTTTTTTGTTTGTATATCCTTTTGATATTCACAATTTATATCCTCATACTAAGAATTTTTCTAAAACGCCACTCAATTTCAACTTGACTCTCCTGGACTTTCGAATCACCCAGATTCGATAAAGGAATTTTATTGAATTTTGAGTTTTTCTTTCGTTATTGTATTTTTGCGCTTATTAGCATTTCGTTAATAAAGTTCGATTTATTCATAGGTTTTGCCGAACATCTAGAATTTGGGCATTTTTACAAAACATGATATGGCTTACAGCCTGAATCTCTAGATTTATTTATTTCAATTCGATTATGGTTATCATTTTTCTTTTAATAAACTTATTTTATTTTATTTAAAAATAAGGTATCTAGTATCGGCGAGCTTTATTTCCGCTGCCATAGGCCCATTAATGCGCCCAGGCAGGAAACGCCGGTCACACGATGATCTACGGTTTTAATCCGACGGCGAACATTTCCTGCCTAGGCGCATTAATGGGCCTATGGCAGCTGAAATAAGGCTCGCCCATGTCCGGCTTGAAACTGTTTGCACATGAGTATTTACACCTAGACGCACGGATATTGGAGTTCACAAATTTTTAAAAAGAAAACTTAAGCGAAATAAATAAAATATTTTTAATTTATTTTAATAAAACATTCGTCATCGAGCTCGAGAGAAAACATTATATCTGCAAAACACTTCAGACTCCCAGATATCCACATCATTTGGATTTCTTCACTGAAATGAGAATTAGTTTAGCATTTAATTAAGAAGTGATGGACAATAATGTTTTCCCTTGGGCACTAAATTTCCCTGTACTATGCAACTTTTAGAATATTTTCTACATATCTTTCACAGATTACATTCAAACCTATGTGCATTGAAAGGGTTTTCGACATTTGAGACATTTGTTGTGTTTTTTTTATTAAAATTGCTCAATTTCTCATAGAAGAACTGATTAATTGCAAGATATCAATATCTCGCTAGTATGTTGTCTATTTTTTCTTTCAATTTTTTCTTTGTTATCCATTTACATAATTTTTTAATAAATTAGGTTTTGTTTTCACAAAATAAGAATGGGAATAAAGGGGAAATCAAAAGCTACCAAACATTTTGTGGAGAATATCAACATAAAGTTGAAAGAAATGGAAATAGAATTATCAGACGAGAAGAACCATAACTCAACCTATTATCCTGATACGACATTTTGAACTGAAGATGCAACTACTATGTCATGGGAAGAAATGTATAATTTCTTTGAGAACAATGATTGGAAAAACTCACAGTAATCTTCATAAGAGGATTCGTCTTCAGATTCTGGAAGTTTTGAGGCCATAAAGAAGATTGAGTTGCATAAAATTGTTGCTAAGCCAATAATTTTTCCTTATTATGATATGGTAATATGGATAATTTCTCATGTTCATGTTTAGACTTGTTCAGTACTGAACCATTAAAAAAATATCATAGCTTCTTGAAAACCATAAGTTCTACAATATATGTATAAGCTCAGTCCCCTTAAATTATTTCTCAATAGGGATTATTCAACTATTTTTGACAAGAATGTGTTAAAGGAAAATAAAATTGATTTAGTTGGATGCGTTAAGAAATGGGTAGATGAATTATAGCATTTTAAGGCCAAATAAACTAAAATTTACTAAATTACACATTTAAAAAATACCTACACATTTGTCATCAAAATGCTTTCAAAGCTTTATGGGGAACCCAATGCTGAGTATTTAAAACTTGATTGGGTTACTTTGGTACATAATATAATGAAGGGTTCTAAAAGGTTTAATTGGGCAGACACAAAATTTATCTAATGCCATTAAACCTTCATAGTGATCTCCACGAGGGTTTTTCTCTAGGATTGTTCATGCCAACATATTTAATGGATATAGTGATAGCTTTAATGCGTTTTCCATTTATGGAGTTAGTTAGTAAATAGATTATATCTAGATTATAGTATATTAGACATTATTTTGTAGAAGAATAATTCTCCCATTTCACGATTTTTGGATGTGATATTGGCCCCCATGTTCTAAAAATATTTATTCTAGATAGCCTTGCAGTTAGTATCCAAACAATTCTTCATGGAATTAATAAGTTTTTACATAAAGAAGTTGTGGCTCAAATTTCCTATCAATATTGGCCAATTAATTATCAAATATAGAGGACATGCAGTAGTAGAGGAAAAAGGTCCACAAGAAGTTTGGTTGCATTCTCTTCGATTTTACAGATATGATCCTCAAAACATTGTCAATGCTCATTTGAAATTGGTAAAATATTCAAATAATTATGTCCATCAACAACTACCATTTGATTTTGTTTTTAGAAATGTTGACTCCTTTGATCAAATCATTTTTAGAGTACGTCTTATGAGCATTTATGATATACAAAAATTACAAGATTACAATAAATACACCTATCTCTATTATTTTCAATAGAGGATTAGGGTTTCTGGTGTATCTCTTGTAAAATTACAAAGAAGAAGGGATAATTTTCTTCTTTCATAGGTGGCATAAATGAATTTGAACATAGCATCAATCTATTTAGGAGGAAGATGTTCAAGATATTGATTGTTCAAATTTTATCCAATCGATGCATCATATAGAGCAACAACATTTTGAGAAGGAGCAACAAGAAACAAATAAGGAATCAAGAAATCAAAACCTTCTAAGCGAACATAGAAACATGAGGAAACTTCCTTTCAAAGGGAAGAATTTCAAATACCAAGCATCATTTTGGAAGAGAAGGTAATAATAGATATTGAAGGATCATATAACTAGATGCAAAAGTATCTTGATCAAAATATTATTGATGAAATTCATACAAAATAGAGAAAATAAGATCAAACAATTTGATTAGGAAAGCCATTCCAAGAAATTGCACAAAGCCCAATCTCTTCCATTCAATTAACTAAGGTAATCTCTCTTGGAGTATTTATGACTCCTTTGGCATCATAGATTCCATGATTCTCATTTATATTTAAAAATGTAAATGAAACAAAACCAACTTTAGAGGTTACCCAAAAGAAACTAATTCAATAAGTTCTACAAAGTCATGTTCCATCTATCCAATAACATATGTGATTTCTAGCAACTCATGTTCCAATTTTCTCTTCTTTATTCAAACATGTTATTGAAGTATAGCAAATAAAAGAGACAATAATGTCTCTTAGTGATTATTTTTACAATTCTCAATCAAAATATGTTGTAAAAAGATCTAAAAATATGCCCCCAATTGGGGTGTGATGCAAGGGAGGATCCACATGGGGATTGTGGTAATGTTTGAACATACACAAGGTAGGGCTAGTGGGTGGCCCTCCCAATGCCACCACATGTCAGGAGTAAATACTAACATGATGGGCTCTAAAATCTTGTCAGTGAATGATGGGAGAACGGGTCACACAAGGGGACAAGTGGAAAGAGTAAAACATTGCATGCAACAATTCGTGAAGGTTTATTCCTGGGTGTTGTGGATTGCGAAGAACGTTTAACCCTAGACTGAAGCGCTGGTGCGAGGGCGAGGCAAAGAAGGAGACCACCAAGCAATCGAGCTGCAAGGTTTCAGATATGTATCTCAGGCTCCTCTAATAGCTGCAATGGAGGTTATGTCTCAGGGTAGGGTGAATGAGTTGAAGGGTTTATCAAAATTGAGCCACCGAATTGTTGAGTTAATGATTTGTTTGTCTATGTTGGCCCATGTCAAGTCAATCTCTCTGTCGTATGGAAAATTGTTGGCCCAAATGGGCATGTGTTGGTGTTTAAGTTCTCTTATTGTTCTTAAATTTATTAATGTAGTCTGTAAATTGTTAAAACCATGGTTTCTGATGGACTGACGAGGGGAGACTAGTAAGGCCAACCAGGGGTTGGAACAGTCCCGCATATGGGCTTTGACATTTGAAAGGGTTGTGGTAGCCCCAAATGCAATGCCCAGGCAACATGGAACTCTTCGTAACCTAGGAAAATTATGAATCGAGGTGGTGGTCGAATGTGAGCCCAACTGGGTGAAAGTCATGAGAAAGAATTGAAATGGCTAAGAGGGATTAACAACCCTATTTTCTTTGTTATTACAGGTCTAACTCTCTAGCTTCTGCATGTAGTGTGATAACTCTGGTGCGGGTTCAAGTGGATTCATATTTGTTGGGTGGTCCAGGAAAAAGGAAAATGGTTAAGGAAACTCCAGGAAAAGGTAACAACTGATGAGGTGGCAAGCCTGCGCAAGATAAAGGAAAGACATTGAGGGCTTCAATAAGTAACCCTCAGTATCGAAAGGGAAGAAAAATTGACCAAGAAAATATGCAAAATTTATTGCATGCACATGGGGTCGGAACCCAAACACAGGTAAAATATATGATTTATGTACGGGAGAAATATTTGAACACAAAGGTGGAAGCAGACATCCCGAATGAAGAATGGGAACCTCTGGTTTCAAACTCAAGGAACACCAGAGGTCGGTTGACCCTATTCAAACAGTCAGTTTGCCTATATTGGTCTAGGAAATGCTTTATGGCGAAGGCCATTATGTCAGTACAGGAAGCGGGGGGACACCCACAGGTAGAACCGAGTCTTACAGAGATTCACCGAGACATTCAAGCCATCCAAATGCACCTTCACCATCAAACTGTGTGTCTCAGTTGAATTGAAAAACAACTCCAGAATCCGCATCAAGTGGACATGCTCGAGTTGAGTGCAAAAGACCCGACACTGGTAGAATCATTTGACAAATAACTACAAGAGTGCAATGCTCAATTTTTATCTGGTTTTCTAATGTGGTCGGCTAACATTTATTTTAATAGTAGTAAGTTTTATGGGATATTAGACATTATAGTATATAAGGCTTGGAAAGATAGAATCAAACATTTTAATTTTTGGTTGCCTTACAAATCATTGAGGTGGTCAACGAAGCTGGTTTCCTTCAGGCGGGTTGAGGCCACCAAGAATATTATATGATGTAACCTATTGTTTTTACAAAAAAAATGAATAGACAGGTGATAGCAAATTTAAAAAAATAAAAATAAAAAAATAAAAAATGGATCTAAAAAGAGAAAGCATGATTCGTCTACAATTGAAGCATCATTAGCAATGAGTTGGCGGGAAACATGAAATCTAAAGAAAGGGCCATAGAGACAGCATCATCCATCCCGAGGCGCTTTTTCTTGAGACATATTTGTTTTTTTTTAATTGGAATACTATAAAAAAACATATTGTTGCATGCATTACAAGAAAATGCATTGTCTGGAGAGAAATTTTCTTGAAGAGCAGAACAATTAGGTGGATTCTCATTTGAATGTCGGGGTAACAAGTCTTTAAAAAAATATCACTATATATAGCCAAAGTTAAACGTGAATGAGGTGAACAAATGAGTAGGAAATACATGCACCAAGAAAATAAATATAGCACAGGAAATCTATCTAATAGCTAAATAGGGATTCAACTCAGGGTTTTGTTTTTCAAAAAGATTCCACTACAACAATAGATTAGGAAATGAAAATGAAAATGTTGTTGCAAAGATATATTTGCATTTGATGGCAAATAAAAGTTACTTGAAAATATATACATGTTTTTAAAAAGAGAATCCATACAGGTGAAATAGATTTCAGAAGAGAGGAATAACCTGTTTCTGATTTTTTTTAATAACCCAACGTTTCGGAGTTGGGTTATTAAAAAAACTCAGAAACAGGTTATTCCTCTCTTCTAAAATATATACATCTTTAAAACATTAAAAAATTAAGTGCATTGCAGTTTGAATAAGGGGGTTGAGTATGAAATACATATGCAATCACATAAGAGGAAACAAATTGCTTTGACAGAAAGAAACAACCAAGAGGGTAAGTTGAAAAGCATAGAGAAAAATATGGTTATATACATGCAGAGATAGACAAGAATAAGGTGAAAAAACGAGTAGGAAATACACACACCAAAAAAATAAATTTAGGACATGAAATGTGTGTGATATCTAAATAGGGATTCAACTCACGGTTTTGTTTTTCAAAAAGATTCCACTGCAACAATTGATTGGGAAATGAAAATGAAAATTTTGTTCCAAAGATATATTTGCATGTGAGAAGAGGAAAAAGTTACTTGAAAATAAGTTATGATTTAAACATAAACAATTAGGTGCACTGTAGTTTGAATAATAGGGTTGACTATGTAATGCGTATGAAATCACAAAATAAAAACCAAATTTCTTTAACAGAAAGAAACACACGGCAAGGTAAGCTAACAAGTGCCAAATATAATAGTTTTTTTTATGTTGGCACATATATACATTAATAAAGTTAACAATTGAGTAGAAAAATTGTCTGTAAAGAGATAAAAGTCATGAGAGAAAATGAATGTGGTGGGTTAGTCCACGTTGAAGTAAGATTTTTGTTCTACAAAATTATGTAACTTCAAAAATTTCATGTCGAAATACTAACCTTCATCCCAAAATATATTTGCATGTACTGGCAGGAAAAAAAAATTACATGAAAATAATTTATGTTGAAAATGAGAGTGATTATTTGCATTGTATTTTGAGCAAGAGGCGTCAGTATGGAATAGATATGGAACCAAAGAGCATATAACAATTTCCTTTGAGGGGGGAAAAAAGAAGTGTAACATATGCTGACAAGTGTTTAGGATAATATCCTAATAGAGAGCTAGACACGACAATGGATAAAGTTAAGAGTTAGGTAGTAGATAGATGCATTATTTGTGAATGCATACAGCTGGGTAGCGGATACTGCAAGGAAAAATATTAACATGAAAATAATTTAAGTTCTAAATGAGAGTGATTATCTGCATTGTCATTTGAATAAGATATGTCATTATGAAAAATATATGGAATGAGAGAACAGATAACAATTTCGTTTGAGATGGGGAAAAAAAAAGTGTAACATATGCTCACAAGTGTTAAGCCTGAATGTCCTAATATTGAACTAGAGATGTACATGCATAAAGTTAAGAGCAAGGTAGCAGATACATGCATTATTTATTAATGCATATAGTTGGGTAGGACATACTGCACGGAAAAACATTTAGACTATAAGAATTTATGTTGTAAATGATAGTGATTATCTACACTGTATTTTGAATAAGAGGCATCATTATGAAAAAGATATGGAATGAGAGAACATACAACAATTTCCTTCGACGAGGGGTAAAAAAAAATTGTAAGATATGTTGACAAGTGTTTAGGAGAATATCTCGATATTGAGTTAGACACAAACATGGATAAAGTTAAGAGTTGGGTGTTTGATATATACATTATTTGTTAAAGTGATGACACAAGATCATTATTATAGGTCAATACACATTCAAGTTGGACTTTTGCACTGGAAAAAGCTATGCCTAAAAAAATGATTGGAAATACAAGTCTTGTTGGGTAGATATGTTTGTATGAAATGCAGACATAAGGAACTTGAAAGGAAAATATCTTCAGAACATGAGAATTTTAGTGCATTGTAATTACAATACCATGGTTGAGTGAAAAAGAAAGAGACATGCAAGAAAATAACATAAATCAATTTTCTTTGACAGAGGAAACAAAATTGATTCCCATATCCTAAGGATTCATTAAGAGAATGTGGAAATATTGTGCCATAGATGGACATGAATATAGTTAAGCATTGAGCACGATATACATCCATTTAAAAATTAAATAGATTGCAGGGAATCGATCCCATAGGTCAATACACATTCAATTGGCAATTTTGTTTTTGAAAAAAACTTACACTTTAGAAATTGGTTGCAAATTGCTTTCAGCAAGAAAACAAGGTGTATCATATGCGACAAAAATTGTCGAGCACATTATGCAAATATTGAGCCAGAGATAAACATCATTAAAATTTAAAAGTGAAGAGAAGGTACATCCATTGAAAAATGAAAGTGATAAGAGGAACAAGATGCATTCAATTCCAAGTATTCATATTCAAAAAATACTTTGAAAAATAAAAGTATTGGACATCATTAGCATATGGACCCCTACTCCAACGTAAGAGGTCATATAAATAAAATTGAATAAAAGGAAAGTTTGTTCAATATTATGGAATCAGAAAATGTGTAAGATTTGTATGCAAAAAAGCAGAAATATTGCTCTAAATTGTTAATCCTTCTTGAAAGGATTTTGTGCAGGTGAATCTCGCAAGCCCTTCAAAATTCGTCCTCCTCATTCAATATTATTTGTCAATGCTGACAAAATGTTGTGTGTTTTCCTTGATGTAGTTATCTCAATTTGACAATATCTAAGAAATTGTTAAGAAGTGGATAGGATGAAAATGAGTAATATTCACTTCACACATAGATATTGAATTTTACACAATGCTTTTCTTTCTTTTGTACTTGATTCTAAATTTAGAAATGAGTTTGATCTAATCAAAGGGAAACTGGAGAAATCTCTGAAATTTTTCTTGATTCCGCGTTTTGAGGATGTTTATGAATCTCTAGTCATATGTGGCACTGTCTTTGATATTATGTTGCATTGAGCCGGGTTTTTGAATTCTTCTATAAAATTTGTCCCCATCTCCCACACTAAGAGACAGTGATCAATGGCCCTTTTGATTCATTCTTTTATTTCTTTTGCCTCAAATTGTCTTTGACTCAAAGAAGCAAACATTAGTATTTTATCCGTTTTGGAGACTTTTGAGATGTTGTTGGGTTGGAACTGTGTTTCCCATTCAAGAATTGATATGAATTTTTCTTTGATGTACTTGTATTCTTCCACCAAAGGTTATATTTTGTCCTCAAGGTCCATATTCTTTTGAAAAATGTGCAAATTTTGTGTATTTATTTATAAAAATCAGCATGGTCTTTCCTAAATATTTCGCTTGCCTATATTGCTTGCACTTTAAAAACCTCCAAGCTATTCTCTGCTTCATGACTTTGAATTGATTGAAACTTAAGAGTTTCAATTTCTTCCTTCATTGTTGTTGTGCTGGTTAGAATGTTGTTGTCACATTATTCCTTCAATATTCGAATTTGTTGTGCATGTGTGTTTTCGATTAGCTAGATGTCTGTGGAGTGTTTAAGTTTCAATTCGTTCAACTGATTTTGGTATTCATTCTGCAAATTCTGTCTTTTGATAGTGAACCCACCTAAAAGCATTGTGAAATGCTTCTGTAAAATTTCTTCACTAAAAGCATTAGTTTTCTCAATTTCACTTTCCATATGTTTGATCTTCTACATAATATTCTTGCAGGCTATGGAAAGTTCAACAACATGGTGCTGCTTGTAATTGACAAAGGCTCGTAGAGCCTAGGAGGATTCTTCAACTTTTTCCTCAACATTTTATGTTTCTTGCCAGCTAAATTCGAAAATGGTTTTGAAACTGTCAAACTTTCTTTTTTGCATTTTTCTGACAACTGACTTGGTTTGAGCATTAAAGTAATACTGAGTGAGGGATGGAATGGTTTCACAGACAATTTGTACTTCAGTGGCAGGTTTAAATAAAAAATACTCGAGAGGGATTTTCTTACAAATTGGAGTCATGTATGTGTCATGACAAGTTTGTGGAATAGATATTTGGGTACTTTGTTCTTGCTGTTGAGGAAACTCTTTTTCTCTCCTAGATAAAGTTGTCAATGTTGACACAGGGGTCCTCGTAATTTTATCTTCTTTCTTTGTGTCAATATCCATATATTCAAGTTCCTCATTAATTTTATTTGACTTTGTATGTTCCTTGGCGGTGTCATATGGGATGCCAATAATAATGACATTGTTTTGAGAGGAACTCTTTTTCCTATTGGTTGTTCTTTCTTTGGTCTCTTCTGTTTCTGACCTGTGACTTATGTATTCCTTTCAGCCTGTTGGTCTATCTCAGTGTCCAACTCTTTTTCTTTAAGATTTCCTACTTTTTTTGTGCTTGTATATGTAGTTGTAAAAGAAACATCAAGAACATTTTTAAGTTAGGATTCTTCTATTTTTGCAAAGGAGGAAACAAGATCCGAAATAATGTCAATGAAATTGTATTTCAGAATCTCAGATAATTTGATCTCTTCAATTGTAGTATTTGTATGAATACTCTTCTAGTTATTGAAGTCTTCATTAATAGTTTCTCTAAAATCTTGTAGTTTACTTCTATCCTCGCTACTCAACAGCTGCCCTCTTTGAAAATTTTGGTCAAAATGATCAATATTAATGAAAATTTCAAAAAAGGGGGTTTGTTGGTGTGTGGAGGTTTTGATGTAGCTGACAACACTATAATGGTAATTAATGATTTCGAGGGTCATACTGATGAAGGGGCAATGAATAAAACCAAACATGGCTGAGTTCTTCGGCCTCCTTAAATTAATGTCCTTGGTCCTTGAGGAAAATTTTTCCAAAGTGAATTGGGAAGTTTGGCCATATTTTCTTCTGAAGTTTGCTCAATTTCTGAGCTTGTTCATTATGTTGGACACCTAATCCACTAAGGGTTAGGGTGTGGGAAATGGAAAGCCAAAGGAATTCCAAGATACCTTGGAATGTGGAATCCAAGGGTCACCTAATGTACTATAAATATATATCATTGTGATTAATAAATCAACTCACACTTATCTATCTTATTATGCCTATTACTGCCTAGTCTATTTGCTGAGATTAACATGGTATCAGAGCCATGATGTGTGGCCTTCTGAGAATCTATTAGAATAGAGGTTGTTACATTATTTCCATTCCTTTGTTGTGAGAAGGCCAATGTTGCAAAGAGGAATATCCTCTGACTGTCAGAACTGCACCTGAGCGTTTCTTTGCACCCAGACTACACTACGCTCCTCTGAAAGGCTCTTCCCATACGCTTCTCTTCCCATACTCAACAACTGAGCTATTTCCTTGCAAACAAACCACCATTGTTGAGAGAGAGAGCATACATTTATTCTATGTGCGTTTGTTTGGTGTATGAGTATGTTTGAGGGTCGACTGTGTAAAATAAAAATAAAAAATAAAACAAATCCCAGAGTTGAGAGCGCAGCGTTGAGGGCTGCAGTGTCGAGGATTCCTCCTTTTGTATGCAACCCCACTACAATACACCACTCCTCTCGGCATATACGACTCCACACAACTACCTCTTCTGCTACCTCCCACACCTCCGCAACACCTACAGATACCTCTTGTCACTACTCCCTTCTCCTCTGCGCTCCCCTCCTCCCTCCTCCCCCCGCTCCTCTGTGCTCCCCTCCTCCCTCCTCCCTACTAGCTCACCTCCCAGCCCGCTCCCGTCTACTCGGCTCTCCCTCCCCACCTGCTACACCCCTCCCTTCTCCCCTTCTCCCTATTCCTGTTGTCTTCTCCCTCCACCCTCCATCCATCCTCTATGCCTCTCCTATGCACATGCGACTCCCTCGACCTACCATCCATTGCGTTCTCGGCCCATTCCGCTCCATGTACCACCGATACCACCGCTCCACCACGTTACCTCCTGCCTTTCATACCGATGGTGATTTCCTTACAGATAGTGGTACGTGAATGACTTTGGGTGTCTGGACAAGCCCATGCAGCAGAGCTAGTACCTATATTGTTTTGTAGGGCTAACTGATAGGAAGTGTCCATCTTAATATTTTCATCGTGATTATGAGTGGCATGATTAAAGAGAGAAGGATATGGGATAAAACTGATGCGTCGTAGGAAAGAGTAAAACCATTGTTGCAATAATTGAAGGTAAATTCGTCTTCGGCCTTATCCAGCAGATTCATGAAGAAGTGATGCTTCAAATACCCCACCGAAATAACAAAGTGCGTTGCCTGCTCTTCTACACCCTATGCAGCGACTTCAGCTTGCATATATATGTTGTAACTCACTGTCATATATACGTTGTCATATACACAGTCAACCCCGCTAGGTTTTCAACTGCTACGAGATGCTCCTCTGAATCTTTAAGCTCCGCCTTAGAATTCGACATTCCAAAAGATCTAGGTAACAAATATAAATATAGGTTATTTGGAGTAAAAAAAGAAAAAAGAAAAAAAAAGAGGATGGTAAAGAGTTACTAATAGTGGTTGGTTTTAAATTGGGACTAAACGAACATTTCCCTTTTGCATGTATTAAGGTGTTTTGTTCTATTTTCAGTTACTTATGCTCTCTGCAGATAATATCAATATTTTTGCATGAGTGGTGCAACATATGAGCTTTGGAGCAGCATGGTTGGATTTGGTGAGCAGCGTATGTTATTTAATGGTTCAAAATAGTATACTAGAGCAATTCCCTTTTGTATCAAGCTTGTTGTGGGAAACTTTTGTTTATATAGAAGTCTTACTTGATAGAGAAAATAACGAGAATTAATAAGGTATTAGAGTTCCTCAAAACTCTAATACATTCCATTGATTTGATACAGTGAAAATAAGCAAGAATTGTCTATATGATATTAGAACTTGTTTACATGATGCACTCGAAAAGATTGAATTTTTGCAGCTTGAGTAAAAGCTACAGCGAGATGAGCAAAAGAGTTGTCATTCTGAACTTGTTTTTGTTCAGAAAATTGAGACAAACTCTCATTAGCAACAAGAAATTTTTCATATCGCTAAGCCCAGTATAAGAGCAGATTTCAATGAAGAATAAAAAATACAGCCTACAATTCCCAAGCCCATCATCAAACCTTGGGAAGAGCTTGTCCATAACAAGCACATAATAGGTCTTGGATATGACAAGGAGGTGTCCTTTCATATTCCGGACTACTCCAAGCCATTCAAATTTCAGAGTGTCAGATTTCTTCATGATAGCTCACCTTCAGTTGTTCTAGATTTTGCTCCTCTTCCATAGCAGCAACAACATATTGTAAAATTCCAACACTGTGACCGAGTTGGCCATATGAAAGATCATTGTTTCTATATTCACCCATGCGATCATTTTGGGCACACTCATTCTTCACACAGATGCTTCAGAAACAAGCCTCCTGCAAGAACAGATAATCATATTGGATGGATCGCTTCTTGGCAATGGGCATCAATAACCAAGACGACGTTTAAGTCATATGTTAGAACTTGTTTTAGAGTATTGAACAATCTTGCAATTGAGATTTTGTCATAACCTCACCTTATATCTGACAGGGGGGGGGAAAGAAATGATGGTCATGTACAAGCTTCAAAGCCACATTAAGCGAGTCTGAGCCACAACCTGTCATTCCAGATTCAAATTTGTAGCTAGAGATGTAGATGCCTATGAGCATGCCTTTGGTTGGTGGCCAGCCTTAAACCATCTATGTGTTGGAGAGGTAAATCCCCTCTGCGGACAGAGGTGATCCCACTAGCCCAAGAGTGGGTCTAGCAACAAATAGAACATGCTACGATATCGATTCCTAGTTACAAAAGATAGATAGATATCCTACCTCAAGTCCTACGTTGCTGTCGTTGAAGAAGAAGCGTTGCTTCCCGTTCCTAGCTTGACAAATCAAAATCCTTTCGCTCACCACGTCCAGACACCTGTACACATGCAGATAAGAAATGACGGCATACAACGTAATAATTTAAACATATAAATATCAATTGGTTGGAGAGGATTGAACTAAATTGCATTACACAGATAAACAACACAATAGTGGAACCGATAACATAGTCGAGCATATATTAAAATGTGAAAGAAAGATTACAACCGAGTTCCGACGTCACGCTCTTCCTTTGGTAGGGCTTCCAGCAGAGCGTGTCTCACAAAGCTTGTCGGGAATTTGGACAAGGCTCTCTCTCTTACGGGGTTCTCCTTAGCTCTGCTCTCAATAGTCGCTCAACTATAGTTTTCTTCCAAAATGTTCAGCTTCCAAGCGTTCAACTAGCTTGTAAAGGGAGAAGGTAGGCTTTTAGAGAGAGAGGAAGGGAGGTTGGGATCCCTATAATCATGGGATAGAGCCCTCTCTCTTAGGAAGGTTCCATGAGAGGTGGAAAACCACTTCCTAATTAGGGAGATCCGGAGGCAAACAACCCAACTTCTTTCTGGTGATTCATCTTGAAGTTGTTAGAATCAAACTTCCACCATTTATTTTTTAAAAACATTCCTTAATAGGCTTGGCATGGGTGAGACACAGGGACAGAGCTCCAGCTGGCGCACCCACTAGTGTGCATTTTCCCCATTGGCGCGAGGGATGAACTGGCTACCCGCGCCAATGCCAAAACATGGATTTTTAGGGTTTTCCAGAGGAAATGTTCTTCAGGAGAATTCTTTCCCTTATGCAGAAGGATATCATCAAGGTGTTTTCAGAACATTTTATTGTTCACAGGTCACGGGAATAGTCCTCTAATGTACGGGACGAGGGATTGTAGGGACGGTGACAAAATGCTATGTAACAGATGCCCCCTAAAGCATGAGTTCCGAGAGAGAGGGAGGGGTGAAATTCTTTATGAGAACGCACCCAACTGAAAACACTATCGTCGGAAAACCTGCGAATACAAATACAACTGATATCTCTGATACATGATATGTGGTATGGGCACAACCATCCGTAATAAAGTGTACTGGCATAATGAGATCTAAGGCATGGACGCAACCATCCAGCAAATAAGTATCAACAAGTAGACTCAGGTGTGGTCGCAACCATCCAATTAAAGGAGTTATGTAATAAATCATAATAATCCACAAAAACCCGCAGCCTGGATGTTTATCAGACAAAATCCAGGGTCTTGCGCTCCATCTCGATCCGAACAGAGTACAAGTTCAAGCATGCAAATATGTGAGTTGAAGTCGAACATGCAAGAACATCGTCTGATTACCAGCCAATAATGAAAGCCATTAACAAATGCGAGAGGAACCACCATAAATGACGATGGCTCTCAAGGTACAAGAGGTACAATCTACGGAATGTGAACAGTGAGCTGGTGTTGAATACCCGCAGAATCATCCAATCGAAGGCCAATAAGGAAAACCTTGCATCGAACGCGAATAACCTGCCATTGAGGCATGTAGGCTCTAAGGTACTTGAAGGTAGTCTCTAGATCAGCTTCCTGGATAATGAGCTAAAGTCGTCAGGAAGTGACATTGATCGAAGGTGGGCCATAATGTTTCCCACATCATCGACACGAGATAGAGGGATATAATGTTTTTGAATCAAGACTGACAGAGAATCAGAGGGAGGTTGAAAACTGCATAGGTCAACTTCTCTTGAACATATCGGCGACACGACATTGGATTTGGTAGTATTTGACATCAAGAGTTATGAGGTCATGGTGACGTGGCAAAGAGCAGATGAGCGATCAAAAGAGATTACCCAAACCCATGAAGGCAAGCAGATAACGAGATGAGATGTCCCCAACACGACACGAATGCAGACAAGTGCCATGTTCAAGAGCGACATACTGCCGACATGACTATAATACTGGTTCCATTTCCCCCCACCATTTCTGGTGAGTACCCCAATTATTTCTGAAAAACAAGCTTGAAGGGGATAGCATATGCTTGCGATATAAGTTTTTCCTTCAGACAAATCCAACCTAGTACATTTAACGAGCCCTAAGAAGGAGGAACTCGAGTAACGTCATTGCGACGAAGTCCGATGTCATCAGTTTTTAACGAGTTTGATAAAGGAAAAACTCGGCATCTTTTCATGTTTAG
Organism: Pinus albicaulis; assembly: GCA_034641835.2. NCBI lineage: Eukaryota > Viridiplantae > Streptophyta > Pinopsida > Pinales > Pinaceae > Pinus > Pinus albicaulis. The sequence continues at coordinate 1,373,369,141 of CM076580.1, read as the reverse complement.
AGAGTTTGAAAAGACAGTGGAAAAGAAAACTCCAGCAGTCCCTTTTCGTAGATAGTCCCACAGATCCGAAAAGGTAGAAAACTATGTCTGAGAGAACCTCCTAGTCGCGATAGGCTAGGGTATTCCTTTTTCATAAATAATCTATCCCAGCACGAAAAAGGGGTAAACGTATACTGGGTATATGTCGTTTTGCAGCCAATTTAATGAGCTCAAAACAACAAGTGACTCAGCGATATTTTTAGTTTTAGAGAGTCATAAAAGAGCTGAAAGGTGACTCCAGTAGTGACTTTTTTGTGTTTTTACCGAGTCCGAAAAAGTATAAAATACAACTCGTGTTGTCGTCCTAATCGCATGAAAACCTGTCGCTGCACAAAAGTAAGTGTAAAACCCATTTTTCGACAAAAATATAATAAAATATCAGAAAAACAAGTCCCAAAACCTAATTTTGATTTTGAAAAGTTATAAATATTACCAATATTAAAAAATTATTTACTTTTCACCTTTTTACCTCTTTGCAGAGCGATAGTCGACCATTTTCTTTGTGATCTTGCGGTGACGATTGTGAACGATCCAGTGGACGAATCTGGATCCCGTCTTCTTCAGGTAAGAGCCACTTCCATTAGCCATCTTTTAAGCTGCATTTCATTATATTTAATCATGGTTTGAGGTCTTTTAGGGGGGGGGGATTTAAAAATTTATGGCTCCACGATTGGCGGAGTACCAGGCACGGACCCGCGCCAATTTGCTCTGTTTTACACAAAGGCCGCGCCAGTTGGCGCGACTGTTAGCCAGACAGCTGCGCCAACGGCGCAATGCAAATTCCGGCCAAAAAATCTCAAAAATGAACCAATGAAAAGCAATTTTGAATACTTGAGGAGGTTTCTAACACTCCTATGTTTGATTTGATGCAGGTACCTAACAAAAATGGTAATTGAATGGAAGGAAAGAGAGCACAGTGAGGAAGATGAATTGGCAATGGAAAATGAGCAATGTATGAATGCTCTCCGAAATTGTGGTTTGAAGAAATTCTTCCTAACGCCATGTCTCCGGGCTCATCCCAAACTACTGCAATATCTGATTAGCATCTGGGATGAGGATGAAGAGAAGTTCAAACTTCGAGATCAGGTACTTGAGCTCGAAGTGTCAGACGTGTACTTCATCATTGGAGTGTCACGCAGGGGTCCAGTTCCTATCTTGACTGGCACCAGGCCTTCTGGTGAAAACATGACAATGGTCATGGATAGAGTGTGCGCAAGGGCACGCAAAGGGACAAGTAGCGGAAAGGTAGACATTTAGACCGTCCTTGATTTAGCACTGAAGGCAGTGCTCCATACCATCACGTGGGCTGCGGGGTCGCAGGCACCGCACGAGGCTACCAAGATACAACTCCTTCTTGCATCAGAATGCATGAACCCAACAATGTTTGACTGGGCCACAGCCGTGAATATGAACATCAAATGGAAACTGACTAAATGCAAAAAGACCAAACTGAAACAGTTTGGATACGGGTCAATTTTGGTATCGTTCTTCCTGGAACGACTACCTATCTTCCAGGGCCAGGGGGCTATAGTCTCGGATCCACCATTTAGAGAGCCACGGATGGCTCGATGGGTAACATTGATGCCCAGGGCAGGGGGCGGCCAAAAAATGTCATGGCGACCCAAGTTCTTTGGATGGCTTCGACGATAGCTGATCGTCGTAGAGGACTGGCCCTATGCGGGCACTGATTTCATTGGAGGCCCGAACCTTCTGCTCCCAGAAGGAGAGGACTAGGATGAGGAGCTCGGTAAGACTCTTTTTAATTTTATGAGTTTTATAATTTTTTGGTATACATGCATGTTCTAACAGCTAATCCTATATGTATGCAGATGTTGGCCCAGAGAGGCCCACCGGGATTTCACCAATAGCGAGGAGGACCCTTCTCGCTTATGACCCTCAAGGTGAGGGGGGCGAGGGGGACACACTTGTACAAAACCTCGAGGGGATTGCTCGTGGGGTTCCGGATTATGCTCGCCTAGCTGATGTCCCTTTGGCTTATCAGAGGCACACCGTAGGGGTGTCGAGTCACCTCCACCGCTTACTAAGGCGGTTGGTGCGGGCAGTGACGTGCTACCATGAGCACCATGCCGATTAGTCGCCTAGGATTTTTATTTGCATATTTTTGAGAGACATGTTGTCTCCGGATGTAACTGACACAAACATGTATATTTTTGGGTTTTATATGATGCACACGTTGCAAACATTCGACATATATATACACATGGATCTTGCTCGCATATGATGATGTTTTTACAAATTGCGTAAATTTCTATCTAATACCATGTTGGCTACTTAATCTGTTAGTGTATTCATTCGTCTTGGTATATGCTGATATGTAATGTAATCAAAATTCCTTTCAAGTAAACAAATACATAGATACAGTCTTAAAATACATGGGTTTCTAACTGAATAATGACCATTGAGTTGTAAAACCACAAGCTGTGAATCCAGATGTACAAGTAACGCGCGAATGCCGAGGTTAACAGCCTCGGTTAATAATCTCAAAACAGCACTACATTCCGCGACATTATTTGTAGCAGGCCCTAGACAAACACCTTGTAGATTAACCAACTCACCAGCAGGATTTTAAATTACCCAAGCTGCCGAAGACAAGTTCCTGGTACTGCGGGAGGCACCATCCACGAAACCGACATAAGGAGTAATAGACATCTGCACAATCAGGAAGACCCAATAAGCAAAAAAACGCTTACAAAGCAGACCACACCACACATGCACAAAAATGAAAAATCACCTATGTGCATATACTACGCAAGAATGATTCAAGCATAATATTTCTTTAGGTACAACCCATTTCTAGGCTATTCCAAAGGAAAACCTTCATAATCGATCAGCTCATAAGCCCCATTTTTCAATACGTGTTTAACGATATAATGCCCATGCCACATAGGTTGGAATTTACCTGCCCCAAGCTTGTTATGGGCTTGATCATACAAGAGGAAGAGGTCCCCTTCGTAAAAGAGCGCGGAGAAACCCTTTGATCGAAATGAGCTTTAACCCGCTTTTTCTGTGCCTCGATAACCAAAGCAGCCAAGCGGTGAGTTTCGTCCAATCTCTCGAGATATAGGAGACGTTCTTCCTCTGGGGAAGTATTGGGTAGTAATTCCACAACCAATTTTAGTGAAGGGATCTCACATTCAACCGGAAGAGTATCTTCCAGACCATACACCAGCTGAAATGGTGTGAATCTAATCGCACTCTTTGCTGACATTCGGTAGGCCCAAAGAGCTGAAAACAACTAGAGATGCCAAATTTATTTGTGTATACCAATTGTTCGTTGAAGCATCGTGACAAGCACCTTGTTCACAGCTTCAACCTGGCCATTTTTCTGAGGGTAGTATGGCATTGAGCTGTCGTGATGCAAGCCCAACCTAGATGTCAGCTCTGCCATCATGTAGTCCTGAAAATGAGACCCATGATCAATGACGATGGCTTGAGGAATGCCGAAACACATGATCACATGGTTGAAAATTAATTGTGAAGTTGTCTTACCGTCTGCAGCCAGTGTAGGCATCGCTTCGGCCCACTTGGTGAAATAATCTATGGCAACGATGATATAAGCATGCCCCCTGCTCAAGTGAGGGTTACACGTCATAAAATCAATGCCCCATTTGGAAAAAGGGCCCACAATAATGACAGGATGTAATGGGAGAGGCAGCGCACACATCTTGCATTGGAATATCTGGCATGTGTGACACTTGCGTACTGCAACAATACATTTTTTAAATATAGATGGCTAGAAATAGCCCGCATGAAGGATCTTCTGTGCGGTAGCATAACTGGACATGTGACCGCCACAGGCGCCACTGTAATAGTCATTGAGAACTTTCTCAGCCTCTTCTAAGGTCTAACACTGGCGGAGTACAAAATCGACTCCAACACGGTATAGGGTATCTCTGATAATGCGATATGGTTGCGACTGATGTAGAACATGGCATCGAGCATCCTTTGTTAACTCGGACCGGAAGGTAGATGTCTAGAGGTGCATGATGATATCACCGTACCATGGATCGAGAGTGCTGATTAAGAATAGAGTTTCGTCTGAGATATGATCCTTGGATTGAGACGGAACAGAGTTGGTAGGGAGAGAACAAATGAGATCAACAAAAACTAGTGAATTCTTCGATTTGGCAGTAGTGAACTCCAAATCGAACTTTTGGAGGATCACAATCCACTTTGAGTACTTTCCCCCCAGAAATTGTAGAGACAAAATGTAAGTCATGGGGTTGCAGTTAGAAATCACGGTTACCATGTGTAAAAGGATGTAATGGCGAAATCTCTAAACGGCCTGGACCGCGGCCAGTGCCAACTTCTCGACGTGGGTATAACGCATTTTAGTGTCGAGGAGGTTCTTAGAAAGATAATAAACCACGTGTTCGTTACCGTCATCGTCATCCTGTACCAGAACCATGGCAATTGTACTGAATGCGGCAACCAACTAGAGGGTAAAGTTGCGATGATAATTTGGAGGATGTATTAATGGAGCATTGACAAGCAACGTCTTAAGGTTATCGAAAGATTGCTGAGAAATCTTGTCTCAACAGAAAGGGACATCCTGTTTGAGAAGTTGTGTAAACCCTTTGGCTACCTTAGCATAGTTCAGGATAAAGCGACATAAGAAATTTGCTTTCCCTTGAAGACTCTGAAGCTGATGCAACGAGGATGGGGATGGGAGATTAACGATAGCCTCAACCTTGAGAGGGTCAAGGAAAATTCCATAATTAGAGACAATGAATCCTAAAAGTTGACCAGAGTCAACGCAGAAGATGCACTTGTGAGGATTAATCCTAATGTTGTAACGTGTGCAGCAGAGAAAAATCTGGCAGAGATGTTCAGGATGGTCTCTGCGTAGAGCTGAATGAGCCGAAAGGTCATCCAGGTACAGTTGAAAAACATTACATATGTCGTGAAAAGTGTAAGACATGGCACGCTGGAAGGTAGCCCTGACGTTTTTTAAGCCGAAAGGGAGCTTCTTATAGGTGAATGTTCCCCACGGACAGATGAAAGCGATCTTATGTTGATCGGATGGAAGGATATTGATTTGATTATAACTTGAAAAGTTGTCCATAAGGGAAAATATCACACTCCCTGCACAATCGTCAATGATCTAATCGATAAAGGGGGTGGGATAGCTGTCCTTAGGACAAGCCCGATTGATATCTCGATAGTCAACACAGACTCGAATTGTGCCCTGCTTCTTATCCATAGGAACAATATTGGAAACCCACTTTGTTAGGGAGATTGGATATATGAAGCCCACTTTAAGAAGTTTCTCAAATTCAGCTTTTATAGCAGCGGCTTTCCGAGGATGCACTGGATGCAGACGCTGGCGCACCGGCTTCGCACCAAGATAGGTGGGAATTTTGTGCACGATGATACTGGGATCGATTCCAAGCATCTCTTCATAATACCACATGAAAACATCACGGAATTCGCGGAAGAAACTAGTGTACACTTGAATCTCATCGGGAGAAAAGGTGACTCCCACATGGATGTTCTCGACGACCCCCGGTTTAACGGAGATGTCGATAGGCATCGTTTGGGTAATATTACTCAGATTTCCTTCCGAGAAAACTTCATGAGTCAATATTGGCGTTTGGAGCGGCGGAGAGGGAACATGAAATGCATAACGCTTGAGACAATTAGACATTGCCCCTAGGCCGGGCATAAACGAGGAACGATGATGCCCATCGCTCCACGACAGATATTTGAGAGACATAGTCTCTAAAATAGCTTCGTCAGACGAAAAAAATTCTCTCAAAGTATCGGGCGAATTTGCATCGCCGAGCCAAGGGGATTGAGAATAAACATCCAGAGCCATGCTCAAAGGAGCATTATCAGCAGGAGGAGGATTCAATGCGGCAATGATCTCATAATAATTGATTTCAACCGGGGTCAGAGGCATCAATTCTCCAAAAGAGGCAACCTGTTCAGGAGAAGGGATGATCCACGAGTCATCCGACCTAGAGATCATGTTGACTTGAACGGTATTCGGTGGTGGAAGGGGGAAGATACCCATGAGAATAGGGTCCTTGAAAAGAACTGGTCCTATACTGTCGGGGGGATTAGCAATTTGATCCACGTATGGCACGTTGTTCTCGGAGGATGAGGTAAAGAAATACAACTGATCCACAGTAATAATCTTGCCCTCATGTAGAAACTTCAAAAGTCGAAAGAGGGTGGACGAAACGCACAACATGGCGTGGGTCCAGTTGCGACCGAGTAGAAGATTGTAGTTGAGTTTGGCATCAACAAATTCCACTTCTACATTGACTGTCTTACCTTGCAATGTAATCGGTAGAATCGCGAGAACACCTAAGGGCTTTGATTCCCTTCCATCGAATGCCTCAAGGGAATTGGGAGATTAAGTGAGGGTTGGAGAGCCAATGGCCTTCCAGCAAGCAGATGACATAACGCAGGTAGAGGCACCTTCTTCCACAATATCTCTGTGAATATTGAGGCCATTAATGTCGACTGGTATAACAAGCGCAATCTAGTGTGGAAGTCGAGGGAAGAAATTCTCTAGATCGAAGGTGAGAAGGCTAGAATCGGCAAGGTCAATTCCGCCGATTACAGATAACAGAGCTTTCCGTTGAGACGGAAAACTCTAAAGTACTTCCAACGCGGACATCGCAGAAGGCGCCTGTGCCAAATCCTCAACAATACTGTAATGCTGAACAGCACAGGCGTTCGGATTATAGGAAGACTTTCAGAGAACACCTTTGGAAGGTGGCCGTACAACAGGTTCAGCACTAAGCCTCTCAATCTCAAGAGGACCAAAGGCAGGTGGGGGAGGAGGGCCATCAACGACTTCCTTCCCAGCTGCCTGGCGTGATTTGGCATAATCCTTCGACCAAGTAGCAATAGAAACATGTGCAACACCATTCATCATGAAAACCTGAGACCCAAATGGTGCAGATGGCGAAGGCTGCTAGACCATCTGGGTCTGCTGAGATGGAAAAGGTTCCTTAAGAACTGTCAGAGTTCCCTTAGAGCCCTTAAGAATTTGACTAACCTTGGATCATCTAGGAAAATCTTTGGTGTAGTGGTCTTCATCACAAATTAGGCAAGGGCACTTCATTTTTCACTATGAACCATCATCAGCACGTGGTTTGGATGATTCTGGTTTTGGGGCATCATATTTGGCTTTGCCTTTGCCCTTCTTCTTCCCTTTGGAAGTCTTGTCCACAGGATTGGCCTAAACAGCATTGACCTCCGCGGTTTTACCAGAATTTGGAGTAGCTAGAGGAGCAGAATTGTTGGAAGAATTTGATTTCTGCTTCCCATTGGAATACTTGCGAGAAGTCTGAGAGACAGAACCAATAACATTGTTTACTGATGGAGTAGCTGGTGCTTTAGAGGTCCCTGGTCACGGGGCATCAGTCAAGATGTCATATAGCGTGCCAGACTGGGAGTACACTAAATCGAGGTACTGGGCACGAGCAATGGCTTGTTCCTCGGTTACACATGCCCCCATAGCAATGTCTTGTGCAATCTTATTGACAAAGGACGTAGTGAACCAGTGAGTTAGAAGCTGATCAGGAATGTCAAACTTGATCAGACGACGACGACGTCTCCATTCGTGAATGTGATCTGAAATATGAGTAGCTTTGTCCTATTTCAGAGATGTCAAGAGATGCGTCTCGGCTTCGTAACGAACCCGTAACTAGAAATGCGTCAGGAATTCCATGGCTATAGTATTAAAATCTTGAAAAATACCACGGGGCAGTTCTATATACCATTTAGCAGCAGCGCCGGTGAGAGTGCGCTGGAAAAGATGCAGACGAATCGAGTCATCCACCCAAGAATTCGAAGAACACCATAAGTGGTATGTCATGACATGCACTTGGGGGTCTTCTCCAAATTTACCCTCAAACTTAGGACAATCACCAGGCACCTTCGTCGGAACTGGAGGCCAATATGGATTATGAAGAATCGGATCATTGGTCAATTTAGACACGTCCGGTAACTCCAACGTGGCGAGAAAAGGTAATTGAGGGTTAAAATGCATGCCAGGTCCTCGATAAGGACCTGTACCTGTACTCCATCCCGGTTGAGCATAACTCTGCCCCCATTGGTTCTGTCCTGGAGGATTCTGATCATAGGGTGTATAAGCAGGATAATTAGGTTGATATGGCAGCTGAAAACCAGGATACGGGGGTTGACAACCAGGGTATTGATTTTTATTATACGTGGGCCCTGACTGAGCAGTGTACGGATTTGACTGCAGAGTATAAGTATAGCCTAGCTATTGAAGGTAATAACCAGAACCTTGAGGCGGGTTGTAAACTGGTCGAGACTGACCTTGAAGGTAATAACCGCCTTGGGGTCGAACGGGTTGCTGGTATGTGGGACCCTGCTAAGTCGAATAAGTCGGGCGCACAGGTGGATTTGGCTGTGGCATATAATAGATCGGCTGCTGAGCAAGGTTAAGAGGATGTGCAGGTTGTCCTGGTTGAACAGGTTGACCCGATTTTGCAGGTTGTCCTAATTGAATAGGTTGACCTGGCTGATGAGGGACACTAGGTTTCCCTGGTTGAACAGGTTGGCCTAATGGTGGGAGTGGGCCAGGTTGTGCCTGATAACCAGGTTGACCTGTGACAGGACCATAATATGGCCCTGGTTGTGCAACATTTTGACCAATTGGAAAATGAGGTTGCTGAGGTTGCACCAAAGGTTAAGAAGGATGGGTTTTCCCCCCAGGACCGTATGGAGGTCGAGGTTGATACCCCGGTTGTCCTGCTGGTCCTTGAGGTTTCCCTGGTTGGACCACAGGGTGAGGCTGCAGAGGTTGATTTCGAGGATTGTAAGACTGCCCTTGCGGGCCGTAAAACAATCCCTGTTGGACCGAAGATTGTCCCTGTAAGGGTTGTCCTTGTGGGTTGTATGTGTACCCTGGCTGGGCTGAAGGTTTTCCCTGGAAGGGTTGTCCTTGTGGGCCAGAAGCATATCCTTGTTGAAACAAAGGTTGTCCCTGAAAGGGTTGCCCTTGTTGATTAGAAGGTTGCCCAGGCTGGGTAGATAAAAAACTGTTAATATACTAATAAGCCTCGGGAGCAAGAAAACGAAGGGGGTTTCCCTGCTCATCATATTTATATGGAAATACGTAGATTGGGGCACCATCCACTCCATAATGGGAAAAGTAAGGACAATTAAGATCCTAAGAGGACTGACGAACCTCGGAGATCAGCGGCTATAAAGACATTCGGTACTCCTCGGGAGAAATATTCTCTGGGATGGCAGAAGCGATATAAACATCTTCAGGAACTGACGAGGTCCTAGTTGACTGAGTAGTGACAACAGGCTTAGACGCAGCCACACAGACAGTAGGTCTAACAGGTGCCGATGTAACAAAAGGAGATGTCGTGAGAGGTGTCGATGGCGACATCCCTAACGAGGGAATGGTCAGTCTCGTGGACGAAGTCGATAATCCCATAAAGGCAATTGCAGCCATGACCTGACTTAAAGACCTATATCCAGCTGGGAGCGATGGACCAGGTGAAGACATAACAGACGGTTCGGGGATGTCTTTGAGAAAAAGCTGGTAATCCTCACCAGAAGTAGGAATTCCCTCATTAAGAGTAGGATTGGATGAGTCCATATCTGACCCTACCATAAGATCTTCTAGAATATGACGGGGACTAGGAGGTATGACAGCAGCCAAAAAGTGTGATCCCGATGTAAGAGGAGGGAAGTGTTCCCCTACTCCAAATCCAAACCAAGCATTGGAAAAGGGCCAATTGAACTCAACTGGTCCTCCAAAGGGAAGTTCAGATATAACCGGTCCCCCGTTGGGAAACTCGGATGCAGCGGGCTGCTGATACTCAACAAAGGAATGAGAGACCTCTAATGAATCGTCTGTATAAGGACTACTAATAAAAGAAACTGAAGGTTCTGCCACTGTGGTTGTAGCAAAAGGGAGCAAGAGATTAAAAAAAAAAGACACATGGGCAAAAACTAAGGCAAACAAAAACAGGCCAAAAAAATCAATCTCTAAATGGGCGTGTGATCGTAGGTGATTAATTTTACCACATTGAAACTAGAAATTTTAATGTTTCATGTTTTAAGAGTCTAGAAACGAGTAAAATATGACTCTATCTCTTTCAGTTTGGAAACAAGCGTGAAAGGACAAGCGCTTGATGATCTTTTCAAATTTAAGGAGTCAGTAAAGATCAAAATGACTGCACTGGGAATCTAGGTAAAATAGTGTACCAGATATCCGTGAACTTCCATATACACCTTGGTAAAAATGAAAGAGAAATCAACCAAGGACTTAACGTACGTGTAGGTAATCTCCCCGAATGCTGTGTCCAGTGTATCACGGGTAAAACGCGGCAGAATCGACTTCTTATGGATAAAGGATTTGCAACCTAATGGGGTCTCCCTTTATATACACGACGGTACAGGGAGCACAAGTCCGTACTAGCGTTGTCTGTAGCCAGATGGCAAGTGATAGCTACTATGCTTAAAGACGCTGGAACACATCTCTACCTTAGACTACTAGATGTTCCGTTAAGTTTCAATGCTGCCTTAGGTTAATTCAGTAAACTTTAAAGTTGATCTTCAATTTACGTTTCGATTTCAAGGCCCTATCGAATGTTGGATCTCATAAAACCTCTAGATGCAAACTACATGCCACAAAATATCATTTTGTTCAATTAAGGGCTATCTATGGGAGAGTTGAGAGCTTTCAACTGACATCAAAATGAACACACAAAACCACCCACTACAGTTTTCAATGCAAGCTAATGAAACTAGAAAACTTTTCCCTAGAATTATATAATGCTAGTAATGCGAAAAATTTCCCAATTTTCACTATGCCAATCAAAATGCAAAAGATTTTGTTTTTGTATTTTTCAATATATTAGAGCAAATGCACTAAATAAATGAAAAAAATAATGAAAGCATCAATTTGAGAATGATAAAGAGAGAGCTGAAGAAAAACAAATTCACTCAACTCAAACAAGCACAATCAAGACTCAAACCAATGATGAAATCCCTCGAAACGAAGAAGAATCTCGAAAGAGACTCAAACAAACAGTGTAATCTAGGCTTGGAGTAACACAAAGTGAAATTGAACGAAAGAGAGAACAATCACTAAATAAACACAATGATTCAATGGGATCCAGAAAGATGAATGCAAAGAAGCAAAAACGAAGATGACCGGGAAAGCAACAACCCAAAACTCCTACGAGAGGCTCAACACACTGAATCACCTAGAAGCCCTAGGGCTAGAATGCAAAACTGATAGAAAAAGGCGAATAACCGGAAGAAAAGGGCTAAACACAGTAAAAAATGACTTCAAAGCACTCAATCAATCAGAAGAAATGAACCAGGACCAAAATTCAAGCTCAGAAAGTCCAAGAACAGGAAAACCCTAATACCAAGCAGGGTTGGTGTGCCTGTTTAGCTGTAATCTGCGCCAAACAGGGGTTGGTGCGGGGGCCTAACGAGCAACAAGTGCCAATTGGCATGACTATAAGGGGAATAATCGTGCCAATCGAGTTTACCCTAGAAAAATGATGAAAATGGACAAACAGACACTGGATCTGGTCTTCTAGGGGCTGAACAGGGGTTTAACACCAAGGAAGGTGAACCGGAAAAGTAGAATAACCAAACGAAAAGCCAAAAAAAAACCAATGGAGGAAGGACCAACTCCCACTGATCCCCAGCGGAGTCGCCAATTTGTTGGAGAGGTAAATCCCCTCTGCGGATAGAGGCGATCCCACTAGCCCAAGAGTGGGTCTAGCAACAAATAGAACATGTTACGATATCGATTCCTAGTTACAAAAGATAAAGCTATGATAGATAGCCTACCTCAAGTCCTACGTTGTTGTCATCGAAGAAGAAGCGTTGCTTCCCGTTCCTAGCTTAACAGTTCACAATCCTTTCGCTCACCGCGTCCAGACACCTGTACACATGCAAAGAAGAAACGACGGCATACAACGTAATAATTCAAACATGTAACTATCAATCAGTCGGAAAGGATTGAACTAAATTGCATTACACTAATAAACAACGCAATAGTTGAATTGATAACATAGTCGAGCATATATTAAAATGTGAAAGAAATATTACAACCTAGTTCTGATGTCGCGCTCTTCCTTTGGCAGGGCTTCCAGTGGAGCGTGTCTCACAAAGCTTGTCAGGAATTTGGACAAGGCTCTCTCTCTTACGGGGTTCTCCTTAGCTCTGCTCTCAATAATCACTCAAATATAATTTTCTTCCCAAATGTTCAGCTTCCAAGCGTTCAACTAGCTTTTAAAGGGAGAAGGCAGGATTTTATAGAGGGAGGAAGGGAGGTTGGGATCCCTATAATCATGGGATAGAGCCCTATCTCTTAGGAAGGCTCCATGAGTGGTGGAAAACCACTTCCTAATCTAGGAGATCCGAAGGCAAACAACCCAACTTCTTTTTGGTGATTCATCTTGAAGTTGTTAGAATCAAACTTCCACCATTTATTTTAAAAAAACATTCCTTAATAGGCTTGGCGTGGGTGAGACACATGGATAGAGCACTAGCTGGCGCGCCCACTAGTGTGCATTTTCCCCATTGGCGCGAGGGATGAACTGGCTACCCGCGCCAATGCCAAAACATGGATTTTTAGGGTTTTCCAGAGGAAATGTTCTTCAGAAGAATCCTTGCCCTTATGCAGAAGGATATCATCAAGGTGTTTTCAGGACATTTTACTTTTCACAAGTCACGGTAATAGTCCTCCAATGTACGGGACGAGGGATTGTTGGGACAGTGACAAAATGTTGTGTAACACTATGCGAGGTTGATATTGTTCCTCTTCAAAGAATTCGAGACACTTCCTCTAGCAAAATTATTCAACTTCTTGCCAGTTTTGGTAGAGTTCCAGGAAATGCATCAAGCATTCTAGAATTGGCGGTCATCCTTAAACCATCGCAGGTTGTAGACCTCCCTTCTTCCAGGTTAAAGGTCTCCCTCTTCAAAATATAAGGGGCACTTCCTCTAGCAGAAGACCTCAACTTATTTCCATATTTGGAAGGGTTCTGGGAAATGCACTAAGCGTTCCAGTGTTGGTGGTCATCCTTAAACCACCTCCTTATGCCAACATTTCAGAGAGCTCATTCAGCCTAGTGCTGCCATGCATACTTTTCATATTTGTATTACAACTCTCTTCTTGGACTCACACATACCCCTTCGGATTAAGGGGGGGATGTTGGACACCTAATCCATGAGGGGTTAAGGTGTGGGAAATGGAGAGCCAAAGGAAGTCCAAGAGACCTTGGAATGTGGAATCCAAGGGTCACATAATGTACTATAAATATATATCATTTTGATTAATAAATCAACTCATGCTTATCTATCTTATTCTCCCTATTCATGCCTAGTCTATTGTTGAGTTTAAGACATCCAAGGAAGTTTGATTGGCTACCTCTATTAAATCTATCCTCTTTGGAACATATCTAAGAAGAATATAAGGGCCATCTTCACTTCCATAGACTCTGATATATGTGAATAATACTTCCACAAACCAGTCTCCTATTTCTTGTAAGGCCTCTTTAAGTCCTTCACTAACCCTGGGAAGGTTTTCTCAAAATATAATTTGATGGAAATGAGTCATCACATAAGTAAAAATTCCATAAAAGTGAAATTTGAAGTTACTTTCACATAAAATAGGGGCGTAATTCTTAATAGGGAGTTCCTTCCAAGCTTCATAATTCCATTTCATTAAAGGAAATGAAACAAAATCAATTATAATATCGATAATGTAGGCTGACATGCAAAAGAGGTGATCATATCTTAGAGGAGACATAATGGAAAACACTAGGGAATTTGTTAAATTCTAAGAAAGAATTTTGGTCCAATGAAACAATTTGAATCATTTATTACGTTGTGGATTAAAGCCTTCCATTGCAATTTGCAATGCTCAGGGTCTTTCTCTCCATTTAGAAGGGACAACATTTTCACAAGGAACCTAACGGGTCTTTTGAAAATGGCAACCAGATATTCTTTTGATGTCTTAAGTTTGAATCCTTCTTTATCTTCTTGTAACCAATGTTTCACAATTCTGTCATAATTCCCTTCACACTTCTTGAATAGTGCGTTGTTGAAGTTATCTAGAAACTGGGTATTCAGGAGGAATCCCGGAGGACTAAGCTTGTAAATTGTTGAAAGTACTTTCGAATTCCAAGAGGCTATAAATTTTTTGATGTGGTCTACTATACTATGAGTGGAAAAATCCAGATGTTTAATGGCCCATGAACCATGTCGTAATAAGGAAATTTTTTGGCTCTATCAACAACTTTGTGCAGTTTTGTATCTCTAATTCTTTCAAACTGAGTGTTTTTGTCCTCAGTTAAAATTTTGCAATTTAGTCGACCCTTATTTTCTAAGAAATTATAAATTTCTTCCCAATTCATCATACCTGCCATTTGTGTTTTGAAGGTGGTGTCATAAATGAGAGTTGTATTGACATTGTAGACCTCTGGTTTAGGATTTTATGCTCCCTTTAGTTGTTCCTTGATGTGTTATATGGCCTACTTTGACATCATGGATTTACATTTCTTTCCCATGTTGTGCTCTGAAAATGAATAAATAAAAATTGAGCTTTCGATGACATATCAAATTACCTGGTGCAAGTGTGTATTATAGTGTTTGTTTATAAGAAATCAGAAGGGTTGCAGTGAATTTGAACTTGATAGTTTTTTATGAGGGACAAGTTTTAGAGAACCACTATAAATGGGGTGCAGAGAAGAGAGTGAAAAATAAAGAGTGCAAAGAAGGAAAATTGTTATATTTTATTGAAATCCTTGGGATGTCCAACAATAAATTCACATTAAATGTGTTAATTAATCATTCAAGTGACAAGACCTTTCAACCACTTGCGTCTGAAAATTGAGGTGAGGTTTCGTGGTGGGAATTGGGGATTTTTTTAATTTTTTTTTAATGGAGGCTTCCTATTTCCGATTTTGTTTTAAACAAATAAATAGATAAACCTGAAAGATAATTATGATTGGCACGCAGCCCGAAATATAAAATATTTTATTGCTATTCATATCATAAGGGATTTGGGTAGTCAGAAGTCGAGATGTTGTTACATTGGACTTTGTGTGAATGGTGACCATTATGTTGACCTTCAGCATGGTCAGGGTATGAAATAGGTTTGCAGTCGAGAGATTGAGTGTGGAGAAGAAAAAAGTTCATATTTTTTGGGTGTCTTGTCGCATGGCATTATAGTCATGAATTGGAAAGTCAAGAAGTTGACAAGTATTTTTTGTTAAATAGAAAGGCCTGATCTTCGACTTGGGAAGGGGGTGGTAAGTCTAGTGGTTAGAGGTCAGGACGGTCTTCGTATAATGTATATTGCAGCAGATAGTGCGAAGCCAATGCTATGTGTATTCGGGCTAAGAGGGAATTCGAGAGTCGGGAGGTCGAGAAAAGAGGGAAGTCGAGAGTCGAGAGTTCGGGAACGTATGTGGTTTTTTATGAAATACAAAGGTCCGACCTCCAACCTTCGACCTATATCCTTGGAAAGGGGTGGCTAGTCGGGTGGTCAGAAGTCAGGACGATCTTCATATAATGTATATTGCAGTGAATAGTGTGAGCCCGACGCGCAGCATAGTCGAGCTAAGAGGGAGGTCAGGGGGTTGGGAAAAGAGGGAAGTTGGGAGTGGGGAGGTCGAGCTGGAAGATTGCTATTTCATTGTGTTGCGGTATGCGGCCCGACCTCAGCTAAGATGGGAATCAGAAGGTCGGGAACGTCTGTGGTGTTCTATGAAATAGAAAGGTCTGACCTCTGACCTCCAAATTACATCTTTCTTTTTTTAATTTTAATTTAATAATAATGATAATTTTTTAATTTATGTTTTTAATTATTATTTTACATGTTGTAATTTTTATTTTTATTTTCGTTCTTATGTTGCAATTTTTTTTTGAAATTTAGAAGATTTACTTTTTATTTGGAAATTTTTATATTTTTAAAAGTTCAGAATTAAAAAAATAAATAAATAAATAAAAATCCTTGCAGTTTAATTTTATTTACATGGTTTTGAATAATAATCATAATAATCATAATCATAATTATAATAATAAAAATAATAATGATAATTATATAAAGAAATTGTAAACAAATTCATTTGAAATATAAATATAAATTTAATTTAAATTTAAATTTAATAATGATAATAAATCTAAATTTTAAGTAAATAATAATAATAATAACTAAATATTTTTATGATCGTTCCCTTGCTGCCGCTGTGAGCCCGCACTGCCTGACCTAGTGGCTCCTTGATCGCAGCGCCTGGGCCTCCATCCTCCATGGCTCACTTGGAGCCTGATCCAGGCGAGGCCCCTTCCATCGATGGCCCTGCCTCCACTCTCCATGCCTAGTTTGATGCAGCTGCCACTGCTTTCGCTTCTTCAATCGCCTTAATGGGCCCTCAGATAAACATACCAGCAATCTCCAAATTTGTAAAAAAAACTCGAAGAAATCCCCAAGATCAAATTGCCTCCCAAATTTCCACAGAGAGCAGGGATATCATTGTCTGAATTAGGGTTGGTCGGGTAGCTTACTGGTTTATGGCCCTCCCCCAAGACCGTTCAAAAATGGGTGGAATGAAACTGGGCACAAGTCACTCAGGGAAAGATCTCCATTTGATTTTGTGGCAGAGGTTACTATACCTTCCACTTTGAATCCAAGGATGACTGCGATCTAATCTTCAGAAGTGGCCCATACTTCATGGACACTAGAGGTTTATATTTGAACAGATGGACGCCGAAATTCGATCCGGAACTGGATGTCCCTAATGCAGTTCCAGTCTGGTTCAGGATGACACACCTTCCCTTTCACTGTTGGGGAGATGATTTGGTAAGAGAGATAGGGAATTTTGTCAGAAAGTACATCGACATAAGCGAACCAAAGGATAATATGCAGGCATGCGCAGGGATCTGTGTCGAAATTGACCTAGGAGAAGAGCTACCAGAAGCCATCAAGCTCAAGGTCGATAACTGGACGCACATTCAGCAGATGGACTACGAGCAAATACCCTTCAAGTGAAAGGTATTTCAAGAATAGGCCATTTCTCTAATAGATGCAACAAAAAATAAGATAATTATAATAAAACCGAAGAAAGTCAAGATCCAAAATGGGAACAAGTACAAAAAAAAAAGTCTGCAAAAAAATCTCATCCTGCACCCCCTTTTCCTCCTCCATCTGATCCTCCCTCTCCTTCCCACAGATCCTCTGCTCAACCTTCCTCCTCCATCCTCGAAACCTCCCTGGGATCTAACCCTTTTTAACCCCTCTCCAATCCATCCAATCCATACGACCCCCTCAACCCTTCCCTCTCCCTCCCCTTCATTCCCCAGAACACCTTTGAACTCTTCTCTCCTCCCTCGGGCTCCCCTCCCCCTCAGGGCTTCTTTTCCTCTAACCCTCCCCTCTTAGAGCCTCCCCACCCCATCCCCCCATCCTCTCTAACCCCCTCCTCCCTCCTCATACCAGATTCTAACAAGAAATTAGTCGAAGGAATCTTTATTATATGTTGAATATTCCAAGAAATCGGGAAAGAAGTCAAATAAAGAAATAAGAGACGAGTTCATGAAGGACCTCACCCTAGGAACACAACAGCCAATGAATATCTACATCGAGAAAGGCAACAAGAGTAAGGAAAAAACTCAACAGGTCCACAGAGAGAAAGGTCCCTCATCCTCAATTCCCAATAAATAATGATAATAGTCTCTTGGAACTGCAGGGGTTTGGGTCATCCCTCCAAAATAAATCTCATTAAATACCTCATCAACAAAGAAAAACCAAACATCCTCCTTATCCAAGAGACAAAAATCAACAGCTAAGAGATGGATATTGTCACAACAATAATAAAAAATTATGAAGGAAAAGCTATTTCAGCAAATGGAGCATCCGGAGGGATATGCACCCTCTGGAAAAAAGGAAAATGGAAAATGCAGAAATCAGCAATGAAAGCTCAGTGGATCAAAACAAATCTAGAAAGTGCAGCAACGGGGAAAAAAATCAGCATATATAATATTTATTCCCCAAACCACTATAGAGATAAAGAAATCTGTTGGAAAACTTTAAAAGAAACAACAACGGAAGATCAAGAAGAGAATCTTATCCTTGGAGTCTTAAATCTCATTCTTAAACCAGAGGAAAAAATAGGTGGTCTCTTTAAGCCAGATCCATCTAAGGAAGCCCTTGAAGAAATCATCGAGCAGTGCAATCTTTTGGACATTCCTCCAAAAAATGGAAAATATAATTGGGATAACAAGAGACTCGGGAAGGCTAACATCAAATAAAGGTTGGACAGAATCCTCATTAGGGATATCATGGTAGCCAGCTACAGTAATTTCTCCTCCAAAATCATTCCATCAGTAGCCTCAAACCACAAACCGGTCTCCATTGAACTTGGAGCAACTGAAAATTTTGGGCCTCTTCCTTTCAAATATAATCAGTTGTGGAGTAGCCATGAAGAGGTAAAGCAAGAGGTTGAAAAATTGTGGAAACAGAAAATTAATGGTTCACCCAGCTTCATATGGGAAACAAAACTAAAGAGCATCAGAGCAAGACTGAAATATTAGGCAAAGGCCAACTATAAGGAGCCGCAAAGAGAAAAAGAAGAGTTACAACAAGAGTTAGCAAAAATATAAGAGGAAATGGAAAACATGGAAAACACAGTTGAAAATCAAGTAAAGAAGAAAGAGATACATTGGAAAATTTATAGGAACATCAGACAAGAGGAGGAAACCAGGAGGTTGAAGTCTAGGCAGCTATGGATACAACCAGGGGACAAAAATATTGTCTTCTTCCACAATTCAGCCAAAACAAGAATGATAAAAAATAATATAGAAAAAATCATGGGAGAATGAGGGACTGAAATAAAGGGGCAAGAAGACATCAAAAATTAATTTTTCCGGCATTTTAAAACTCTTCTAACAGCCGTGGAAATCTAGGAAAATCTAGATGAATTTCTAATGCACATCCCAAAATTAATTGATGAGGAAACAAACAAAGAACTCTCTAGATAAGTATCCAAAAAAGAAGTCATGACAGTTGTATGGGACCTACATCCAGAAAAGGCTCCGAGCCCGGATGGCTTCCCCATCTCTTTCTATCATACCTTCTGACATGTAATAAAAAATGATAAGATATGTCGTTAAAAAGAAAAAGGTGGGAGGATTCACAAACTCTACCTTTCTTTCGCTCATTCCAAAAGATCCCTGTCCCTCTTCTCTCAACATATTTCGCCCTATCTCCCTATCTAATGCTTCCTACAAAATCATCTCTAAAATATTAGCTAGAAGACTTAAACCACTCCTCCACTCCCTTATCTCTGAAAACCAGGGAGGATTCGTCCCAAACCATCAAATCGTTGACAATATCATTCTTGTCCAAGAGGCCCTCCACTCAAGCTTCTCCCGCAATGAACAAGGCTTCATCTTAAAATGGACATGGCCAATGCTTTTGATAGAATCAACCTCTCCTACCTTGTTGTTGTTCTTAATAGATTTGGCTTCTCTGATAACTTTATAGGCATTATCAAGGCCTACAGCATTGGGCCATGGATTTCCCCACTTGTAAACAGTAGACCATGTGATTATTTCCAGAGCTCAAGACTGCTAAGACAAGGTTTCCCCTTGTCTCCCTTTCTCTACATTCTAATGGCTAAATCACTAAGTAGAAAGCTGGAACACATCCGAAGAAACTCTTCCTTGATAGGCCTGACCATAAGCAGAGGCACCAAAAGTATCAATCATTCTTTATTTGCAGACGACACCCTTCTCATGGGAGGAGAATCATGTATAGTAACAAGAAGATTTAAATATGTTTTGGACAATTTCATGGATGTCTCGGGAGGGATGATTAGCAATGGGAAAATTTGTTTATATGGATGGAACACCCCTCCAAGAACACTACAAAGAATGTCACAAATTCTGGAAATTACATTCCAAATAAATTGGAGCCACTTCCAATATCTAGGGCTACCTATCACCAAGAAAAATCTAAAGACTAATATTTGGAGTAAGTATGCCAAGAAAATGAAAAGTAAAATCCAAGCCTAGGGGATGATATGGCTAAACCAAGTAGGGAGAATCACTCTCATCAAATCAATTATGTCATCGTTGCCCCTATATCAGTTTGCTCTAATAAAAAATCCAACAAGCATACATAAGTAAATCGAAATAATCTTTAGAAAATTTCTATGGCAGGGAGGAAAACCTGAAACAAAAAAATCCAACCTTTTCAATTGGACCCAAGTCACTTCTCATTACAAAAATGGAGGTATATCCATTAGAACTCCTGGAACAATGAATTTGGCTCTAGGAATCAAGATTGCCTGGAGGTTTCTCATCGGAGAAATATGCTGGTGGAAATCTACCTTAGAGGCAAAGTATCTCAATGCTCCAAGAATCTCCTTATTGGAAAGAAGTCCCCCCATAAGGTCGTGCTCTCAAATCTGGAAACTCATCTCCAACACAATCTCAGTTATAAAGGAAAATTCTCAACAAGGCCAGGGAATGGGGAAAAAATTAACTTATGGACCGATATCATCATGGGAAACCCTCCCTTGGGCAGCACCCCAAATATTCATGGCCTAGAGACCTGGATGACAGTGGAAGGCTACACAAAATTGGGGGAAATCTCCAAATGGGAGAAAGATGGAAATTGGAAACAGTGGGGCAGACCCAACTTGCCCATTGACCTCATTGACTAATGGAACTCCATGATCTCTCACTTATTTGGAGTTGCCCCTATAGCTAAGAACATTCAAGATACTCATTTTTGGGTTCCTACAGGTGGAGGCTACTCTGTAAATTCTGGCTACACCAAGATTCAAGAACAACAAAGGCAACAAGAATGGCAGTATTGGAAGTGTGCTTGAAAGGTGGAAACTCTCCCAAAATTCAAGATATATTTATGGACCCTCCTCCATAGCAAATCTCTTACAGTCGAGAATCTAAAAAAAGGGAAATCCATGGACCCTCTCAATGTCTCCTTTGTCTGCAGGAGGAAAAAACTATTCAGCACCTCTTCTTAGAGTGCTTATTCTCTAAAGAGTGTTGGGAGAAAACAATATCACTAATCGAAGTAAACCTGAATTACAACATCCCTCTAAATCAATTTTTAAGTAAATGGAGGAGCAAATATCCCCACTCCTTTAAAACCAAAGTCACAGTACAAAGGTTATGGTTCAACATCCCCTCCTTCCTCTGCTGGAAGATCTGGCTTGCTAGGAACAAGTAAAGAGCCAACAATGAACAGAGTGACTTCAAAGGCATGGGGTCAAATCACAGAGTGTATTTCAACTAAAGGGATGAATGGAATTGACATGAATCAACTGCAGAATGAAGAAAAAATATGGATAAGCTTCGCCCTCAACAAGATCACAATCTAACAAATGACAAAATTCACAAAGGCGCAACTAATCTGGAAAATCAGAAAGGAGGAGGAAGAATTCCAAAATTAGATTATATCCCTCAATGGGCCCTGTATTTTCTTCGATGGAGCCTCCAAAAAGAATCCAGGCAAAGTTGGAGCTGGTGGAGTAATAACTCACAGAGATAATTCTAGCCCTATACAATTTAATTGGGGGATGGGAACAATGTCCGACAACAGAGCGGAGGCATATGATCATCCAATGGGCATGAAAATATTAAAAGACAGAGATATCCACAACCAAATAACTTTTTGGGATTCCTATATTATCATTCATGCAATGGTAAGTGGCAGCAATCGAAAAAATGCAGCACTTCGTCAAATATTGAGCAGAGTAAAACAATATGCAAAATAGATTGGAAAGATCGAATATTATCATATATTAAGAAGTAACAACAAACATGCTAACTTCTAGGCAAATGAAGGATTTAACAGAGATGTTGGACAGGTCAAAATAGATGGACAAATCATTCTCATCCCTATTCCTTGAAGGCATCCCCACTCCTATCACCATCATGCTTTTTCTCCCTTTCAAAGGAAAACATCTCAGTAGTCACGAAATGACCCGACCCTCTGAGCGCACCTACAGAAATATCCTCGATCCTCAAATTTGGTGATCTGAAATGACTGTATTAGTGTTTTTGTGCTAAGGGCCTTTCAGTTTTAATAACATGTGCATAATTGGTTCGTTAGTTTGCATACAGATTAAGGAGTTTTTCCATGAGTTATAGATGAACTTTAGTGAATTAGAAGCATAAAATAAGCATAAATAACATTGAATAGAAGTGTAAAACAGAGAAATAAGTCACCACATGAAGTTTACATAGCAAGCATGATGAAGCAGTTCACCCCTCCGGGGCTACATCTACTGGTCTAGCTCCCAATGGCTTATCCATCTTTCATTATGCTCAAAATTTTTCTATTACATGTATTTACAGTGCTCTAATGGATCTGCACCAATGGCTTCATAATGCTCCAATTAGTCAAGAATGACTCTTCATTCACTTAGAATGGTCAAAAATTGAGCCTCCTACACTTTTTCCCAATATCTCCTTGGATAACCCCGCTAAATGTGGAGAACCCAATTAACTAGAGTTAAATTAGGGTTGATCGCCAAATTTGGTGCCCCCCTATCCACTCTACCTATTAATCTATGCATTAAACGTTATGGTTATGGTGGTGGCCACATGTGCACCGCCAACCGTTAAGTGGCTTGACCGTTAGTGGAAACCCCGCCCGAAACTGCAGTTTACACATATACCATGGACCTGTGGGTTATGGGCCCACATAAACTCCCCTTTTAAACACAGCGGAATACAATTGCGAAGTTTATTTACATACGTACGCGAAGAAATCAATAATGCTTCTTTGTAACATAACGCATATAACCTTAAATAGCTTACATACACGCGAAACAGGGTTCTTGGGTCCCACATCATGTCAACCAATCACAGCGCATCACAATTGCTTGCCCGCAAGTTTAAGGCTATACCGGTAAGAGTTAAACCATAAAATATTTGATGTGTGCTCGTGCATAAAGCCGACACATGGCCTTCCCTCATCACATCATATTTCAAATATTACTGCATCACAACCAATTTACCTTGTGAACTCTTAACGATATCCATTAATATTTTTGAAATGCGACATCGCGACTCGTCATTCGCCGTTGATCTACGTCTAATCTAATGGTCCTCACCTACTCGCCCTTCTTCGCATCGCAAATTATATGGTTTAGTTGCGATGTCATCCTAACCGTCGATCTATTTCCTTTCAGATCTGCGATCTAATGTTGTCTGTTCATTCTTTACTCCTCTTCGTTCTGCAGCTTGATCTCCGTATCCGTTCGTCCTTCACTCAGAGACCTGTTGATGGATTCTGCCATATTCAATCAGAATGAAATATATTCCTCATACGACATCAATTTTTCGAACCGTTTGTGGTGCCAAAATCAGGAAGACGAGATCTATGTAACCATCTTGGTTTCAATCCAATCCTATAACTTTGAATTCTAAGCAAAATTTATGAACTCCTGATCATTCCTCCCCATTGAGAAGCTTTTGGACCCCAAAAGACTTGATTACATGTTCATTAGATGAGGGTATAGCTCCCTCACCTTTCCAATCTCCATCCATTTTTCCTTTCTTGGTTTAGTGTCTTTGAGCCCAACTCGAAGGTAGTCAACACTTCCCCTCTTTGATGCTCTTGTCCTCCTATCAGAATTGTATCTTCTTTGAGCTCATCAAGAAATTATGGCGATAAATCTTCAATATAAGGTAGTTGAACATCACTTCCTTGATCATCGATCAAAGGAGGCTCATACAAGCGTAATTTTTCAACATTAACAATTGAATGCATTTGAATGTAAGAAGGAAAATCAAGTTGGAATGCATTATTACCAACTTTTTTTATGATCTTGAAAGGATTATAGTGAATGGGTTTGAATTTTTTACCTTCCCCTTGTATCCTTTCTTTGGTAATGTGCAACCACACCTCATCTCCCTTTTGAAACTTATGATCAACCCGGTGTTTGTCATGTCTCTCTTTGTATTTTCTTTGGCTTTTCTCAAGTTTTTCTTAAACTTGTTGATGTATCATATGAATTTTCTCAATGAAATTTTGAGCCTTATCAATATCACTATGGCCATCAATTGCAACATCCTTCCCAAAGATGAATTCTAATGGCGATTTTGGAAAATACCCAAAGCATGCTTCAAAAGGTGAGTTTTGTGTTGAAGAGTGCTTTTCCCTGTTGTAAGCATGTTGAATGTAATGCAGTTGTTCATCCCACAACTTAGGATGTTTGTTGCAATATCCTCTCAATAGATGCACAATTGTTTTGTTCACCACTTCGGTTTTTCCATCTATTTGTGGATGAAAAGTGGTACTCTTTTTCAATTTTGTGTCCATCATTCTCCATAGATTTGACCAAAAATTCCCAATGAAACTGGAATCCCTGTTACTAACAATAGAAGTGGGAAATCCAAAATGAAACCAAAAATTTTGAAAATAAAGTTCAGCAGTAATGGTCTTCTTACATGGCATAATTATATACATTTTAGTGAATCTATCCACAACTACAAAAAGATAATCATGTTGCTTTCTTGACATAGGTAGACCTCCAACAATGTCCATGGAGACACTCTCCCATGGCCTTGATGGTACCGGTAGTGGCATGTACAATCAAATATTCCTATTACTAGGCTTACTTGTTGCACACATAGAACAACCTCTTGTAAAACGTGACACACTATCTATCATGCGAGGCCAATAACAATACCTCTGTAGATGCGCCACTGTTTTTCTTACCCCAAAGTGTCCAGCAATAAGAGAAGAATGAGCTTCTCTCATGACACTTAGCCTCTCTCCTTGTGGAATACATAGCTTTCCAAAATGAAACATCAATTTTTTATGCATGTAATAATATCTTTATTCAACTTGATTCCCTTCACTCAAACTAGCATACACATATTTGAAATCAATGTCATGTGCATATTGTTCTATGTAACTCTCATGTACAACAGAATCATTTTTGAGTAAAGTAGAAGCACTAATGATTGGTCTCGAAAGCATATCTGCAAATTTATTGAATATACCTTTTTTGTACCTTATAACCAAGTGAAATTGTTGAAGAAATCCCATCCACCTGAAATGTCTTGATTGTTGCAATTTTGTTTACGACTACAAGTACTGTAATGGTTGGTGATCGGTGTGTACAATAGTCTCTTTACCCATCAAGTATTGTTTCCACTTCTTGACACTTTGTACCAACGCATATAGTTCTTTTTCATATGTAGGATAATTATTCACAACATCATTAAAATTTTCTGAATGAAAGGCGATAGGCTTACCATGCTGCAAAAGGACTACGCCCATGGCATAGTCACTAGCATTGGTTTGTATCTCGAATGGATGTCTCAAATTTGGTAGTGCAAGGACTAGAGCTGAACTGATCTTGTATTTTAAAGCTTCGAAAGCTTACTGTTGTTTGCCTCCCCATTGGAAGCCTTTCTTCACACTTGTCACTGCATGCATAGGAGTTGCCATGGAAGAAAAATTAGCAATAAATTTCCTCCAATATTGAGCTGCACCTACGAAACTTCTTACCTCGGTAACTATTTTGGGTGTGGGCCAATTCACAATGTCCTCCACTTTAGAAGGATCAATCCTCAATTCTCCTCCTCCTACAATATTTCCCAAATATACCAAAGAAGTCTTTCCAAACTCACATTTTGATATCTTAAAAAACAATTTCTCTTTCTTCAAAATATCAAGCACTCTATTTACATGCAAGACATGATCTTATCTTGTTTTGCTGAAAATCAAAATCTCATCTAAGTACATAATAAAAAATTCATCAAGGAATGGTCGCAAAACATTATCCATAACCCACATAAAAGTTTCTGGTGCATTACATAAACCAAAAGGCATAACTAGCCACTCAAAGAGTCCTTGTTTGGTTTTGAATGCAGTTTTCCATATATCACTTTCTGCAATTCTTACTTGATGATATCCACTTTGTAATCTAACTTAGTCAAAAAAATTGTTTCTTTCAGCTGATCAAGCAAATCATCTATTCTTGGGAGTGGGTAACGATTTTTTACTGTAATTTTGTTCAAAGCTCGAAAATCTACACATGCGCCAAGTCCCATCTTTCTTTGGTATCAAGACTATGGGTGAACCGCATGGCGAGGTGCTTGGCCTTATGATACCTTTATACAACATATCTTTGATTTGCCTCTTTATTTCAGCATTCTCCATTATCGACATGTGATACATATCGATGTTTGGAAGAGGACAATCCTACTGCAACTGAATCTCATGTTGAATTTCCCTTTTTGGAGGCAATCCTGTTGGCTCCTGAAACATCTCATGATGCCCACTAACCACATCATATCATTCTGATTTCAACTTAGGATCACATCCCTCAAAATATTAATGATTAATATCAGCTTTGGGCTTAATCATATGAAGAAAAAAAATTCTTACTTGAATTTACCAGCCTCTTTACCTGTCCAACATTTACAAAAGCAATGTTTGTCTTCTTATGGTGTGCTCTAATAATGAATTCCTTTCCATCTTTGAATAAATGATACTTGTTTTCATGTCGATAGAGGATCGCTTTCCTGTCATACAAGTAAGGACTCCCTAATACAATACCAGTTATGTAAAGCAGAACCACATCTAATTCAACTATGTCAACAAAGCTTGCAGTGATTGCAAACCTCATTATACATTTCATTGTAACCTGTAGATTTTCATCCTTACAAATCCAACCTAATGGATATGGTTTTGGATGTGGCATGGTCTCAAGGTTAAGTTTTTTGACCAAATCTTCAGAGATTAAGTTTGCTTGTGACCCACTATCAAACAATGTGTCAATATTGGTATGCTTGGATATGACCCTCACATGAAACAGTTCTATTATTTGTTGAAAATGCAACAAGATGATGGAGCTTAGTGAAATGAAGTCGCCTTCACTAAGTGGGCCCGCAGGCTATTTTTGGCGCAAAGTCTATTTTTAGACATATGGAGCATGGTCTAGGAGTTGCAGTATGTTATTCTTGGATGATTGGTCGAGTTGGTAAAAAATAGATGGACCTCTATTTTTAGACATACAGGTCGAAGTCTATTTTTAGACTGCCTGTCTAAAAATAGGTCAGTCAAATATTATTAGCCCTTAATAATATTTGGACTATAAACTTTAGTTTATCCTCTTGCAGCACTTCAGTTGGAGCTACGGATGTGGCCCATGCACCTGACAGAAGGAATTACGCTATTCCTAGGGTTTTGGTGAGCTCATGCATGGTTGACTTCAGTTAGAACTCAAGTGGCGGAGTTTTGGTGGAGTTGATGAGACAGTTGGTGAAGTTGTGTTCTGTTTAACTTAGTTGAACTAGTTGTGTTTAGTTTAACTGGCTAATACACTAGAGATGAGTGGGGTGAATTAAATATTATTTAATTCACTAATTATTAACTCATCATTCAACTCAAGAACAAATCAGTTGACTACAGTGCATGGACATTTCAGTGAAGACCAGTGGAAGAGGTAGATGAAAGGGTGAGTTTGCTATTAGTTGCGACATTAGTTGTGCATGAGATTTGCACAAGCATTGGAGGATATTGCCAATGAGGATTGCACAGTTGAAGCCAAGGAGATTCGAACTTGGATCTCTCATTACACCAAATTGGATTGCGCAGTAGAGGCAGGCAAATAGTGGATGAGTTTTGAACCCGTGACTTGTTCAAAACTGAGCTAGTTGTGTGTAACTTTTGGAGATAGTACTGAGTACTTGTGAGGAGTATTGTGCTATGTATTGTTACATTTTCTCTTCCATTATAATATACAAAATAGCTGTGGGTTTTCAGCTATAATCTTTCCCCATTACATAGGTGTTTATGTGCGCATGCGACTGTTTCTATTTCCGCAAATTGATGATCAATTGTAGAAGAGGTTATGTGTTATGCATGAATTCGAATTAATGTGTGACCAGGATAATCTCAGTGGGTAAATCTTCATTATTCAACAAATTTCTACATGGTATCGGAGCGAAATTGATCATCGGGATCTATTACAGTGATTACAATTTTATTTCGGTAGACAGAGTCTGTAACGGGCCAGGTAGCCTCTGGATCCATCCTTTCTCTGAAAGGTGATATATCCAGTAAATGCCCTTACAGTTGATCTCTATGGTAGAAATAATTTGTTCTCACAGATCCAGAAGCAGTTGAGTTTTTGAGTTTGGAATTCGAATTTTGCAGCAGATTGTTTTCTTGGTGCCGGAGTTGAAATGTCTTTCAACGGTTTGCGACTTGAATATGCCCTTGAAGGCAGTTCGAATTATGTTGCATGGAAAGATCGGATGGAGGCGGTTTTAGAAGATAATGGGCTGAAGGAGTTCGTAGATATGGATGTCCAAAAGCCTACTGATCCTGCTGAAGTTGAGGCTTGGCAAAAGAAGATGGCGAAATGTCAAAGGATTCTGTTGGAGGGCGTGAAGGATCACATTGTATCCAGCCTGCATGGAAAAGCTTCTCCATATTTGATGTGGAAAGCGTTGACAGATCTATTCCAGAGCAAGAGCGACCAAAGGAAGCTGGCGCTCAAGGATAAACTCAGAAACATTAAGATGGAGAAAGGCGACAATATCGCAAGTACCTCACGAAGTTCACTCAATGCAGAGATGAGCTGGGAAGTGTGGGGGTGACTGTCGATGAAGAGGACTTGGTGGACCTGGATCTCCTTGGTCTTCTGAAGAGTTGGCATTCCTATCAGGACTCTGTCAATGGTCGAGAGAAGTTGCCGGGATGAGAGCGACTTTGGGCGGATCGCATGCAAGAGGAGATAAGGCGGACTACCAAGGACGGATCTTCATCAAAGGTATCTGATGAAGAAAATTGCGCTTTGGCTGCCAAAGAAAAGAAGGGGAAGAGCAAGAAAGCTTCTCAATCTGGTGTGAAAGGCAAGAAGTAAGACATGTCCAAGGTGAAGTGTTTTCACTGTCACCAGCACGGACACTATGCCACAAATTGTCCGCAGAAGAAGAAAAATAAGAAGGTTGCTGGATCTGCAGCGGGAGAGGCATTGGCCTCCCAGTTTGAACTGGATTTTTCACTGATTTCATGCTTGGTCTCAAGTGTGATGGGATCAGTATGGTTCTTGGACAGTGGTGCGTCATTTCACATGATAGGAGATCGGGATCTGTTTTCAGATCTGGAGGAAAAAGATCTTGGAGTGCACATCGAGATGGGCGATGATGGTAGATACAGTGCGACCGGTATCGATACCATTTCCTTTGAGAGGGATTCTGGTAAACCCTTCGTATTGAAGTAAGTATTGCATGTTCCAGGATTGATGAAGAATCCGATCTCTGTGGCGATGTTGGAAGACAAGGGGTATGATGTGGTCTTCAGCGAAGGAAAGGCTTTCCTGCGCAGTAAGACAACTGGAGAGACCCGGAAGATAGGGGTTTGAGTCAAGAACCTTTATCAGTTGCAAGTAAATGGCTATGCAGCAATGGCATGCAAGGCGGGAGAAGTGGTGAGCCGGGATGATGAGGGCGAGCTGTGGCACAGGAGATTGGGCCACCTTCACCATGGCGCTTTGAAGATACTGCAGCAGATTTCTACTGGGCTTCCTAAGGGCACTCTTGCACAGTCAGATCAGTGCAAAGGGTGTACCTTGGGAAAATATGTGAAAGCCACCTTTCACGAGAAGGATAGTCGCGCCACGATGATCCTTGACAGAGTTCACATAGACGTGTGTGGTCCTTTCTCAGTAGCTTCGACAGCAAAGCACAAGTACTATGTGATCTTTGTGGATGATTTCTCTCGGAAGTGCTGGATCTTCTTCATGCAGAAGAAGAGCGAGACATATTCAAAGTTCTGTGAATTCAAGGCGCTGGTTGAGAAGGAATCAGGGAAGCATGTGAAGGCTCTTAGGAGCGACAATGGTGGTGAATTCATCTCTGTTGAATTCAAGGACTTTTGCAGCGCAGAAGGGATTCGGAGAGAGCTCATCGCACCCCATAACCCACAGCAGAACGGGGTTGCTGAGCGGAAGAACAGAACGATCGTGGGTGCTGCACGGGCGATGTTGCATGATCGGGGCCTACCCCTTCACTTGTGGGCTGAGGCATGCAATACAGCAGTGTATGTGCAGAACCGTTGTCCTCACAAGGTTCTTGGCATGAGTACACCAGAGGAGGCTTATTCTGGCAAGAGGCCTGATATTTCCCATTTGCGGATTTTCGGATCTCCTGTCTACATGCATGTGACGAAGGAGGCAAGAAGGAAGCTGGATCCAACTGCTGAAGTTGGAATATTTGTGGGGTACACTGATACACCTCACAACTATCGGGTGTATGTGCCAGACAGTCGCAAGACTGTTGTGCGACGGGATATAAAATTCCAGGAGGAGAAAGCCATGCAGTGTTCGCTTGAGGGGGAGCTACACTTGCATGCAGATGAGGAGCTGTTAGTTCCTAAGGAGGAGCTTCCGGATGTGGATCAGCCACAAGAGGAGGTTCAGGAGGTGGAAGAAACCACCCAGGCAGCGCCAACCATCAGAGGGCGCATGCGCACTACAGAAGCTGAGCGACTGGCTCGGGATGCAGAGAAGGTTGTAGGACCACCTACGGCACAGCGCAGACAGAGACAGTCACCGGATCGGTACACTGGATACATGGCTCTTGTGAGTCAATGTGTTGTGACAGAGCCATCCTCTTTTGAGGAAGCTGTGGAGGAACCCGCATGGGTTGATGCCATGATCGAAGAATATGATTCGATCGTCAGGAACAGTACATGGGAGATTGTCCCAAGACCGGTGGGGAAATCAGTGGTGGGTTCGCGATGGATCTACAAGGTGAAGCAGGCGGCTGACGGGAGTGTGGAGAAGTACAAGGCGAGATTTGTCGCCCGTGGCTTTTCACAGATCGAGGGGATCGATTATGAGGATACCTTTGCACCTGTCGCAAGGTACTCTTCCATACGGACGATCCTTGCTCTCTCAGCGCAGATGGGATGGCACATCCATCAGATGGATGTGAAGACTGCGTTCCTCAACGGAGTCATTGAGGAGGAGGTGTACATAGAGCAGCCCGAAGGTTTCGAGATCTTCAGCAGTGAGTCGCATGTTTGCCGACTCAAGAGAGCACTGTACGGGTTGAAGCAAGCACCTCGTGCTTGGTACACACGGATAGACAGTTACTTCACCGGACTTGGATTCTCCAAGAGTGAGGCGGATCCTAACCTGTACCAGATTGTGGTGGAGGGGAAGTTGTTGATCATTGTATTGTATGTAGATGATCTGATTTTGACGGGTGATGAGCTGTTGATACTTTCATGCAAGGAGGACCTTGCTAGAGAGTTTGAGATGAAGGACTTAGGCCTCCTTCATTATTTCCTGGGATTGGAGATTTGGCAGCGCAGTGGAGGACTGCTTGTTTCTCAGGGTAAGTATGCCCGGGAGATACTGGAGAGGTTCAACATGCATGGCTGCAAGCCTGTTGACACTCCTCTTCCTGGTGGTTGGAGGAAGGAGGATGCTACTTCAGCGGAGGTAGTGGATGCCATTGTCTATCGACAGTTGGTGGGGTCACTTATGTATCTGGTCAATACACGACCCGATATATGCTATGTTGTTAACCAGCTTTCGCAAGCTATGGTTAAGCCTACCAAGCTCTTCTGGAAGGCAGGCAAGCATGTATTGTGTTATCTTAGTGGCACATCGGGATATGGTCTGTGGTACAGACAGGAGGATGGAGCGAAGCTTAGCGGCTTCACTGATGCAGATTGGGCAGGGAGCCCAACGGACCGAAAGAGCACATCTGGAGGAGTCTTCAGTATCGGGTCGACAACAGTTTCCTGGTACAGCAGGAAGCAGAGATCCGTGGCACTCAGTTCAGCAGAGGCCGAGTACATGGCAGCAAGCTTGGCTGCATGCGAGGCTATTTGGATGAGGAAGATCCTCGTCGGATTGTTCGGGTCGCACTTGGAGCCTACTTTGATTTATTGTGATAACCAGAGTTGCATTAAACTCTCGGCTAATCCAGTATTTCATGATAGATCTAAACACATCGACATCAGGTACCATCATATCAGAGATTGTGTGCAGCGGAGAATCATGTTACTTTCATATATTCCCACGGAGGATCAGGATGCTGACATCTTGACGAATGCGCTCACCAGGAGAAAATTCGAATTCCACAGAGGCAGGATAGGGGTTGCAGATATCCATATCTTGTTGAGAGGGAGTGTTGGAAATGCAACAAGATGATGGAGCTTAGTGAAATGAAGTCGCCTTCACTAAGTGGGCCCGCAGGCTATTTTTGGCGCAAAGTCTATTTTTAGACATATGGAGCATGGTCTAGGAGTTGCAGTATGCTATTCTTGGATGATTGGTCGAGTTGGTAAAAATAGATGGACCTCTATTTTTAGACATACAAGTCGAAGTCTATTTTTAGACTGCCTGTCTAAAAATAGGTCAGTCAAATATTATTAACCCTTAATAATATTTGGACTATAAACTTCAGTTTATCCTCTTGTAGCACTTCAGTTGGAGCTACGGATGTGGCCCATGCATCTGACAGAAGGAATTACGCTATTCCTAGGGGTTTGGTGAGCTCATGCATGGTTGACTTCAGTTAGAACTCAAGTGGTGGAGTTTTGTGGAGTTGATGAGACAGTTGGTGGAGTTGTGTTCGGGTTAACTTAGTTGAACTAGTTGTATTTAGTTTAACTGGCTAATACACTAGAGATGAGTGGGGTGAATTAAATATTATTTAATTCACTAATTATTAACTCATCATTCAACTCAAGAACACATCAGTTGACTGCAGTGCATGGACAGTTCAGTGAAGACCAGTGGAAGAGGTAGATGAAAGGGTGAGTTTGCTATTAGTTGCGACATTAGTTGTGCATGAAATTTTGCACAAGCATTGGAGGAGATTGCCAATGAGGATTGCGCAGTTGAAGCCAAGGAGATTCAAACTTGGATCTCTCATTACACCAACTTGGATTGCACAATAGAGGCAGGCAAATAGTGGATGAGTTTTGAACCTGTGACTTGTTCAAAACTGAGCTAGTTTGTGTGTAACTTCTGGAGATAGTACTGAGTACTTGTGAGGAGTATTGTGCTATGTATTGTTACATGTTCTCTTCCATTATAATATACAAAATATCTGGGGGTTTTCAGCTATAAGCTTTCCCCATTACATATTGTGTTTATGTGCGCATGCGACTGTTTCTATTTCCGCAAATTGATGATCAATTGTAGAAGAGGTTATGTGTTATTCATGAATTCGAATTAATGTGTGACCAGGATAATCTCAGTGGATAAATCTTCATTATTCAGCAAATTTCTACATTATTTCTTCTTCATTTGGAGTGTTTATGTGATAGTTTGATGTGCTGGTATTGGGTTTAGTTTCAATTTCTTTTCCCTTCATGTTCTTCAATCCCATGGCTGTAATTTTAGTCTCATCACTTGAATCAAATCCTAAGTCATGTTGAGTTGTAGCAACAGTTTTTTGTTTCCCTTTGTTATTGGGTTTCTTTGGCCTCAATTCTGGATGTAATTTCCAACAATGAGTTTCATCATGGCCTTCTTTTGAACAATGTTTACAAGTCACTTTTTCTCCCTCTTTCTTAATAGATGCATTCTTTTTGTTTTTACCTTTTGGGGTATTTTCCTTGGCTTTACCCTTAAAAGGTTTCTTCCTACCCTCTTCAGGAATGTTCTTCCCTCTAGCTTCTAGATGTGTGGGCCTAAACACAAACTTTATCTAGACTGGTAGGGTTAAACATGAGAATAGTATGTTTTAGGTAGCTATGTTAGCCTCCTATGTACTTTAGCAAAGTTTCTTGGCTCTGCAAATCCACCCCCAATAAAAGAGCTCTTCTCCTAAATTCCTAGGTGTATTCTTGCACATTTTGTCCCTTTAACTGCCTAAAGTTCTGCGAGTTCATGATGGATTTTTGCATATGAGCTAATGGATAAAACTGTTGTTTAATAGCAGTAATAAAATCATACCATGATAGAATAATCTTATCATGTTTCTTGATTTCCTCCTGTGTCTTGGCTTCCCACCAAATAAGTGTTGTATCTTCCATTCTCAAAGAAGATAATTGAATTTATGTATCATCATCTTGAAGGTTTTGTATTCTTAAATAGACCTCCAATTGTTGAATCCAATTATCTAGCTTGTCTGCATTTACTTCACCATTAAAAATTGGAAATTCGAACTTAACATCAAGTTTAATAAAGGAGATTTACCAGTGCTTTTGGACTTGTGTGGTTGTTGCACTTAAGAAGAGGTAGAAGATGATGATGATGATGAGGGTGAATATGGTGGCCCTCCATTGCCTCCATTTCCCTTCTTTGACTTGTCTTCATCATGTTGGCCTCCTGAAGATCCTTATCCTCCTTTTGGGGTTTAGATCCTTCTCCTTCCAGTATCTCATTCCTTTCTTGATAAATAATTCTAACCATTTCAGTCATGTCAAGAAATTATTTCCTAAACACTCTTTCTTCTTCCTTAGGGTCAACTTCTTCATGAATTTATCCTTCCTCATGAGGCATGCTTAATGGAGCTTCTGCTTCTTTAGGAGGTGAAATAGGTGGTGGAGACTATGGAAATCTTTCTCTCCTTTGCTTTGGCTCCTTTTGAGACCGTCCTGCTTCCACCAGTTTGCCTTTTCCCCTTCTGAGCTTGAGCCTTGCAAGCATCTAAAACTTGCAAATAGTTAAACAATTATTTGCACTAATGATCCGGATTTATGCAAGAACGCAACAGAATAAACATATAACCCTAAATACAGAGATGCAGCGGAAATAACACTTCATTTCATTAATATCAAAGAACTAAAATTTTCTTACAGATAGAATGGAAATAAAACTAGCTAGGGCGTTGATAGCTATCTCTGAGAAGAGATGTGGCGGCTACAGGCCTCTGAACTGAGTTACAATGAGGCTCGAGGGCCTATTTATTATTGAGAAATAATGGAGAACCCTAAACATCCAAAAACCTAACCCTAGAAGATGAAGCGCCAAAACTCTGGGCCCCGTTTGGGTAAATTGGTGTTTCAACTTCCCAGGGACGTAACTTTGGCATACTATCTCCGTTTGACGCACATGATACATCATTAGAAAGCTCTATCCGAGGAATAAAACTTTCACCACGAATATCATTCCAGAATGATATTCACTGAGGCACAGCGTTCAAAAAAACGTCGTTTAGGGGAGCCAAAAATGGCCCGAAAGTTCGTAGACCAAAAACTCGCTAAAAATAAGAAGGCGTCAAACTGAAAAACTGAAAGAGACAATGGTGGGGGCCCAAGTGGAATAGGTGGGTGGCCACCAATATCCACCTGGATCATTTAAACAACACCAAAGAAAAACTCTAGCTCTCATACCATTTGATCTGAAATGACTTTCTTAGTTTTATTGTGCTAAGGGTCTTTCAGTTTTAATAACATGTGCATAATTGGTTCATTAGTTTTCATAAGGATTAAGGAGTTTTTCCATGAGTTATAGATGAACTTTAGTGAATTAGAAGCATAAATAACACTAAACAACAGTATAAAACAGAGAAATAAGTCACCACATGAAGTTTACACAGTAGGCATGATGATGCAATTCACCCCTCTTGGGCTACATCTGATGGTCCAGCTCCCAATGGCTTATCCATCTTTCATTATTCTCAAAATTTTGTTATTACATGTAGTTACAGTGCGCTAATGGTTTTTTTCTCTGCACCAATCACTTCAGAATGCTCCAATTAGTCAATAATGACCCTTTATTCACTCAGAATGGTCTAAAATTGAGGCTCCTACACTTTTGCCCAATATCTCCTAGGATAACTCTGCTAAATGTGGAGAACTCTAGTTAAATGGAGTTAAATTAGGGATGACCACCAAATTTGGTGCACCCCTATCCGCTCTGCCTAATAAGCCGCGCATTAAATGTTATGATTAGGGTGGTGGCTACATGCGCACCCCCAACCGTTAAATGGCTTGATCGTTAGCGAAACCTCCGCTCAAAACTGCAGTTTACACATATACCATGGACCTGTGGGTTATGGGCCCACATAAACTCCCCTTTTCAACACAGCGGAATAAAATTGCGGAGTTTATTTACATACATACGCGAAGCAATTAACAATGCTTCTTTGTAACAGAACACAAATAACCTTAAATAGCTTACATACACATGGAACAGGGTTCTCAAGTCCCACATCATGTCAACCAATCACAGCGCATCGCAATCGCTTGCCCGCAAGTTTAAGGCTATACCGGTAAGAGCTAAACCATAAAGTATGTGATGTGCTCTCGTGCGCAAAGCCGACACGTGGCCTTCCCTCTTCGCATCACATATTTCAAATCTTACCTCATCGCAACCAATTTACCTTGCAAACTCTTAACGATATTCGTTTATATTTGCAAAATGCGACATCACGACTCATCGTCCGTTGTTGATCTGCGTCCGATCTAATGGTCCTCACCTACTCGCCCTTCTTCGCATCGAAAATTATATGGTTTAGTTGTGATGTCATCCTAACCGTCAATTTATTTCCTTTCATATTTGCGATCTAATCTTGTTTGTTCATTCTTTACTCCTCTTCATTCCACAGCTTGATCTCCATATTTTTTCGTCCTTCACTCAGAAACCTGTTGATAGATTTCGCCATATTTGATCAAAACACAATATCTTCCTCATACGACATCGATTTTTCGAACCATTCACGGCGCCGGAATCAGGAAGACTAGATCTACGCAACCATCTTGGTTTCAATCCAATCCTATAACTTTTAATTTTCAGCAAAATTTATGAACTCCTGATCATTTGGATTGCTCTGAATCCTCTCAAGATACTCCACACCTCCATTTAGTATACTCACACTCATAACTGCAGCACCCATCCCGTGAACCATCATCGCATCTACGCTCCTCAAATTTTAAATTCACCCCTCTATCCTCTATCCTCAACACCTGTGATCCATGTTTTGAATCTCAAGCAGCCTCTTCACTTCCAAGATCGTTGTTTTCCTCTGCAGCTCGGTCCCTCCTTGCCTATGATCTTAAGCGCTATCTCTCTCTGCAATGACATCTATTTCAGGCTTATGTGTTTATGTTGTTCTCTATCTTCAATCTGGGCAGTGTCGCATCACTTCTCCTTCCTTAGTCCTCATTATGATCTCATCCCTTATACCCATGCCTATATATTATTCCCTTACTTATTAGCTACCTTTTATCACAAAAATACATCCATTTCGCCCTTCATAATAGCAGCCAGACATTACCTTCACTTCCAAGGCTTCTCAACAGTCACATTCAAAACAACGCACTTTTCTTCCTAGGAAAAAGGCAGCAATACCTCCTCTCCCTCTCACCATAATAACATGGATCCCTTTCATGATAAGGGCCACGCTTGTGCGTTTTGAAAATCGCACAAAGTGGTAATAGAGAATCTGAAGAATCAAATGTTACAGAACAAGGTGCATGCTAAAGAGGAAATGGCCCTTCTTCAACAACAATGGTCCACATGCAACACCGAGATAATGGATGTGAAAATTTGTTGCAATCACCTTGAAGGGACCATCAACTATCTGCAAGACATTCTCATCAAAAGTTCTGAGCACGAATCCAACTCTATGGATCAAGTGAGCGGCCATAGAGATAGAAAAAACGCAATAAACAAATGAATCTTCTCCTTCATTGGCCCTCTCAGTCTTGTCTACTTATTATTAGGTGTTAATATAGTTTATTATGAAAACAAAATGCATCCTCTTGCTCGATCAGTTTGTTAGACAGTATAGTATAAATGCGATTATCTCCATTTCAGAAAGGCATGTAAGAAGTAGCGGTAGTAGTAGAACTCTAGCAGTAACACACTCCCAAAATTTAAATATGTTTTGTAAGCTGAAAGGAGTGTGCTTGTAACGAGGAAGTTCCCTTCCTCACCTTTTTTTAGATAAATATATCATAACTGAACTTGTGTGAAAAAAAAAAAAAAAAAAAAAAAAAAACTAACACCTATCGGCTTATTTCAACCACATTGGTATGCATGTGATTGATTGATATAGGCCAGCCACATTTATTAAATAAATGTGGTTGTGCTCATTATAAAATATTTTGATTTTGAATGAGTTATGGTTTTTGGGCAAATGGTCGGCTTATTTCAACCACATTGGTATGCATGTGATTGATTGATATAGGCCAACCACATTTATTAAATAAATGTGGTTGTGCTCATTATAAAATATTTTGATTTTGAATGAGTTATGGTTTTTGGGAAAATGGTACTGGCCCATTGTATGGTAACAAGCCTATTTACAAGTTAATAGTGTCCATGGTAAAATAAGGGTAAATGTCTATGGTTAAGAATCTTGTTTTATTGTAAGTATTAAGTTTTAATTAAAAAAAATGTTATTAAATAAAATTAAAATAAAATATTTTGATTTTGAAATGGGTTATGGTTTTTAGGAATGTGGCCCATGATATTGTAAGAAAGCCTTAATTATTATGACACTTGGAAAATAGACATATTTTTAGATTTTATTTTTTAATATAATGTTTACAATTCAATTTAAAAGTACATAAAATTAGTCATCAACTAATTGGGAGAGATTTGATCCCTCTAGAAGCTTGATCAAACAAATTTATATTTATAAAATATTTTGATTGTGAAATGAGTGATGGTATTTGGGCATGTAGTATTGATGAGCTATGGTATTGGCCCATTGTATATTATGGTTAATAATATCTATGGTAAATTGGGGTGAGTATCCATAGTTAAAAATCTTGTTATATTGTAAATATTATTTTGATTGTGAAATAAGAGATAGTTTTTAGACATGTGGTATTGATGAGCCATCATATTGACCCATGTTGTGGTATGGTTAATAATATTCATGGTAAAGTGGAGGTGAATATCCATGATTTAAATCTTGTTATATTGTAAGTATTCAATTTTTTTTCTACAGAAAAAAAGTCTTACTTTTATTAATGAAAACAAAATTACATGTTACATGTGTTGGTAATTGTCAATCAAGACGGGCTATGAAGTTGCAAGTAAAAACCTATAGTATACGGGGAGAAAAATTAAGTTTTTCTCCCTTTCTTCTTTTCAACCTTCCGCCAAGCACCTTGTGTTGGCGTGGCCGAGATAAGGGTGAGCTGATTATCTTCAGTGATTGCTCCATTGTCCTTATCTGAATCTGAGGTGTCTGAGATGTGTTGTGTTTTATTCCCACCCAATTCTAGTGCCCCAAGGTCCTTTTCCGGCTGAATTGTGGAGTTAATGTCGAAAGGGTCTTGCATCTCTTGTTCTTTTGTCTCTGGTTCGGTGGTTGTCTAATTATTCTCATTTGGGTTGAGGACATCCTCTTCTTCTTTTGTCTCCTGTTCTAGCTGACTTGAGGGAAATTTCCATCCTTTGAGAGTTTTCCTTGTCTTCTTATTTTTTATGTTATCTCTTTTTGCTTCCGGGCATGTATTTTGCAGATGACCAGTGTTTCTGCATATTCGGCATCTGAATGCAGTATTTTCGTAGTCAAGATGTTGCGTCCATTTCTGATGTTTGTGAATCAGTTGTATGCATTCTGGAAACCCTTCACTAAGGTCCACTTCCACACAGATTCGTGCAAAAGTGTAGACTCGCTCCTCCAAGGGTTGTGTGTCTATTTTGATATATATCCCAATGATGTTCCCTATGCCTGCTAAAACACTTTCATTCCAAAAATGAAGAGGAAGGTTGTAAAGTCATACCCAGACCGGCATTCTAGTCACTTCCATGGTGTTTGCGTCGAAATCTGGGAACCAAGGTGTGATGAAAGGCCCAGTGGATCCCCAGAACCATAGTCCCTCCCTAAGGATGATGTCTCTGGCTACTGAGGATGAAAACTTGACGATGAAAAACCCCTTTGAACAGAGGTGGATTTCACAATCCATAGTCCATTTGGTGAATATCCAATGAAAGAGATCCATTGGTTTGGGACAGAAGCTATTAAATCTACAAATGATTGCTTGTGATTCAAAAGAAGTTCGATGTTCGTCTATCTCTGGAATCTCTATGTTCAATTCTGGCACGGAATTCAGTGGCTCCACAATATATGGTTTGGGTGCATTCTCAGCTGCTTCAGTTGGAATAGCAGCTTTGTCTTTCCCCTGTAAAATGTTCCTATATGAGGGACCTTTCAGGAGGTCAGGTTTTGGAGTGTTGGTTCCCCTTACAAATCCTTGAGTTTTGTGTTGTTCAGTTGTACCACCCCTCAATCTCAGATTGAGAAAGATGGTGGAGCAAGAACATATGGGGTAATCTATTTGTTGGAACACCTAATCCTACATGGGTAGGTGTGGAATATGAAAAGTCACAATGGAGTCCAAGTGACCTTGGAATATGAAACCAAGAGTCACACCATTGTACTATAAATGTACATCTTTGTATAATGGAAAATAAGAAAGCCTCACGCTTATCCTTCATTGTGTTGAGTCTCTTGTGAATGCATTCTTCTTCTCATACACCATGTGTGTGCTTCAACATGGTGTTTAACATGGTATCAGAGCGGGCGATTTCTGGCCCTGCTCCACTTTGAGTGAGCCATTTGTGTTTATGGCCTATGCATATCTGCAAAAAATTGTTGGTTTTTTTGCAGCACTCGAGTGTTTGTAGCAGTCTTTTTGCCACATTCAGAAAGTGGTTTTGGAGAAGGAGCAGCATTCAGAAGAAAGAGCAGCATTCAGAAATCTGCTTTGAAGAAGAAAAAGCATTCAGAAATTGGTTTTGAAGGAAAAGCAGCTGTGCCCATCTAAAGGTTTATTTTTTCTGCAATCTCGGCATTTTAAATTCCGCATTTAAAGAGCTGCTGGAAGAGTTTTTGAAGAAAAGTTTTTGGTTTTCAAGTAAAATTTCTGGGTTTTCATTGAAAAATTTCTGCAAATTGCTGGGCTCCTGGAGAGATTTCTAAGTTTTTGCTGAAAGATTTCTAAGTTTTCTGTAAATTATTCTCCTATTTCTACAATCTCTGCAATCTACTATTGTGTAATATTGCTGAGTTCTACTGGCGATTTCCTGCATTTCTTGAAAATTTTGAGTCTATGTGAATTCCCTCTGCTCTACTCTGCTGTTATAAAATTAAAAAAAATAAAAATAAAATAAAAAAAACTCTGCTTAAACCTGCTTACTTTCGCCACTCACACACTGCATGGCTCACCTCCTGCACCTCAGCGCTCAACTCACCTAAGCTCCTATCTGTTCTCTCTGCTCTGTGTTTTCAAACACATTATTTTCAACTGCATGCCTCTCCTTTCCGCCTCCTTCTGCTCTGCAACTTCATTCTCTCCTCCTCCGATCCTGCTCTCACAGTCAGCTCTGTACACTGCGACCCGTGCCAGAATCTCTCTGCTCATCACGCTCACCCATTCCCCACCTCCAGGTCCAACCCTTACCACTGTCTGCGTTTTCTCTGACTCCATACAACCTTCGTCCCAAACTCTCCATAAGTTCTCAAGCACCTCTCACTGGCTCACTGCGGCCCTCTAGCCCAGGCCACAGGCGCACATGTGCAAAATCAAGCTACCAATTTCTGTAGCCCGTGTGCTGGGGCCTCTCACAACCCGGCCAGGCGCCACAGCCTCCCCCATCAGTGTTAGCCCTCTCAGCACCTGGCTGCCTTCAGCCTTCCCCCGCCCTGTCAACCCCCTCCCCAAATGCGTCACGCATTTCCTCGACACTTGAATCTTGCCTCCTTTTCTGCTTTCATGCCCTCTCACCTTTCCCTCCACCGCTCCACTTACCCAACTCTGTGCTCCACACCACCTGTCTGTCACAATCATACCCCTCCCTCCCATCACCTTGAGACCCTCAGACCCTACCCTCTCCTTCCAACTCAACGTCCCTCCGCCTCCCTTTAACCACGCGTCCCAATTTCTAATTTCGATTTTTTTAAATTTTTTAATTCGCTCTCCCATATCATTAATTCCGCCATATTACATTATTTCCCTCCATTAATAAAATCCACCCCCCCCCCCCCCCTCCCCCAATTTCTAATACCGCCCACACTTTTTAAAAATCCATTCCCCCTCCTTTTATATATTCTATTCGACCCCCTTTTCATATAATACCTCACTTCATTAAAATTTCCCTTCTCAATTTTTAATCAAACCCCATTTTAAATTACTTCTTTTTTAATAATTTCCATTCATTTTTTTTATTAACATTTCCCACATCCCTTTTTAATATATTAAATTCCCTCATTAATTAATACGCCCCCTCCCTTTTTTTTTAATAATTCATTTTTTTTATTAACATTTCCCACATCCCTTTTTAATATATTAAATTTCCTCATTAATTAATACGCCCCCTCCCCTATATAATACGCTAATATAGTTCCCTCCTCCCTTTTAATATATTTCCCTTTTCAAAATTAATATATCCCTCCCCTTTTTAAATTCCCATTTACATTAATTCGATTCTCATTCCCATTTACATTACCCTCCCCTTTTTAAATTCATTAACAAATTTTTTAATAGTTCCACTCACCCATTATCCCATCCCATTTTAAAATTTCCCACCCATTTTAAAATTCCCTCTCCTTTAATTAATCCCATTCCCTTCTTTTTTTATTCCCATTTTTTATTTAAAAAAAAAAAAAAAAAAAACAGCACAGAGAGAGGAAGAAGACAGCAGAAAGGAAGAAGAAATGGGATAATGAGAAAATGACGAAATGACAAGAAAATTGCAGATTTGACATTGTATGCTTTGTGACATTGACATGAGGGTGATTTCCTGAAGAATTTCACATTTGGAGACATATTTTCTATCATTGAAACCAGCTCTTTGAAGGAAAATTTCAGCTGCTTTAAAGGCCCCTTGCACTAGTATTTTCAGTTGCACATATTTTGCAGAGAAATGTATTGAACTGACATTGTATTTTGAGCGGAATTTGTATCTTCATCCAGTACTTGAGATTGTTGAAATATTGTTGATTTCCCTCCATCATTTGAGGAGCAGATTTTGTACTTTCCATAGCTGGAAGTCCTCTTGAGTCAATTGTATTTGTTGTTGAATCACATTGTAACCGGGTGCATTTTCGGTTGTAGCCGACACCCTTTCATTTTTTGAGCCTAAGATTGTTGAAAAATGGCTAAAATCAATGAGGCATTAGTGTTGTTGAATGACCTCATTCATTCAAATTTTGATGACATGATAAAAATGAGCAAGCATGCTCTTTGTAACATTCAAAGTTGTTTGCAAGATGCACGAGAAAAGATTGAGTTTTTGAGAAAGATTGAGTTTTGGGTTTTAGATCTGACTCCAGCAGAAGAACTCAGCTGGAAGGTCACCATTGTTACGAACTGTTTTACTGACTTGGAACATTGCTTGAAAAGACTCCCATCAACGACCAAGTCGACAAAGCTCAGTTATTTCCATTGATTCCTTACCTTTAACGGTCTTACATACGAATAAATGATTCAACACACTTCTAAACCCATCATCGGACAGGAAGAGCTTGTCCACAACAAGCACCGAACTGGTCTTGGATATGACAAGGATGTGTCCTTTCATATTCCAGACTACACCAAGCCCATCGTATTTCAGAGTGCCGAATTCATGTATGACGGTTCACCTTCAGCTGTTCAGTCTGTTCGCTACAACATCGGTGTAACAGCCACCAACATGATCGGGATTGGCCATATGAAAGATCAATGTTTTGATCTTCATCCATACAAGCACTGTGGTTGGCACACTCATTCTTCAGACAGATGCTTAAGACACAAGCCTCCTACAGGAACCAAGATTCATCTTGGATGGATCGCTTCTTGGCAATGGGCATCAGTAGCCAAGAAGATGTTTACGACACATGTTAGAACTTGTTCACGGATATTGAGCAAACTTGCAGTTGAGTTTTAGCCATCATCTCACCTTGTCCCTGACAGGGGGAAAATGGTGGTCATGTACAAGCTTCGACGACAGATCAAGCGAGCCTGAGCCACAATCTCTCATTCCATGTTCAGAGTTGTAGCCAGCAGTTCAAGCGAGCCTGAGCCACAATTCGTCATTCCGGATTCAGAGATGTAGCCAGAGATACGGATGCCCATGAACATACCTTCGGTTGGTGGATAACCTAAAACCATCATTTTCGGTTGGTGGATAACCTAAAACCATCATCTTTGGTTGGTGGACAACCTAAAACCATCATCTTTGGTTGGTGGACAACCTAAAACCACCACGGGTAATGCTCTCATGTCTTTTGGGTCGAGAGGGTCCTTGTTTTATATGAGGGACAATTCCTCCCTGTGACCTTGACTGCACGGTTTGGAAGAGTTCAGAGCTGACAAGTTTTGCGTTCCAGTGTTTGTAGTCATCCTAAAACCACCTCTTTTTTCCAACATTTCGAGAGAGTTGGTTAAGGCCCAAGTCTTGTCATGCATACATTGCCCGATTTGTACAACTCTTTTCTTGGACTCACACACGCCCGGATTAAGGAGGGGATGTTGGAACCACTAATCCCTGCATGTTGGGTAGGTGTGGAATATGAAAAGTCACAATGGAGTCCAAGTGACCTTGGAATATGAAACCAAGAGTCACACCATTGTACTATAAATGTACATCTTTGTATAATGGAAAATAAGAAAGCCTCACGCTTATCCTTCATTGTGTTGAGTCTCTTGTGTGTGCTCATCTTCCTCATACACCATGTCTGTGCTTCAACATGGTGTTTAACACTATTAATGAACATGAGTCTTGTAGGGATCTCCCACTGTGTATTAAAGATTGCAGATGGCTAGGGTAACCAGATACTTGACTGATATTTTGTTTTAGATCTACAACCCCATTGTTTTCCTGAGCCCATATTAATATAGTGTTCCCCACAGGGGGTTTAATAAAAATTTGAAAGCGAACAGAGCATAGCTCATTGTCTATGATAGTTGTGTGGTCTTATATGGGGTTCGGCTCTGGTCGCAGAGGC
The DNA here is from genome assembly GCA_034641835.2 of Pinus albicaulis. Taxonomy (NCBI): domain Eukaryota; kingdom Viridiplantae; phylum Streptophyta; class Pinopsida; order Pinales; family Pinaceae; genus Pinus; species Pinus albicaulis. The sequence continues at coordinate 1,373,324,189 of CM076580.1, read as the reverse complement.
CAAGTACACAGAGGGCCAAGTACCATGGCGCAACAATAAGATACGATGTGGGACATGGCGTAGAAAATAAGCGATAAGCACTGAGAAGCGTAGTCGCCAAGAAGTCCCAAATCGCGCCTAGTCCCCAGTGGGAGTCTGTGTGTGCTGCCCAGCCATGAGTCCATTGGCCCCCTCTTTGTGCAGGTCTTCGAGAAGTTGTGGCAAAACGCCAAATGCACACCCCTACTCCCGATAAGAGGAGCGCCCCTATAGGATCGGATCCAAAGTAAAGTAGCCTATCTTGTGCGAGTAGTCAAAGCCAGCCAAGGGGTGAGTCTGAAGAGGGCGCATAGGTGACGAAAAGCAGCCACAATGGGGTCCGTGGAGCCGCATATCCATTCATGAGGCAATGGAACATCGTGGGGGCATTCCCCGTTCCGCTTCCCATCTGTAGCACAGACGAAAGAGGTCACCGACAAGCATCCCTGGTATCCAACGCAGGTAACCCTAACTACCATGGTTTTTTTCCGCAGAGCTTCTAGTCCTACTTGAGTTTACACTAATTCCGGAAAAGAGTGTGGTATTCAATTTTTATATGCTTATTAATGAAATTTAAATATGGGAACAAAATTATTATTTTAATTTATATAGTAAAATAGATAGCTACCATTTATATCTTATATATTTTACTATGATAGAGGTTGTCGATATATCTCAAAAGTCATTATAATATTTTTTTTCTTTTAGATTTAATAAAAAAATGTTGTAAAATTAATTTCAAATAAAATATTTTGATTCTGAAAGGAGAGATGGTTTGGGACATGTTGTATTGACTAGCCATGATATTGTTATAAAGTCTATTTACACATTTATAATAATTATGGCAAAGTATTCAAGTTTTTATGTGTTTATTAATTAAATTAGCTTACAGAATTATTATTCTAATTTATAAGATAAAATAAATCTTAATTTATAGTTGCTAGTTATATGTTATATATTTGATGTAAAATGTATATTATGATTTTCTTTTAGCTAAAAAGTTATTTGTAATTTTATTAATAAAATCAAAATTACAATGTAACAAATTGATTATTAATAAAATCAAAATTACAATGTAACAAATTGAAATTTAAAATGCTTATTACTTCTAACTTTTTACTTATTATATAACATCTCCCCGCTATATATTACTTTTAACCCACATGTAAATGTTTACCAATCTTGCAATTGCCCCAGAAGGTGCAAAAGAGACTTCGATAGGTTTCTTACATTGGAAAAAATGTATGAAGAACTCATGTAGATAGGTTTCTTAAATGATTCTATGTTTTTTCCCACAATGCATCCTTCACATAATATCTTTGGGTTTTCTATTAGTGGTAAACCATTTACCATGCATTTCCTTTGTAGCAAGTTTAGACTTCCAAAGTTAAGATGCCCAAATCTTAAATGCTATAGCCACTTTTCATCTTTTATCTCTACTTGAAAGTTTGTTTGTGTGGCTGCTGCAATTTTTCTTCCATCTTTTTGTGAATTCATTGGCAGCTGAGCTTGCACATTTTCTACCTTCAAATCTAATTTTATATTTAGGGGAAACATTATATTGCTTCTCATTTGAAATTTTGCAATCAATTGCTTACTTGGAAATTTATTCAATATTGTGCATTCTATGATTTTTGAAAAATACTGTGTACCCTTTTTGCATAAGTTATCCAATACTTATCAGATTGTGCTTTAAAAACAAAATACACATCTGAAATATATTTCTTCTCCCCCTTCTTGGTTAGAATATTGACTTTTCTTTTACCCATGACTGACACTTTATTATCAATTCCTAATGTGATTTCAGATTTTACACTTTCATCCCAATTGAAAAACATTTCAATGTTCCTTGTCATGTGACAACTTTTGCTTTTCTTGAGCTACATTGCAAGATAAAAACATATTGCCTTGGTTTTAATAAGATCATATTGTTTATTTCTACATTCACCTGTATAATGCTTATACTTCTTACAATAATGACATTGAACTTGAGATTTATCATACCTCTGACCTTGTGCTTGATTTTGGCTTGGATTTTGAGTGTTGTCTCTTCGGCTTGAGCTTGAAGAACTACTTCTTCCACCTTTGTGTGGACTTCTTCCTCTACCTCTCGAATTTGATCTTTCTCTGCCTCTACTTTGTCCAACTGAGACTCGTGTCTTAAAAGCGTGTTCCAATGAAGTATTTGTCGATATGTTCAACCTATGTTCATGAGAAATGAGTAAGGCATGAAGCTCATCCACTTAAAACTATGATAGATCCTTTGTTTTCTCTATGGCCACAACAATAGAATCAAACCTTGCTGGTAAACTTCTTAGAATTTTTTAACTATTCTCTTTTCTTCAAGTTTAGCGCCATTAGATCTAATTTGAGTTACCACTCCAATAATGTGTAAAAAATGAGTCTATTGTCTCATACTCCATACATATTGCTTCAAAATCCCTTCTCAACATTTGCAACTTTTCACCTTTGCCATGCCTTGATATGTTTTCTAGAGAATGTTTCATTCTTGCTTGAATTTTGTTGATGCAGCAATCCTTGGAAAAATGCTCTCATGCACTTGTTGAAATATGTAGAAAAGGTCTTTGGAGTCCTCATTGTCTCTTAGCAAATCTCTTTAACTCTTTAATGAAAACCCTAATTCCTTGACCCTATAACCTCATGATAAACCTACTCAAAATAAAACTATTGTGATAACAAACAACGTGATAAAACGAAGACAAGCAGAAGATAAATTGAAGAACGCACATACAAAATAAAACAAATTTCACCTGACAACAAAAACGCTCCATTCACCCTGTAAAACCAAGATTTATAGAGATTTGAGAAAGCTCTATTGAAATTATTGAAATTAATTTTTATATGTCCACCTACAATTCCGCTCCAGACATTTAGGCCAAAAACTAAACTACATAACTTTACATAAATAAACATTGATATAATTTTGCCCTAGACATCCAAGAACAAAAACTAAAACTGAATAACTTCACATAAATATACATTAATCTATGTTTTAAGACAAGAGAAGTAATACAATAAAACATGCGGTGCATACACAAATTAATTTCCAGTACATTAAGACAATGCCCAGTACAAACTCGTGGGCCAAAGTAAAACTTGACATTTAATGAGTATACCAATCACGGAAATGTTTGAGTGCTCTTGATTGACATGTGTGGCCAGGATGAGAATTCTATTTATTAAAAAAAAAAAAATCACTTTCAATTTATTTGATAGAAAAATTTACATTTTGATTTCTTTATATTTTAAGAGTTGTTTTTAGTGTGATTTTTTGGACTTTCTCGTGTGAGAATATAGCAAAAAAATTAAGGTAAAATATTGATTTGTTTTATTTAAACTGGTGTTTTTTTACTATATATAGATTCAACACTCTGAAAAACTCCTAGAGCACTTCGATTGTGCAGGGGTTACTCATCAAATTTGTGATTAATAAATTTCTACAAAATTTTAGAGAAATTAGACTGAAAAAACCACCAAAAAAACCTTCCAAAAAATCTCACTAAAATCAACTGCTATACTTTCTAAATATAATGCATAATCTAATTCATTAATTTGATAATTAAGATTAATTTCAAACAATTTTCTTTCTTGCACTTTGTATTTTAGCATTCACTCATGTGGAAATTGAAAGAATTCCCTTGCATTGTCTTTTTTAAGACTGGATTAAACTAAATAGAAGGAAAAGCTTATGCGTAGTGCTACAAAGTGTGAGTGAAATTCTAAAATTAGAAAACTGAAAGAATTCCCCAGCAATGTCTTCCTTTATTTTTTGAGAATTTGGATTGAGCTAAATGGAACGAAAAGCTTATGCTTAGTGCTGGAAAGTGTAGGAGAGATTCTAAAATTAGAAAATTACAAATGAAACAATTGTAAAATTAAGATCAGAAACCAATCTAATTTTTTATTAATTTTGTATTTTTAATTATTATTATAATATTTAGTGAAAAATAGAATCTAAGCATTATTTTAACAATTACTTTAATTAAATTTAAATTTTCCAAAATAAATAATTAAATTAAAGTTTAAAACTTATTCTAAAACAAACTCACTTATTGCACTTAGAAACCATCACATAAGACTTCTGGCTTTGCACACCATAATCTTTTCGTGCTAGAGCTTTGGTATTAGCTCTGCATACTATAATATTTTCATGCTAGAGTTTTGGCATTAAGAAATTTTAAAGTCAAAAATAAATTGTGTTTGGACTTGCTTTAATTACCAGTATAGATTTATCTTAAGTATAGATCTAACATGAGTCCAAAGAGATTAAAAGAATACACCAAAATCATGAATATTGACATTCAGGGCACTGATCTATTTGTCCTCGAGTACACTTCACGCACCAAAAACCCCTGTGAAAACCCAATTTGAACAAGCCGTCGGTCACATAGCAGCGACCAAACGAGAACCAGATGACCTCGTGCTAACCCTGGAGCTCGCCAATGCGGGAGATGAAATACGACCCCGACGCCTCACAGATTTATCACCCTTGCTACTCTCGGGCTCAACTCCCGCGTTCTCGGACTCCACTTTCCTCTTCTTATTCCTGGGAGAAACCCTATACCCTGCATCCTCTTCAACGGCTTTAACATTGCCAGAAGACTGATCAAACTCTGAACTAGTCTGATCACTCTTCTGCACATTATCAGAAGAAGTATCCCGCCTGGTCAACTTCTTTGCCTGGATCCGAACCCCTGGAGAACCTTTCTCAGAAGGATTTTCATTAGTTTCTATGCCAGATCTAACGATACCTTCATCAGCAACTGTCGCATGGGAGGAACTGGGCTTAGAGGCCTCAGAGCCCCCTGAGACTGCAAGACCCTCGGCTTCATCCTCCGCCTCCTCTTCAATGGCTCTGAGCTTTCTGATGCTTCCTTCAATGCTGCCCTGCATTCGCTTTCTCTTGGAGGAGAGGCCCCCCATGGACCAGTGCGCCTCGCTTGCCCATGAGAGAAGGGGGGCCGAGGGAGGAGACGGGGGATCGACTCTCTCTAAGTTTAACTTCACCTCATCATAGATCCACGGCCTTGGAAGAGTGCCTCCATAAAACTTTCCGGGAGCCAGGGGCAGAAACATCTTATTGACCCTACAGAACACAGAAGCTTCCAAACAACAGAAATGGCGCTTAGCGAGGTCTAGGCAGAATCGAACTCGTGACTCCAGGGCGAGAGGTAAACCTTTAACGATTTTTGTTGAGGTACTCGTAGCATTTTAAATTATGCACCGCAGTGGTGGATATTAACATTTGGCGGGAAGAAGTTTGGCGGGAGAGGGATACAAAATTTAAAGAGGATAATATAGGAGATGCACGAATGGTAAGGGCGGGAGCCTTTATTCATTTATTATACGATTATTTAATTTAATTATTTTACCCTTTCATTAATTAATTATAATTTCCTTAACAGTTAATTTCATTATTTTATTATTTTTTCTTAATTATTAATTTCAAAGCTTTATAGCACTCTCCATTTCTTAAAATAATCAAATCTTTTTTCATTTTAAAAAAAGTTTGTATTTCAAGAAATTGGATCTCTCTTGACCCTTCTTAGATCTAGAGTTAAGATAAATCTAAATTGGTTTAATTATTAATTATAGTTAATTATAAATATAAATATATGTTTTTATTTTATTTTTACAAAGTCAAAATGGTAAAGATTACAATATCTCTACCATACTTACATCAAATGTGTTACTAAATTTACTTATGAACCTCAAATGTAAAGAATTTTTTTAATAAAAATTGAATTATGTGAAGGGAAATCTTGGATTACAAATAATATTACAATATTATATGTTACCCAATACTTAACCAACCCCACTCAATAAAAAGTGGTCATGGGTGGAGGGAAATGCTCATTAAAATAGGGAAATATTGGATAAATGAATATTGTAATATTATATTTTACCTAATGTAACCTAGTAAAGAATAGATGGAGGTAGGCAAAAATATCAAATAAAATGTAATAATTACATTTTTCTTAACATTTTCCCCACCTCCGAACTTACAGCGGAGTATGTATCTAAATATAACATCAAACTAAGATAGATCTAGGCTAGTTTAATAAGTTATACTCCACATCAATACCATTGGTCAATATCATGGATTCAATTACTTTATCTCACTCTATAAAGTCTGCTATAAAATAAAGGTGAAAATAGAAGTATTTTATTTATGGCAAACATTAATTTTTATAGTAAAGTTGCATATACATATATTAGTCGACACATGTATATTTTTTTGTAGAGTGCCTCTCGGTGCAATTACGGCTATTGAAAGCAATCCCTCTTTGATTATCAAACTCAATTTTTTTATTGCATTTTGTCCACAAGATTAGAATTCACGGAGGAAGATAAAGCAACATGTAAGTATAGTTAATAGAATACTCAGTGGAGTTGGCATGTTACTAATGATGTCAATATGACTTTATTGTATCAAACCTGTAACAATGGTAGACTAATATCAAGCGATGAAGTTGAAGAAGATACCATGCATAAAGGGAATGAACTACAATCCATCTCATAGATATTCACACTTAACTAGTTCAATCTTTTTTTTTTCCCACAATACCGTTCCCATGGCATATGCTTGTTGGAAATATTAAGAGGGGGGTGAATCAGTGTTTCTTTTTAATTGTTAGTTTTACTAGTGAGATCACTTATAACTAGAACACAAAATGAACAATAAGAGTAAATGTTTTTATTAATATCTTCTTTACAATAAATCAAGTACAATTATGTGTAGGGCTCCAACCCTAGATGAAGCACTAATCTTCAATCCTTTCACTCACCAACCTATACTTTTCCAAGCACCTACTTGGACTTCACGAGGCTCCGACCTCTAGGGCACCAACCCTATCTTCCAAGGCTTCAACCTCTAGGGCTCCAACCCTATCTCTGGTACAGGCACCAACCTGGTCTTCTTGAGGACACCTATACTCTAGGGCTCCAACCCACTGCTTCAATTTTTCAAGATAAGTTTGATGATCTTCAAGGCTCCCAATGTCCTCTTCAATGAGCCCTGACAATCTTCAGCTATCCCCTCACCTAGTCTCCATGTCACTTCATCAATGACAACCTTGTTCTTCACATGAAGGAAACACAACTGCTCTTCATATTACCCAAGCTAGATCTCCAAGTTCACCTCATGACGACTTTCAATGCATCATGATCTCCAAGGGTGTCTCCAAGACTTCAATCAATGCTTGGTGATGTCTTAAGGTGTCTTCAATCAATTGCACAAGTTATGCACAAGGTCTTCCAAACAACTTCAAGTTCAAGGACCACTACAAACTCTTCTTCAAGGCTTCAAATCTGCTCAGAAAGTCTGCTCTAGCAAGGTTTAAGTCTGCACAAAAGATCTTTCAAGGGTTGTCCCAATAATGGCTTCCAAGACACTTCAACCAAGATTCTTCAAGGTGTCTTCAAAACGGTTCCTCCAAATGCTTCAAGATCTGGCCAATGATCTGCTCCAACATGCCCACCATCAAGATCATCTTAACTTGTACATGCCTCCAAGTTCACTGTCCATTAATCCTCATTCATTATTCTTCATGGGACTGCAATCCAAGCATGTGGTCACAAACCCATTGTTTTTAATGAGGATCCATATTGTTGAAGGTTTTCAAGTTTCCACAGATATGCAAAAATATATATATTAGTCCTCCACACCTTTTATCATTGATCAGTTATGAGATATTCGAGCCAATACAGATTTTGATGTATCAAACCACAAAATTGTCCTATCTGAGTTCAAAGGAAGTCACTGTACTGCAATCAAGATAAAGTTTCAATGATATAGTCCTAAATAACAATGTTGTCCCAAAGTGTGCTTGCTATCACAGGTTCAAAATACTACACCACAAGGTGAAACTTGCAGGCCTGAAGTGGGCCAAAATTGTAGGTTGTTACAAACCTTTCTCAAGGTTCAAACCTTCCACAAGAGAGTTATAGAGATACACGTCCTAGATGTAAACAATTATGAGCCTCATAATAATGTCAGTTATCCAAGGTATTACAGGTCTGAAGTTTTCTCAGATCACGTCCTTTAAGGATATTACAGCACCCTAAAACTCATGACCGAGCCCTCTTCTTTAACTGCAAATTTACCACAGATCCAATCTTGTAATGAGCTCCCACAAGTGGCAGCCATCCTCCTTTAGGTGATTGTCTTTAGGTTAAGTATACAGATCCAATGCCTTAATTATCTGATCTTGAAAGATAATCCTAACAACAAAATTGTCCAAACAGACTTCTTCATTTATCTCCTCGACCTCCTTGTTGTTGTATAACTTCTCTCTGAAATGATCACCGAAAATTATGCTTGAAATGAAGTCTTTCAACTTGTATTTATATAAAATTTCGATCATTAATAAAGAGACACGTCTCTTGGTGGGAGGCCGACATGAGTAGGCTAGCACAGGTCAGCTCAAGGATAGATTTATTTCCTTCACTTGAAAAAATCATATCTCCCAAACCGCTTGGAGTTTCGGGCCAAGTAATAGCTCATTGGAAAGACAAAATTATGCTCTAAAATATGGCATAGGTATCAAATTGAGAGGCTACTTCTAAGATAGTAAAAAAAGAAAAAATTAATGTAACTGGTCATTAATTAGTGCAAAATTTGAGGTAGGGCAGATAGCCTTCTCTTGTTAGGATTTTTCATGGTTTTGGCTTCTTCATTGTTTAACACCTTCATCATAGGATCATGGTAGGACATCAATAATGACTGTATTATATAGTGGCGTAGTGATATGTTATAGGCAGTATCATTAGGAAGGTCTCTTTTAATCATCAATCACGTCATTTCTCAGTCTTCCAATCATCATAAAAAACCATCATTAAGTGTGGTCATATAAGAGTATAACATCATCACAAGTATGGCTTCATTAAGTATAGTTCTTCGCATCACGGGCTTGTACTTAGGTACTAGATCACTAATCAAACACTTAGCAACTTCTTAGGGCAAGACATCGTCATCTAGAACTAGGCATCTCAAGAATATTGACATCTCAGTCAAAGCCATGTTGTCGTCAATGACAACCTTGATTAACAATCTCCCCCTTTGTCATTACTGGAAATATTATTTCCCTTCCAACATTCTCTCCCCCTTTGACATCAATGGAAAACAAGGTGCCCAAGTACTCCCCTTATCAAGTTGCTTATTTTCTTTATGAATAGTAGTCCTTCATAGGTATGTTACTCCCCCTGTCATGGTGCTCTTTCTTTTGGAAATATGGTCCATGATAGATGTGTTTGTATCTCTTCATGTGATGAACCAACTCTCCCTGCCTGCATAAACTCCTCTAGCTTCAAGAAAGATTGTTGCCTTGTGATCGGGTAGAAGAAGTCAATATTGGAATCATTTTCTTCAATGGCGCTGCTCTTGAGAGATGATCTATCAAAAGATGAATGTCCATGGGTGGATCATCAAAGATTTCATAGGTCCCATTCACGCATAAATTCTGCAGGAAAGCTCAAGAATCACAGACTCCCCCTAACTGTATGCATGGTCTCATTTTCGCAAAGTTTCATTATCAATCACTTGGAATATCAAGGACGACTTCATCAAGTCAACAACATGTGTTGTTGGCTGGAGTGTTCAAAAGATTTATGGAGCCAATTTGCTTCCTTCTCCATACTTGTGTAAATTTCTTCTATGGTATGGTTCTAGCTTGTGTAGGGGCCCAAGTCAAGTTACAATCACGTGCCATATGTCCAATGTTATGGAAATTGAAGCACTCTATCTTGTTCATGAATAAGAAATCATGACTTCTTCTTTCAAAATTGCTTCTATGAGATTGACATGGACCATTATATTGGTCTTTGTGATATGCCCTACAATCTTTTGCCATGTGCCCAAAGTTTGTACAAGAATAACAATATCCAAGAAATATACTTTGGTACCTGGGAGATGAAGAGTTCCTTGAAGTACTTTTGAAGTCTTTTTGCCTTGGGATTCTTTGATGATATTCACTGCCTTTTGTATTCTTGACACCATCTGTAAGTCTCCTTGGAGTATGGTATCTTCTAATGTCATCTTGACTCTTTCCTTTGTTGGAACTGGGAGTATCATTTCTTCCCGACTTCCTCACATCTTTGTTGTTTGAAGCATTATCATTCTTGCTTGAGGGTTCACCTGCATAGCCAAGACTTGACTTATTAAGGAGGGATCTTTGATGACATAGGATGTCATCTAGGGTTTGAGAACTCTTCAAGTTCTTATTCAGCAAGTCAACTTCCATTTTAAGAGAGACATTTCATCCTTTCATTTTTTCACAATCTTCATCTTTCATGAATAGTTGCTTCTTCATATCTTCCATCATCCTTGTTGCTTCGTGTGCTTCGATTTTAAGGGAGATGATATTCGATTTCATTATGAAGATTTCTTCATTCTCCTTTGCTAGACTGCTCTCCATTTCTTCTTTTATTCTTGTATCTTCACATGTTTCGACCTTGAGAAGATTGATGTCTGATTTTAGTTTGAAGATTTCTTCATCCTTTTCTTCTAGTGAGATTTAAGAGAGGAGACCTCTTCCTTGTATTGACCAATATCTGCTTCAAGATTTCTCAAGCTCTTAAGTCCTTGTTCAAGGTGGCTTGACAAAGTTTCTTCCTTTTTCTTTGTCTTATCCAATTGATTTGTCATAGATATGAATTCTTCACGGTGCTTTCTTTTGTTTTGATGAAATCCCTCTTTAATTTTGGCGAGCTCCTCGTCTCTTTCTTGTACTTGAAGCTTGACAAAGTCAACTTCCTTCCTTGTCTTTTCTTGGTTACCATCTTCCGCTTTCTTCTTAAGTTCCTTATTTTCCTTTTTCAAACTGTTAATCTCTTCCATGGAAGCCATAAGTTTATTCAGGAGATCTTCTTCAAAGTCTTCTTTGTTCTCTTCATCTTCTAGGTCTTCTTTAGCCTTGTTGTCATCTCTCTTATCTTCAGCTTCCTTGATGGATTCTGGACTTCTTTCTTGTTTTCCATCATCTTCTTGACTAGAGATCATTGTCAACGCTCCTTTTGAGTGAAGATCATGAAGTTTTTCCCATATGAATTTTGCTAATGAACATTTTTCAAAATTGGACTTCACAGAATTTGGTAACCCATTCAAAATTTCCTTAATTGCTCTTGTATTGCACTCCTTGGATTCTTCGTCCATCGTGTCATCAATAATCACTGATTTCCAAACTTCAATTCCTTGAGTCTTCAATAAATTCCTCATTCTTGCCTCCCATATATCAAAATTTCCATTGAACAATGGAGCCTTCACAAATTGGCTTACTTCAATTTCGATGGTTGAGGAAGACACATCTTTAGGAGGATTGGAGACTTTCTTCCTTGGCTTTTCCATTTGTGTTTTGATGATAAACCTTCAAGCTGTTAGGCTTTGAGTGAAGGTACTGGCTCTGATACCAATTGTTGGAAATACTGAGAGGGGGTGAATCAGTATTTCTTTTCAATTGTTAGTTTTACCAGTTAGATCACTTATCACTAGAACACAAAATGATCAATAAGAGTAAATGCTTTTATTAATATCTTCTTTACAATAAATCAAGTACAATTATGTGTAGATCTCCAACCCTAGACGAAGACACCAATGTTCAATCCTTCCAGTCACCAACTTGTACTTTTCCAAGCACCTACTTGGACTTCACGAGGCTTCGACCTCTAGGGCACCAACCCTATCTTCCAAGGCTCCAACCTTGTCACTTTGAGGCTCCAACCCTATCTCTGGTACAGGTACCAACCTGGTCTTCTTGAGGACACCTATCCTCTATGGATCCAACCCACTGCTTCAATTTGTCAAGATAAGTTTGATGATCTTCAAGGCTCCCATTGTCCTCTTGAAAGAGCCCTTACAATCTTCAACTATCCCCTCACCTAGTCTCCACGTCACTTCATAAATGACAACCTTGTTCTTCACATGAAGGAGTCACAACTGCTCTTCATATTACCCAAGCTAGATCTCGAAGTTCACCTCATGATGACTTTAAATGCATCATGATATCCAAGGGTGTCTCCAAGACTTCAATCAATGCTTGGTGATGTCTTAAGGTGTCTTCAATCAATTGCACAAGTTGTGCACAAGGTCTTCCCAAACAACTTCAAGTACAAGGACCACTACAAACTCTTCTTCTGTTGGCAATATGATGCAATGTGTTGTCCTTGATGGCAACCTACTTGATGAAGTTGATGGTAACCTACTTGATGAAATAAGATTGTTGGCAATATGATGCAAAGTGTTGTCCTTGATGGCAACCTACTTGATAGAGTTGATGACAACCTTCTTGATGAGTTAGAGGGGAGATTGTTGGCAATGTGATACAATGTGTTGACTTTGATGGAACCTGCTTAATGAAGTTTTTCGTGATGGAAACTGACTTGATGAGTTGTTAATAATGTAAATCTGATGTATCTACAGATCAGTTCAGAAGTAGCGGAAGAAAGGAATTCAGAAAGTGCCAGAATAATGTTGAACAAAGTATGTCACAGTGAATACGCGGATTTGTTAAAGTGAAGTAGCGTATGCACGCGGAAAAGTACGTGTCAAGTCGCGTATGCCCTTTTGCGCGCCAAATTTAGAATACCAAGGGGTGTTACCATGGTATTGACCCATTTTATCGAGCGCTGGAATATCTATTTGATCCCGTCCAGGAATACCATTAGTAGTTGAGTGGTTTTGACTCATGGTATTGACAAAGGCTAAATCTATATAAGGAGAAGAAGATCATGGTGCAAGGGTGTGCATATGTCGGGGTTTTAATGAATACTTCACTTTGAAGTATATCTGCATGGAAAGGGTAACATTTTGATGATAGATCTGAATTCATAATGCACCTATGAAGAAAATGATGAAGAGGGATCTCTAGATCTGAAATGTATATGTATTTTCTAGATCTGTTTATGGAATGTTTAGATCTGAGATGAGGCGAAATATTTTCTGAAGTAAAGGATGAAATCTGAGTTTTTTATCTGATATGAAGAGCTGCACAGTCCTGAAATGTTACAGATGTATACGCAGGTTAGCTTCAGTAAAAGCGCGTGTATACGCGGATCTGCTTAAAGAAAAGCGTGTATGGGCAGAAAGGGTTTTCTGAAGAATGCACAGAAGTATATGCGGGTTGGTCTACATGAAAGTGTGTACATACGCAGGTTCAGTGAAGTAAAAGCGCGTATGGAATCTAGGGTTTGCTGAAGTAAGTGGAATGAAATGCCTGATCTATTTTGTTGTTCTACTGTTATCTGTCAATGATGTATTCATACAGAACTGGGTTATTTGAATGATGAATATGTTGCTGATTATGCTAATTGAAGATCAAGTCGTTGGTTTATTGGTTGATGATTCAATGATGGGGTTATAAGTTTCAGTTTGATGAATGTTGAGCTTAAATGTGTGGAGTGGGTCCAGTCTGAAAATATGATGAAAAGTGGCCTACAAGTTGTGTTGTATGGAAGCTGTTGGATCCAGTATGAAAATTGATGAAACGTGGTCCATGATGGTGCTGAGGGTCGAAGCCTTCAGTGAGGGGTTGTAGCTCCCTTCCAGTGGTAGCTGGTAAACGAGTGCAGGGGGTAGTGGCTCCCTTCCAAGAGAGGTTGGTAAACGAGAGCAGGGGGTAGTGGCTCCCTTCCAGGAGAGGCTGGTAAATGAGAGCAGGGGGTTGTAGCTCCCTTCCAGGAGAGGCTGGTAAACGAGAGAAGGTTGTAGCCTTTTGTAGGTGGGTGCCTGCGTGCTGGTATGAGTCTGCGCCAGTACATGGTTGTACGATGTTTTCTTTATAATAAAATATTGAAGACTGAGACGACGACAGTGGTGGTTTTCTCCCGAATTGGGTTTCCACCTTAAATCCTAGTGTTCATGTGTGTTGCTTATATGTGATGATTTATTATGTTCTTACTGCTCATGTTTACTGTTTACTAAACATCTAATGAATGAATGATGCAATGAACTAAGCAAAGAATTATCAGCATAATGAGATCTTTGTTAATACACGAGTTTTATTAAGGATATCCACGTGTATACGCGACTTGGATTCAGTAAAGTAGCGTATGGGTTTTAGAGAAAAGAAAAGTAAAATTTTTATCATTTAGCACTAAATACTGATTCACCCCCCCTCCCCCCCCCCCTCAGTATTTTTCCCAACAATTGGTATCAGAGCAGGTCCTTTTGCAGAAGCTTGAACGCTTGAAGGAGATCGGTCACAATGGGAAGGAAGCAAAAGAAGAAGGCTACTCAAAAGGAGATATCTCAGAAAACATGTGCAGCAAAAAATGAAGAAGATAAAACAGTTATTGAATTTGGTTCTTGTAATTCACTTTCTTGTGCATACAATGGTGAAAATAGTGAAAGTAATGTTATGGATCTAGAAGAAGCTCTCAAGATTAAAGTTGAAGATCAACAAAGATCATTTAAAGAGAGAGAAGTTATCTACAATGAGATGATCTCTCAAATGAAAGGACAGATAGAAATACTAAATGGTCAGATAGACAAGTATCAAAGGTTGTACAATTATGCAACCAATCGAAATAAAAGACTTGAAGCAGAAATCATCGATCTAAATGAAGATCCAGAAAAATCAAATAAGAAGAATGAAGAACTTGAAGCAGAAATCATCTCTCTAAAAGCAGATCTTGAAGCATCAAATAAGAAGAATGAAGAACTTCTACAAATTTTTGAAGAACAAGAAAATGGGTTGAAAGAAGAGATTTTAAAACTGAATGATCAAGTAAAAGAAGGAAGAAGGATCGAAGAAAGTATGAAGAAGCAATGCCAAAGATTGGAGGATGAGGTAAACATTCTAAAAGGTAATTTAGAAGAAAAAGATAAACTCTTGAGGTTTCAAGATAGTACCAAGATTCTGGACAATATTCTTAGTAGTCAAAGGTCTCCCTCTGTTAAATTTGGTCTTGGTTTTCATGAAACTGTTAAAGGAGAATCTAGTTCACCAGGAAGTGCTAAAGATATCAATGCAAAACCTGAAGTGTTGGAAGAAACAAAAGGTCAACCGACAATCATGAACTCTCAAAAGAAATCATTCCCTCCTAACTATAGAAGCATCAATAATGTTGAATGCTTTAAATGTCATAATTATGGGCATGTTGCAGCCAATTGCAGAAGCAGATCATTTCAGTCACATACAAACAGATTCTACACAGAGAGGTACTCTGGTTTCTTCAAGGGATATTGTTTTTCATGTAGCAAGTATGGTCATAAAGCAGCTGATTGCAATAGAAGACAGAATAGAAAAACATACTATGATCCTTATGCTTACTTTTCTGGTCACATAAGATGTTATGCTTGTAATAAGTATGGACATGTAGAAAAAGAATGCAGGATGAACAGATCTGAGAAATTGGATAATTTTCAGCACACAATAAGAAAATTCAAGCAAAGCTGGAAAAGGAAGGAGGACCGGTCAAAAACGTAGGGAATATTGACCCTACTGCAGTCATCCGCTTCTAAAGCTTACTTCTCATAATGACTGCAGGGATGATGTGAGATACATTATAGAGATTGGTAATGTATCATCACAGGGGGAGCATTGTATGGTGATTCCCATGGCTAGTTTGGTAATTCTGGTTGTGTTTATTTCTGACAGTGCATCTGATGGGAAGAAGACAGGTACAGGTGGTACAAATTCAGGGGGAGATGAAGTTGTGGAAATTTGCAGTGTTTCACTTTCCATACGCGGGTTTAGTGAACTAAAGCCGCGTATACACGCGAGTTCAGCTGCAGACAGTCGCGTATGATTTTCTGATAAGAAAAACAGGAAGACAGCTAAAGATCAGGAACACAGATTCAGGGGGAGCATCAGTCTAACTACTAGTGATTGCATTGTTGGCATTTTATCTGATTATTCCTGAGTTCTTGTAATAATGATGACATGATATGTGGTTTCTTATGATGAGATTTTTACTGAAGAATATCTTTTGTTTTCACACATGGATGAGATGAAAGTTTTATGATGCAGAGATAAGGATAGATCATGCAAAGTTTGTTGCTGATGAATATTGACACAATTCCTACACAAATTTGATTGTGAAATAAATCATGAAGATCTTGGTGATATTAGATCACATGGATGATTGCTTGACACATATTGTCTATTGAAGAAGTTGTTCTGGTATGATAATTCCTATTGGGAAGAATTTGTTGATGCTGCAAAAAGTCTGAAGGCCTGGTTACTGATGCACTTATGCTAAAAATGTTGGATGACACTTGAAAACATAGCTACATTTTCCTATCGTTATTCTCTCATATATCCCAGGGAAGCATTCTAATATCTCAGACGGAAGCTGGGAGTTGTCTCTGCCATGTTCAAGATCAGATCTACTTAAAATCAGAAGAGTAAAATTGGATACGCGGGTTTCCTGAAAGACAGTTGCGTATATACGCGAGTTCATACACATAAAACCCCGTATGATTAGTTGCTGACAAATTTTACTTAGGGTCAGCATTCTTCAGCACAGCTGCAGTGCTGTTTGGTATCTCTGATGATGTTTCAGCTCTTATATTTCTGTTTCATTCTCTGATATTGGGTGAATATGCCTTGATGATTGGATGTTGAAAGTGTTCAGGTTGCACAAGCTAAGGAGGAGCTTTGGTCATATGGGAAGGATGCATCGGATGCACAGTTTCAGGGGGAGCATTAGCCTTGCTGAATGTAATGCATTGTTGGCATTATGATGATTCTGAAATATGATCTCTTTATTGAGGTCCTTTTGGTATTTGTTGTAAAAGGTCATATTTGTAATTTGATGAAAAGGTCATGATGAGACTTATGATGTAAAATGGTAATATTCAGTCATGTAAGGACTTGAGTTAAATTTGTAAACCCACTTGGTTGGGTAGTTGAGCTAAAACGTGTAAACCCACTTGGTTGGGTACTTGAGTCACATATGTAAATCCACTTGGTTGGATCATTGATGTAAGTACGAGTCCTTGGTGATAGGAAAGGTCATAGAGTCATGTACTTCATTGAAAAATATGTTTAAAGATTCAGCATTAACTCAGGAGGAGCATGGTAACTTCAATGCACATCAGATCTGCAGAGCTCTTCTTTCTACATGAGAAGAAAAACCTTGTTTTGGTTTTGATCCGCCCTTTGCCCTTGATGTCAAAGGGGGAGAGTAGCATGGTGTTTGAATAAGGGGAGAATATGGTGTTTGCATAATGGTTATAATCAATGTATCTATCTCTTGTGGTGATCAAACGCCATCATGGTTGCCATCAAGTCCAAAGGGGGAGATTGTTGGCAATATGATGCAATGTGTTGTCCTTGATGGCAACCTACTTGATGAAGTTGATGGTAACCTACTTGATGAAATAAGATTGTTGGAAATATGATGCAGAGTGTTGTCCTTGATGGCAACCTACTTGATAAAGTTGATGACAACCTACTTGATGAGTTAAAGGGGAGATTGTTGGCAATGTGATACAATGTGTTGACTTTGATGGAACCTGCTTAATGAAGTTGTTCGTGATGGAAACTGACTTGATGAGTTGTTAATAATGTAAATCTGATGTATCTACAGATCAGTTCAGAAGTAGCAGAAGAAAGGAATTCAGAAAGTGCCAGAATAATGTTGAACAAAGTATGTCACAATGAATACGCGGATTTGTTAAAGTGAAGTAGTGTATGCACGCGGAAAAGTACGTGCCAAGTCGTGTATGCCCTTTTGCGCTCCAAATTTAGAATACCAAGGGGTGTTACCATGGTATTGGCCCATTGTATTGAGTGTTGGAATATCTATTTGATCCCGTCCAGGAATACCATTAGTAGTTGAGTTGTTTTGACTCATGGTATTGACAAAGGCTAAATCTATATAAGGAGAAGAAGATCATGGTGCAAGGGTGTGCATATGTCAGGGTTTTAATGAATACTTCACTCTGAAGTATATCTGCATGGAAAGGGTAACAGTTTGATGATAGATCTGAATTCATAATGCACCTATGAAGAAAATGATGAAGAGGGATCTCTAGATCTGAAATGTATATGTATTTTCTAGATCTGTTTATGGAATGTTTAGATCTAAGATGAGGCGAAATATTTTCTGAAGTAAAGGATGAAATCTGAGTTGTTTATCTGATCTGAAGAGCTGCACAGTCCTGAAATGTTACAGATGTATACGCAGGTTAGCTTCAGTAAAAGCGCGTGTATACATGGATCTGCTTAAAGAAAAGCGTGTATGGGCAGAAAGGGTTTTCTGAAGAATGCACAGAAGTATACACGGGTTGGTCTGCATGAAAGTGCGTACATACGCAAGTTCAGTGAAGTAAAAGCGTGTATGGAATCTAGGGTTTGCTGAAGTAAGTGGAATGAAATGCCTGATCTGTTTTGCTGTTTTACTGTTATTTGTCAATGATGTATTCATACAGAACTGGGTTATTTGAATGATGAATATGTTGTTGATTATGTTAATTGAAGATCAAGTCGTTGGTTGATTGGTTGATGATTCAATGAATGAATTGATGGGGTTATAAGTTTCAGTTTGATGAATGTTGAGCTTAAATGTGTGGAGTGGGTCCAGTCTGAAAATATGATGAAAAGTGGCCTACAAGTTGTGTTGTATGGAAGCTGTTGGATACAGTATGAAAATTGATGAAACGTGGTCCGCAATGGTGCTGAGGGTCGAAGCATTCAGTGAGGGGGTTGTAGCTCCCTTCCAGTGGTAGCTGGTAAACGAGTGCAGGGGGTAGTGGCTCCCTTCCAGGAGAGGCTGGTAAACGAGAGCAGGGGGTTGTAGCTCCCTTCCAGGAGAGGATGGTAAACGAGAGAAGTTTGTAGCCTTCTGCAGGTGGGTGCCTGCGTGCTGGTATGAGTCTACGCCAGTACATGGTTGTACAATGTTTTCTTTATAATAAAATATTGAAGACTGAGACGACGGCAGCGGTGGTTTTCTCATGAATTGGGTTTCCACCTTAAATCCCGGTGTTCATGTGTGTTGCTTATGTGTGATGTTTTATTCTATTCTTACTACACATGTTTACTGCTTACTAAACATCTAATAAAGGAATGATGCAATGATCTAAGCTAAGAATTATCAGCATAATGAAATCTCTGTTAATACACGAGTTTTATTAAGGATATCCGCGTGTATACGCGAGTTGGCTTCATTAAAGTAGCGTATGGGTTTTAGAGAAAGGAAAAGTAAAAAGTTTTCAGTCTGCACTAAATACTGATTCACCCCCCCCCCTCTCAACATTTTTCCCAACATCTTCAAGGCTTCAAATCTGCTCAGCAAGTTTGCTCTAGCAAGGTTTAAGTCTGCACAAAATATCTTTCAAGGGTTGTCCAAATAATGGCTTCCAAGACACTTCAACCAAGATTCCTCAAGGTGTCTTCAAAACGGTTCCTCCAAATGCTTCAAGATCTGGTCAATGATCTTCTCCAACATGCCCACCATCAAGATCTTCTTCACTTGTACATGCCTCCAAGTTCACTGTCCATTAATGCTCATTCATTATTCTTCATAGGGCTGCAATCCAAGCATGTGGTCACAAACCCACTGTTTTTAATGAGGATCCATACTGTTGAAGGCTTTCAAGTTTCCACAAATATGCAAAAATATATATATCAGTCCTCTACACATTTTATCATTGATCAGTTATGAGATATCCGAGCCAATACAGATTTTGATGTATCAAACTGCAAAACTGTCCTATCTAAGCTCAAAGGAAGTCACTGTACTGCAATCAAGATAAAGGTTCAATGATACAGTCCTAAATACCAATTCTATCCCAAAGTGTGCTTGCTATCACAGGTTCAAAATACTACACCACGGGGTGAAACTTGCAGGCCTGAAGTGTTGTCCAAAGAGCCAAAATTGTAAGTTGTTACAAACCTTTCTCAAGGTTCAAACCTTCCAAAAGAGAGTTGTAGAGATACACGTCCTAGATGTAAACAATTCCGAGCCTCAGAATACTGTCTGCTATCCAAGGTATTACAGGTCTGAAGTTTTCTTAGATCACGTCCTTTAAGGATATTACAGCACCCTAAAACTCATGACCGAGCCCTCTTCTTTCACTGTAAATTTACCACAGATCCGATCTTGTAATGAGCTCCCACAGGTGGCAGTCGTCCTCCTTCAGGTGATTGTCTTCAAGTTAAGTATACAGATCCGATGCCTTAATTATCTGATCTTGAAAGATAATCCTAACAACAAAATTGCCCAAACAGACTTCTTCATTTATCTCCTCGACCTCCTTGTTGTTCTGTAACTTCTCTCTAAAAAAAATCACTGAAAATGATGCTTGAAATGAAGTCTTTCAACTTGTATTTATATAAAATTTCGACCATTAATAAAGAGACACGGCTCTTGGTGGGAGGCCGACATGAGTAGGCTAGCACAGGTCGGCTCAAGGACAGATTTATTTCCTTAACTTGAAAAATTCATATCTCCCAAACCGTTTGGAGTTTCGGGCCAAGTAATAGCTCATTGGAAAGACAAAATTATGCTCTAAAAGATGGCATAGGTATCAAATTGAGAGGCTTCCTCTAAGAGAGTAAAAAACATTTTATAATGTGACTGGTCATTAATTAGTGCAGAATTTGAGGTAGGGCAGATAGGCTTCTCTTGTTAGGCTTCTTCATGGTTTTGGCTTCTTCATTGTTTAACACCTTCCTCATAGGATCATGGTAGGACATCAGCAATGAGTGTATCATATAGTGGCGCAGTGATATGTGATAGGCAATATCATTAGGAAGGCCTCTTTCAATCATCAATCACGTAATTTCTTAATCTTCCAATCTTCATCAAAAACCATCATTAAGTGTGGTCATATAAGAGTATAGCATCATCACAAGTATGGCTTCATTAAGTATAGTTCTTCACATCATAGACTTGTACTTAGGGACTAGATCACTAATCAAACATTTGGCAACTTCTTAGGGCAAGACATCATCATCTAGAACCAGGCATCTCAAGAATATTGACATCTCAGTCAAAGCCATGTTTCCATCAGTGAAAACCTTGATTAACAATGCTTGGGTGATTTTGCACTAGGGCTTTGTTCACAATGGTGATGGCCGATTATGAACTCAAAATATTTAGGCGTTTGCACCATGTAAGGGAATTGAAGAACATGTCATAAAAGATGACCTCGAAAATATGTTCATAAATTAATGGGTTGGTTTGTTTGATTATTGTTGAAAATGCAGCAAGATGATGGAGCTTAGTGAAATGAAGTCGCCTTCACTAAGTGGGCCCGCAGGCGAATTCTGGCGCAAAATCTATTTTTAGACTATGTCTATTTTAGACATATGGAGCATGGTTCGGGGATTCCAGTTTGAGATTCTTGGAGCATTGGTCATGTTGGTAAAAATAGATGAGACTCTATTTTTTAGGTCGAAGAGGTCGAAGGCTATTTTTAGACTGCCTCTCCTAAAAATAGGGAAGCCAAATATTATTTACCCTTAATAATATTTGGACTCTAAACAGCAGTTTACTCTCTTGGAGCACTTCAGTTCGAGCTACAGAAGTGGCTCATGCATCTGATAGAGGAATTACGCTATTCCTAAGGGTTTGATGGCATCATGCATGGTTGACTTCAGTTAGGACTTCAGTGGCAGAAGTTTGGTGGAGTTAATGAGACAGCTAGTGGAGTTGTGTTCTGTTTATTTTAGTTGAACCGGTTGAGATTAGTTTAACTAGATAATCAATTAGTTATGAGTGGAGTGAATTAAATATTATTTAATTCATTAATTAGTAACTCATTATTCAACTCAAGAACACATCAGTTCACTACAGTGCATGATCAGTTCAGTGGAGACCAGTGAAAGAGGTAGATGAAAGGGTGGAGTTAGCTATCAGTGGCGACATCACTTGTGCATGAGATTTGCACCACACTTGGAGGAATTGCCCATGATGATTGCGCTGTCAAGCCAAGGAGATTCGAACTCGATCTCTATATAGACAGCTCTGGATCAAGCGTAACAGAGGGAAGGCATCATAAAGAGTGGGAACCGTAATTTGTTCAAAACTCGAGCTAGTTTGTGTGTAACTTCGCTGAGAAAATACTGAGTACTTGTGAGGAGTATTGTACTGAGTTTGTTACTTGATTTCTCCATTATAATATACACAATAGCTGCGGGGTTTTCAGCTATAAGCTTCCCCATACATACTGTGTTAATGTGTATGATGATTTGATGTGTTATCGCTTGATTTTATTTCCGCATGTGTGATGATCTGAGTGGAAGAGATTATGTGTTGCATATAAATTCGAATTGTATGTGATCAGGATAGTCTCGATGGATAATTTATCATTATTCAGCAAATTTCTACATGGTATCGGAGCTTTTGAAGAAGATATTGATCATCACAGTGATTACAAACTTATTTCGGTAGACAGAGTCTGCATGCGGGCCAGGTAGCCTCCGGATTCATCTTTCTTCGGAAAGTGAAAGGTCTGGTAAATGCCCCTTGCAGTCAATCTCTGTGCTAGAAATAATTTTCTCTCACAGATCTAGAGCGGTTGAGCTTTGAGGTGGAATTCGAAATTTTGCAGCAGTTTTGTTTTCTTGGTGCCGGTGTTGAAAATGTCTTTCAACGGTTTTCCACTCGAATATGCTCTTGAAGGCATTTCGAATTATGTTGCATGGAAGGATCGCATGGAGGCAGTATTAGAAGATAATGGTCTGAAGGAGTTCGTAGATACGGATGTCCAAAAGCCCACTGATCCTGCTGAAGTCGAAGCATGGCAAAAGAAGATGGCGAAATGTCGAAGGATCCCGTTGGAGGGCGTCAAGGATCATATTGTATCCAGCCTGCATGGAAAGGCTACTCCATATTTAATGTGGAAAGCTTTGACGGATCTATTCCAGAGTAAGAGCGACCAAAGGAAGCCGGCGCTCAAAGATAAGCTCAGGAACATCAAGATGGAGAAAGGCGACAGTATCGCCAAATACCTCACGAAGTTCACTCAGTGCAGAGATGAGCTGGGAATTGTGGGGGTGACTGTCGAAGACGAGGACATGGTCGACCTGGCTCTCCTTGGTCTTCCGAAGGCTTGGAACTCATATCAAGATAGTGTCAATGGTCGGGAGAAGCTGCCGGGATGGGAGCGCCTTTGGGCGGATCTCATGCAGGAGGAGATAAGGAGGACTACTCGGGATGGATCTTCATCAAAGGGAGCTGATGAAGAAAATTGCGCTTTGGTTGCCAAAGCAAAGAAGGGGAAGGGTAAGAAAACTTCTCATTCTCGTGCAAAGGGCAAGAAGCAGGATATGGCGAAAGTGAAGTGTTTTCACTGCCATGATCACGGACATTATGCTACCAATTGTCCAAAGAAGAAGAAAAACAAGCAAGCGGGAAGATCTGCAGATGGAGAGGCTTTGGCTTCACAATTCGAGCTTGACTTTTCACTGATCGCATGCTTGGTTTCAAGTGTGATGGGATCGGTGTGGTTCTTGGACAGCGGTGCGTCATTTCATATGACGGGAGATCGGGATTTGTTCTCAGATCCGGAGGACAAAGATTTGGGTGTGCACATCGAGATGGGCGATGATGGTAGATACAGTGTGACTGGTATCAGTACCATATCCTTTCAGAGGGAGTCTGGTAAACCCTTTGTGTTGAAGGATGTCATGCATGTACCTGGATTGAAGAAGAACTTGATCTCTGTGGCGATGTTGGAAGATAAGGGGTATGATGTGGTCTTTAGCGAAGGAAAAGCCTTCCCGCAAAGGAGACTACCGGAGAGATTCCAAGATAGGGTTCCGATCAGAACCTTATCGCTTGCGGTGTAGATGGTTGCGCAGCCTATGGCATGCAAAGTGAGAAGTGGTGAGCGGATGATGAGGGCAAATCAGGCACGTGGGTGACGGGGCCACCTTCACCATGGAGCTTTGAAGATCCCGCAACATTTTTCATCGGGCTTCCTAAGGGCACCTCAGCTAGGATCAAGGCAAGGGGTGTAATTTTAGGGAAGTATGTGAAAGCCACCTTTCATGAGAAGGATAGTCGCACCACGACGATCCTTGAGAGAGTTCACATAGACGTGTGTGGTCCTTTCTCAGTTGCTTCGACAGCAAAGCACAAGTATTACTTGATCTTTGTTGATGATTTCTCTCGAAAGTGCCGGATCTTCTTCATGCAGAAGAAGAGCGAGACATTCGCGAAGTTCTGTGAGTTTAAAGCACTGGTCGAGAAGGAGTTGGGGAAGAAGGTGAAGGCTCTTAGGAGTGACAATGGTGGTGAATTCATCTCGGCTGAATTCAAGGAGTTCTGCAGCGCAGAAGGGATTCGGAGAGAGCTCATCGCACCCCATAACCCATAGCAGAACGGGGTTGCTGAGCGAAAGAACAGAACGATCGTGGGTGCTGACGGCGATGTTGCATGATCGTGTCACTCTTCACTTCAGGCTGAGGCATGCACACATAAAGAGGCGTTAACCGTTGTCCTCACAAGGTTCTTGGCATGAGTACACCGAAGGAGGCTTATTCTGGCAAGAGGCTTGATATTTCCCATTTGCGGATTTTTGGTTCTCCTGTCTACATGCATGTGACGAAGGATGCAAGAAGGAAGCTGGATCCAACTGCTGAGGTTGGAATATTTGTGGGGTACACTGATACACCTCATAACTATCGAGTGTATGTGCCAGACAGTCGCAAGACTGTTGTGCGACGGGATATAAAATTTCAGGAGGAGAAAGCCATGCAGTGTCCGCTTGAGAGGGAGCTACACTTGCATGCAGATGAGGAGCTGTTAGTTCCTAAGGAGGAGCTTCCGGATGTGGATCAGCCACAAGAGGAAGTCCAGGAGGTGGAAGAAACCACCCATGCAACGCCAACCATCAGAGGGCGCATGCGCACTACAGAAGCTGAGCGACTGGCTCGGGATGCAGAGAAGGTTGTAGGACCACCTACAGCACAGCGCAGACAGAGACAGTCACCGGATCGGTACACTGGATACATGGCTCTTATGAGTCAATGTGTTGTGACAGAGCCATCCTCTTTTGAGGAAGCTGTGGAGGAACCCGCATGGGTTGATGCCATGATCGAAGAATATGATTCGATCATCAGGAACAGTGCATGGGATATTGTCCCAAGACCGGTGGGAAAATCAGTGGTGGGTTCGCGATGGATCTACAAGGTGAAGCAGGCAGCTGACGGGAGTGTGGAGAAGTACAAGGCGAGATTTTTCGCCCGTGGCTTTTCACAGATCGAGGGGATTGACTATGAGGAGACCTTTGCACCTGTCGCAAGGTACTCTTCCATACGAACGATCCTTGCTCTCTCAGCGCAGATGGGGTGGCACATTCATCAGATGGATGTGAAGACTGCGTTCCTCAACGGAGTTATTGAGGAGGAGGTGTACATAGAGCAGCCTGAAGGTTTTGAGATCTTCAGCAGTGAGTCGCATGTGTGCCGACTCAAGAGAGCACTGTACGGGCTGAAGCAAGCACCTCGTGCTTGGTACACTCGGATAGACAGCTACTTCACCTGGCTTGGATTCTCCAAGAGTGAGGCGGATCCAAACCTGTACCAGATTGTGGTGGAGGGGAAGCTGTTGATCATCGTACTGTATGTAGATGATCTGATTTTGACTGGCGACGAGCAGTTGATACTTTCATGCAAGGAGGATCTTGCACGAGAGTTTGAGATGAAGGACCTGGGCATCCTTCATTATTTCCCGGGATTGGAGATTTGGCAACGCAGTGGAGGACTGTTTGTTTCTCAGGGCAAGTATGCTCGGGAGATTCTGGAGAGGTTCAACATGCAAGGCTGCAAGCTTGTTGACACTCCTCTTCCTGGTGGTTGGAGGAAGGAGGATGCTACTTCAGCGGAGGTAGTGGATGCCACTGTCTATCAACAGTTGGTGGGGTCGCTTATGTATCTGGTCAATACATGACCCGATATATGCTATGCAGTTAACCAGCTTTCGCAAGCTATGGCTAAGCCTACCAAGCTCTTTTGGAAGGCGGGCAAGCATGTATTGCGCTATATCAGAGGCACATCGGGATATGGTCTATGGTACAGACAGGAGGATGGAGTGAAGCTTTCTGGTTTCACTGATGCAGATTGGGCAGGGAGCCCAACAGACCGGAAGAGCACTTCCGGAGGAGTTTTCAGCATTGGGTCGACAGCAGTTTCCTGGTACAGCAGGAAGCAGAGATCCGTGGCACTCAGTTCAGCAGAGGCCGAGTACATGGCAGCAAGCTTGGCTGCATGTGAGGCTATTTGGATGAGGAAGATCCTCGCAGGGTTGTTCAGGTTGCATTTGGAGCCTACAATGATCTACTGTGATAACCAGAGCTGCATCAAGCTCTCGGCTAATCCAGTATTTCATGATAGGTCCAAACATATCGACATCAGGTACCATCATATCAGAGATTGTGTTCAGCGAAGAATCATGATGCTTTCATATGTTCCCACGGAGGATCAGGATGCTGACATCTTGACGAAGGCGCTCACCAGGAGCAAGTTCGAATTCCACAGAGGCAGGATAGGGGTTGCAGATAATCCATATCTTGTTGAGAGGGAGTGTTGAAAATGCAAGAAGATGATGGAGCTTAGTGAAATGAAGTCGCCTTCACTAAGTGGGCCCGCAGGCTATTTTTGGCGCAAAGTCTATTTTTAGACTATGTCTATTTTTAGACATATGGAGCATGGTCCAAGGGTTGCAGTATGTTATTCTTGGAGTATTGGTCATGTTGGTAAAAATAGATGGACCTCTATTTTTAGACATTTAGGTCGAAGTCTATTTTTAGACCGCCTATCCTAAAAATAGAAAAGTCAAATATTATTTACCCTTAATAATATTTGGACTCTAAACTTCAGTATACTCTCTTGGAGCACTTCAGTTCGAGCTACAGAAGTGGCTCATGCATCTGACAGAGGAATTACGCTATTCCTAGGGGTTTGGTGAGCTCATGCATGGTTGACTTCAGTTAGGACTTCAGTGGCAGAAGTTTGGTGGAGTTAATGAGACAACTAGTGGAGTTGTGTTTGGTTTAATTTAGTTGAACTGGTTGAGATTAGTTTAACTAGCTAATCAACTAGTTATGAGTGGAGTGAATTAAATATTATTTAATTCATTAATTAGTAACTCATTATTCAACTCAAGAACACATCAGTTCACTACAGTGCATGGACAGTTCAGTGGAGACCAGTGAAAGAGGCAGATGAAAGGGTGGAGTTAGCTATCAGTGGCGACATCAGTTGTGCATGAGATTTGCACCACACTTGGAGGAATTTCCCATGATGATTGCGCTGTCAAGCCAAGGAGATTCGAACCTTGGATCTCTATATAGACAAGCCTGGATTGCGCAATAGAGGCAAGGCAATTGGCGGTGAGTTTTGAACCAGTAACCTGTTCAAAACTGAGCTAGTTTGTGTGTAACTTCATGAGAAAGTACCGAGTACTTGTGAGGAGTATTGTACTGAGTTTGTTACATGATTTCTCCATTATAATATACACAATAGCTGCGGGGTTTTCAGCTATAAGCTTTCCCCATACATACCGTGTTAATGTGTATGATGATTTGATGTGCTATCGCTTGTTTTATTTCCGCATGTGTGATGATCTGAGTGGAAGAGATTATGTGTTGCATATAAATTCGAATTGTATGTGATCAGGATAGTCTCGGTGGATAATTAATCATTATTCAGAAAATTTCTACAATTATGTTTTTTTTTTTCGATTTGATGGATATCTAAGAAACACTACTAATGTTTCTTACAACTTAGTAGAGGAAAACAAAGAAAAATAAAATATAACTCCAAGGAGAGTTCAAAAATATCAAACCACCTATTTTTTATGGTTAAAAAGAAGAGACCACAAAATCTTGGCTGCTAAACATGACCAAATATCTCCAAGCATATGAATTTTCTAGTAACGTGAAAGCCATATTGTAGAAATTATGTTGTATATTTCCAACTTCTTGTGAAGTTTTAATCAGAATCACAAGAAACAAACCTACTCTACTGCTATGCAGACATTAATTCACGATTTAGAAAGAAAAAAAATTAGACATGCAATAAGTAATCACACACATGCAACAAGTATTTTTCTCTGGGGAAAGAAATCTGATAAAAACCCCAATGTCTTATTGCATTAATATGATGAATAGAGATGTATTACAATTTATTTGTTCAACTAAGCACAACTGCAAGTGCATAACTTATCTCTTTGCTCACTGAGAAAATCTGGCCGATACTTAATCAATTTCGCTTGAGCTCATATTTCCTTGCACTATTTCTTAAGGAATTAGGCCCATATTATTTATGACTTCCTCCAAAATGGATTGAGAAATTCCTTAGGCTGGTCATCGGACTGCATGCAACATTTGTACATTCAAAACTAGTCTACAATTGATGTTACACTGCCTTGGAATCTCCACCAAGCCTTGGGAAATAAAATTATCTGCATGCACTAGCTAGTTTGGGTTGATTGATTAGTTAACTGGATGATCACCGAGTTTGATTGAATTCACACTGCATAACTAACCCTCGACTAGTTCCTTCAACAATTAGAACTAGTTTAACTAAAAACAACCTTAGATAACTGACCTTGATTACTACAGATTAGAAATCACACATGCTTAACTGAACTCTAACTCCTCCAACTTGAATTTACTGAGTAAATTGGGTGACACATCCCATGTCACATAATTTAATTTCTTGCAAGTTGTCTGTTGATGTGGAAATTTGAATTTTCTCAATTTAATCAAGGAAAAATCAAATTGAGAATTTATTGTTGTATTTTTCAACACTCCCGCTCAGCAAGAAAGGGATTATCAACCACCTTATCCTACACCTGTGTAACTCGAACTTCCCTCTTGAAAAGTCCTTTGTCAAATTTCATCATCTTGTTACTCTATCGGAATGTACTGCAACAACATTGTTGGGTATGTGTTATATTCTTTCCACGACTAGTCACGCACAGGGGGGTCATAGGGGGGGCAGCCCCCCCTGTTCGAGGTCCGGGGCTGCGGCCCAGGAATTTTTTTTTATTGGACCTTATTTTTCGGTGGGCGGACCTGCCTATGGTTTTGTGCATGGGTTTGCACATGGTTTTGGGGCATGATGGTTTTCGGCCCTTGGTATTTTGTAGATCCGGTAAAGGGAACTACGATTATGTTCTAATCCAGGGTTAATGGATTGGGGATTATGTATGCTTCCGCATGTATATATATGTGTTGTAACACTAAAAGGAATATAATGAAAAATCAAGCTTGTCGTCCTGATTTGGGATCCAAGGGAAAATCTTTGTGTTTATCTATTTTATGTTTTATGCTATCGCTATTGTTTATTTTATGTTTTAAAGTTTGTTTGTAGATAATTTCTGTACAGGGTTAAAACCTATAAGTGGTATCAAAGCGACAGGTCTCGAGTTCGAAACTCACCCAGCTCGCGTTGGGGGGGAGATTGTTGGACATTGGGTTCAACGCTCCCCGTGTGTTTCACGACATGGGCTAACCACCTCTTGTGGATCCTAATTCTAGCGATTGTAGCGGAGACTGATACCTGCGGGTTTTGGTCTAACAAAAATCGTGATTCCAACAAGTGGTATCAGAGTTGTTTCGGCTTCAAGGGGATGCCTTTGCTGCTGAGGGTTTTTTGCTCAGGCCTGTGGTAGACCCTGTTCAGTGGGAGATCTACGGGATCGATTCTTGCGGTGAAAGAAGATGGCGAGCAGTGGAAATATAGAGATTGAGAAATTTAATGGTCAAATTTTTGAGTTGTGGAAGCTCAAGATGGAGGATCTGCTGGTGGATAAAGTCCAGTGGATCGTAGTAGATCCAGGTACTAAACCAACGACAATGTCAGATGAAGACTAAAAGAAGTTGGATCAGAAGGCGAAGAGCACAATACGGTTGTGTGTCTCAGATTTGGTATTGTTTAACGTATCTGGGGAAGTTACGATGAAGAATTTGTGGGAGAAACTTGGGACTTTGTACCAATCTAAGTCTCTAGTGAATAAATTGTTTTTGCGGAAAAAGCTGTATAACCCGAGGATGAAGGATGGAGACTCTGTGACAGAAAATCTAAACACCTTCAATACTGTGGTAAGTCAGTTGCAATATGTTGATATTAAAATCTTAGATGAAGATAAGTGCATTAGTTTTTTGTGTTCTTTACCAGACTCGTGGGATAGTATGGTTATTGCAATAGGTAGCAATACAACTACCTTGAATTTTGATGACATTGTATTAGCCTTACTGTTGGAGGAAATGAAACGGAGAAATACGGAGGGTCAGAATGGAGATGCCTTATCTATACGAGGAAGGTCCCAAAACATAAACAAGAATAAGGTTTCGAGTGGGAGATCTAAATCTCCTGGAAATTTTGTAAAGGTGTGATAGAAATGCGGAAAGGAAGGGCACTACAAAAAGGACTGCAGATCTAAAGCTCCTGAGAAAGGAAAGGGATCTGATGATGCTCCTTCTGCAAAGGAAAAAACCACCTTGGATGAAGGTGGGGATGTGTATTTGGCTTCTTCTTCAAATACACATGTAGATCGTGAGTCATGGTTGATTGACTCGGGTGCATCCTTTCACTTCACTCCCCATAGGGAGTGGTTCTGCGAGTATGAGAAATATGATGGTGGTGATGTGTACTTAGGTGATGATAGGAACACCAGAATATTTGGACGTGGAAAAGTCAAGTTGAAGCTGCAAGGTGGAAAGATTAAAACACTTCTTGGTGCTCTGCACATTCCTGCATTGGCCAGAAATCTGATTTTTGTAAGCAAGATGGATGATGCCGGTGTAAAAACAGTGTTCGAGAAAGATACCTGTAAGATGGTTCAGGGAGCACTGGTATTAATGCGGGGAGTTTGGATTGGAACTCTATACAAGCTTCAGGGCAACACTGTTATTGATGGGTGCAACAGTTCTGTGGTTCCTGAAAGTGGAGCGAAAAGCCTAGCGGTCTCTGGAGAAAAGACCATGCTATGGCATAAAAGGCTTGGACATATTGGAGAGAAGGGCCTTCGGATACTGCATGGAAATGGTATGGTAGAAGGTATGTCTAATAGCTCTCTGGATTTCGATTTCTGTGAACATTGTGTATATGGGAAGCAGAATTGGGTGAGTTTTCCTTCTAGTGCTAAGAGGGCGAACAAGATATTAGAGCTTGTGCACAATGATGTGTTTGGACTTGTGTCAGTTCCATCACTGGGTAATTCTGTGTACTATGTTTCATTCATATATGAATTCTCAAGGAATACATGGATATATTTCTTGATGAAGAAATCTGAAGTCTTTGACAGATTTAAAGAATTTAAGGTTTTGGTGGAAAACTAGATAGAGAAGAAGATAAAGGTACTGAGGACATATACTGGTGGGGAGTTCTGCAAGAAGGAATTTGAAGAGTTATGTAAGAAGTGTGGTATAGCACGACAAAAGACTCCCCATACACACCTCAGCAAAATGGAGTTGCAGAAAGAATGAACACAATGTTGATGGAAAAGGCAAGAAGCATGCTCAGTGGTACCGGGTTAGGACAAGAATTTTGGGCAGAGGCAGTGGAGACTACATGTTACTTGGTTAACATATCACCTTCATCAACATTGGAGGATAAGACTCCACATGAGGTATGGACTGGTAAGAAACCCTCTCTTTCACATCTGAGGGTATTTGGATTTGATGCATTTGTACATATTCCAAAGGAGAAAAGGAGCAAGCTGGATAATAAATCTGAAAGGTGTATCTTTATTGGGTATAAGGATGGTTTAAAGGGTTACAAGCTTTGGAACCCGGAAACAAGGAAGGTTGTGTACAACCGAGATGTGGTGTTTAGAGAGGTGAAAGATGTTGTTAAACATGAAGTCCTATCAAAGGAACCTGAGAAGATAGAGTTTGAGCTAAAGGAGGATGAATTAGACCCTACAACAGAAGAAGGCTCAGAAGAGGAAGAGCCACAAACTCCAGCTGTGAGAAGATTAGTTCGAGAAAGAAGACAACCATAAAGGTATAGTCCATCTTCTTTCTGTTCAAATTTTTCTTTAACTATAACTGATGATGATCCTAGAACCGTCAGGGAGGCAATAGATTCAGAGGATGGAAAACTCTGGAAGGAGGCCATGGTTGATGAAATGGCATCCTTACATAAAAATGAGGCATGGGATCTGGTGGAGTTGTCGGCTGGAAGGAAGCCCATCGAGAGCAAAGGGTGTTTAAGAAGAAGATGAATGTAGAAGGCAAGGTGGAGAAATACAAAGCTCGATTGGTAGCAAAAGGTTATTCCTAGGTGTCGGGAATTGATTTTGGTGATATTTTTTCTCCTGTTGCCAAAGTTACTTCTATTAGATTACTTTTATATGTTGCTGCTGCATTTGATTTTGAGGTAGAACAGATGGATGTGAAGACAACATTTATTCACGGGGATCTGGAAGAGGAGATCTACATGAAACGACCTGAAGGCTTATGGTGAAGGGGAAGAAAGAATTGGTATGCAGGTTAAAGAAGTCTCTGTATGGGTTAAAATAGTCACCAAGGATGTGGTATCAGATTTTTGATATGTATATACGGGGACTTGGCTTCACCAGAATCAAGGAGGATCACTGTGTTTATTTTAAACTAATTGGTGACCGTGTTATTTATTTGGTCTTGTATGTTGATGATATGTTATTGATTGGAAATGACAAAGAAATTATCCAAGATTTGAAGGCCCAACTGTTCTCCAAATTCGACATGAAGGATCTTGGTGCTGCAAAATATATTTTGGGCATGGAAATTAAGAGAGGTTAGGCAAAGAGGAAGCTCTGGTTAAACCAGAGGAAGTATGTCGAGACTATATTGCAGAGGTTCAATATGCAGGATAGTAAAACGTTGAATGTTCTGATTCTTGTAGGTGTAAAGTTGTCTGCTGAACAGTGTCCTAAGACACAAGAAGAAGAGGAGGATATGTCCCATGTTCCATATGCAAGTGCAGTGGGTAGCCTGATGTATCCAATGGTCTGTACTAGACCAAACATTTCACATGTAGTGGGAGTATTGAGAAGGTTTATGTCAAACCTAGGAAAGGAGCATTGGACAACAGTGAAGCAGGTTTTCAAATATTTGCGTGGCACTAGTGATTATGGCTTGTGCTACCAGGGAAGACCAGGATTGGAAAGAGTGTTGGACATTCATGGTTTTGTTGATGCAGACTGGGCTAGAGATCTGGACCAAAGAAGATCTACAAGTGGGTATGTGTTTAGCCTATTTGGAGGTGCTGTCAGTTGGATGAGTAAAAGATAGTCTGTAGTGGCTCTTTCAACTACAGAGGCAGAATACATAGCAGCCAACAGAGATTGGTTGCAGAGATTATGTTCAAGTATGGGGTTGGTGCAGTAAGCTATAAGGATATACTGTGATAGCCAAAGTGCAATTTTCTTGGCTAAGAACCCTGCTTATCATTCAAAGACAAAGAACATTGATGTTCAATATCACTTTGTGAGAGATATGGTCGAGGCTAAAAGGGTGTTTCTAGTAAAGGTGGACACCTTGAAGAATGTTGCAGATGCATTGACGAAGTCTGTGAGCACTCAGAAGTTCTCTTGGTGTAGAGAAACAATGGGTGTTGCAGAGTTGGGCTAATGACTAAGCTCTCCTGTGGCCCCCTGCGGAAAGAAAACAACAAGTGGGAGAATGTTGGGTATGTGTTATATTCTTTCCACGACTAGTCACGCGCAGGGGGGTGGGGGGGGGGGGGGGGCAGCACCCTAGGAAAACAAATTTTGGACCTTATTTTTCGATGGGAGGACCCACCCATGGTTTTGTGCATGGGTTTGCACATGGTTTTGGGGCATGATGGTTTTCAGCCCATGGTATTTTGTAGATCTAGTCAAGGGAACTACGGTTATGTTCTAATCCAGGGTTAATGGATTGGGGTTTATGTATGCTTCGGCATGTATATATATGTGTTGTAACAGTAAAAGGAATATAATGAAAAATCAAGCTAGTCGTCCCAATTTGGGATCCAGGGGAAAATCTCTGTGTTTATCTGTTTTATGTTTTATGCTCTCCCTATTGTTTATTTTCTGTTTTAAAGATTCGTTTGTAGATAATTTATGTACAGGGTTAAAACCTACAAACATTATCCACCTCCACACATAGTCCCGCAAATGGTGATACCAAATATTTATATGCTTGGTTAGGTCGTGAAAAACAAGGTTTTTATAGAGCTTGATGCAACTTCAATTATCACAGTAGATCATAGTTGGATTCATCACCTGACCAAACAATCCAACAAGTATCTTTCTCATCCATATCGCCTCAGATGTTTCTTGAGTTACAAACATGTATTTTTCTTCTGCCAAGATGAGCACCACAAATATGTGCTTCCTATTGTACTAGAAAACAATTGCAGACCTAACACTGAAAATTCCACCTGATGTACTCTTTCGGTCTGATAGACTCCCCACCCAATTTGCATTTGTGAAGTCGCACAACTTCACTCCCTCTGTTCGTTTGTACCATAGTCCAAACTAGTTAGTGCCTTTGAGGTACTATAAAACATGCTTAGTTTCCCTCCAAAATCATTTATTTGGCCTAACCATAGCTTGTCTCAACGATTTGACTGCATAGGACATATCTAGTCGTGTGTTCACAAGGTACATTAGTGAACCCACCAATTTTCGATAAATAATGGCATCCACTTACTCACTTGAAGTGACATCCTCTTTGCTTTAATTGGTCGCTAGATGTGTCTTCATGGGTTTGCAACTCTCCATGCTGAATCTCTATATTATCTCATTTGCATACTTGCCTTGAGAGACAAACAATTCCCCATTGCGTTCCCATGATTCCAACTCAAGAAAGTAGTGCCTGAGACCCATGTCCTTCATTTCAAATTCTCTTGCAAGCTCCTCCTTGCAATATATGATAAGTTTTTAATCACCAGTTAAAATCAAGTCATAAACATATAAGAGAATAATCAATAATTTACCTTCTACCAATATATGATAGAGGTTTGCGGCATCAACTTAACTTTTGGTGAAGCCCAAACCAATGAGATAGCAATCTATCCTAGTGTACCAAGCACATGGTGCTTTCTTGAGACCGTATAGCGCTCACTTGAGTCTACATAAATGAGAATTTTGATCAAAAGTCTCAAGACCTTCTAGTTGCTCGATGTACACCTCCTCCTCAATAACTCCATTGAGGAATGTTGGTTTTACATCCATCTAGTGGATCTTCCACCCCGTCTACGTAACCTAAGTAATAATTGATCTAATGGATGAGTACCGTGCTACAGGAGAAAAGGTCTCCTCATAGTCGATCCCTTTAACTTGAGAGTACCCCTTGGCCACAAATCTGCCCTTGTACTTCTCTACGCTTCCATATGTTTCCTGCTTTACCTTGAATATCCATCACAAACCCACAATTGATTTATTTACTGGTCTTGGGGCCACTTCCCAAACATTGTTATTTACAATGAATTCGTATTCCTCCACCATTACATCAACCCACATAGGTTGCTCTACTGCTTCCTCGAAAGAGGATGGCTCCGTCTCCACAAGCTTAGTCATTAGACCCACATAGACAGTGTATCGATCTAGTGACCTTATTTGCTTGCACAAATTTGAAGGAGTCTCTAGAGGTTTTAAAAGAGTAAGGGTGGGGGGTTGTTAGAATATGTAAAATAATATTTGTATTAAAGTATGTGCATGCTTAGAATGATAGGCAAGGAAAGGGAATCCAACTATTTTAGTAGGTAACTAATTATAGGTGATTTCCTTAGCACCCACCCACATTACCTACACCACGGAAGAACAACCATGTCTTCATGATGTCCCCCTACAGCGAAGCTAGGTAAGTAGCGTGCGCATGTGCTAAAACATAGAGGTTTCACCAGAGGGGGAGTCTACGCCCTTTTGAGTTTGGGGTTGATCGCTTAAGGAGAGGATTTGGCAGGGAAAACAATGCAAAAATAATATTGATCAGATTGACAGGGTGCATAAGGTCCCACCTAGTGGATCATTCAATGGAATCAACCAGTTAGCGGAGCCAAGCGAATTGGAGCCAGCAGATTAGCTCATATTCTTCCTCGCATCCTGCACAAGTCCCTTCGCTTCCCCGGTTCTTTTATTGCCTTCTGTGGATGGTTCTGCTTGGGTGATGGTCTCCACTATCTATTCCTCAATTTGTGGTTGATCCACAACATCTTGAGGTTCCTCCTATGAGGTGAAAATATCCTCTTTTGGTGGGATCTGAAGGTCCCTTTCAAGAGAGCAACGCGTCGCTTTATCCTCATAAAATTTTACATCCCTTCACACAACTCTTATTCTAAGGGATGGAAAGTAAACATGGTAGTTGTGGGGAGTTTCTATGTAACCCAAAAATACGCCCAATTATACTGTCGGCTCGAGCTTCTTCCTCAAATCTTTGGAGACATAGCGGTAGACAGAGGTGTTTGGTCAATTTAGTGTGTCCTAAATTGCTGCATTTAATTTGTCAATCCGGGAATCGTAAGCTGATGAAGTGTGGCGCACTATATGTGCAAGATAACCTATTTCTTAACTTTTTGTCGTTTTTGGTTTTCTAAGGTGAAATGGAAATTCTAAGATGAAAACAAGTATGGTTATGTTTGTTCAAGGAAATGATATCCCCTATAATGATTTACCAACTTGAAACTTTAAAAAGAAATTTGAAATTTACAATGACAAGACTTGAAAGGAAATGAAAATGTGCTGCTGAAATGAAAAGGTGCTGCTAGTCTAATAAATCAAAACAATGAACTATTGAGCATGAAAACCAAACTATTCTTGCTGCTGTCTAAACACAAAAGAAACTATGCTTAAAGAAATCCAAAATTGCAACAAAGTAAATCTAAATCAGATTACATCAACTTGTATTCTGATCCCTCATCATTAGTCCAACTATGATTTTCGGAAGTAACCATAAACAACTTGAGTAACTGATATCTAACTTGCAGAAAGTAAACTAATATCAAACCATACATTCATAATTCAATCCCTCACCATCAGTCCAGCTGTGGCTTTCGGAGGTAACTGAAGATGTCATGCACAATTTAATATATCTAAATTTGCAGAAAAGAAACTAATACCAAACTACACATTTCATAATACAATCCCTCACCATCAGTCCAGCTGTGGCTTTTGGAGGCAACTGAAGATGTTATGAGCAGTTTAATATATCTAAATTTGCAGAAAAGAAACTAATACTAAACTACACATTTCATAATACAATCCCTCACCATCAGTCCAGCTGTGGCTTTCGGAGGCAACTGAAGATGTTATGAGCAACTTAATATATCTAAATTTGCAGAAAAGAAACTAATACTAAACTACACATTTCATAATACAATCCCTCACCATCAGTCCAGCTGTGGCTTTCGGAGGCAACTGAAGATGCTATGAGCAGCTTAATATATCTAAATTTGCATAAAAGAAACTAATACTAAACTACACATTTCATAATACAATCCCTCACCATCAGTCCAGCTGTGGCTTTCGGAGGCAACTGAAGATGCTATGAGCAGCTTAGTATATCTAAATTTAACTACTGAAGCAGATAAGCAATACTGAAATTAAACAAAAGCTATGAAAAGCAAATTAGCAGCATAACAATATTAGTTCCATGTCATTAGTCAAAAAGCTATGAAAATGCCCGGGCTGCCTATCTATAACCTGAAACAAGAACACTGATCAGTGATTAACAATCATAAAGCATGAAAGACAGAAATAAAATGGAAATTATGGAAGTGTATAAATAGAAATGAAACAAGTGCAATGTATGAACATATGAATGGATTATGACACAATGATTTCTAAAGAAACGAAATGAAAATTATACACTAATGCACAAAACCTTAGCTGAGCAGGGGCCCTCTACACCAGCCTTGGCAACGGTTCTCAAATACGAATTAAGTTGGAAAACAGAGTCTTCTTATATTAAAAAGCAGTCATTACAGAATGGTAATGTTACGGCACAAGTACAGCGTAATCACACTACAGAGCAGACTAATAAAAGATAACAGAGACTAACATCCACTAACTCTATATGCGTATGCAAACGCATTATATATAACAACGAACTATAACTGTCTCCTAAAGTTCATGCTGGTGGAGAGCACGTAGACCACTACGTCCACAGATCTAGGATCATGGCCGTGTTGGAAAGTAAATCTACGAGAGGTGGATGCTTGAATTCGACTCTGGAGCCCTGTACAGATGTCGATTTATCCTCCGCAGGCTTAGAAACGGCCATATGAATCTTCCTGTGACACGAAACAGAGTCCTGCCGACATGAGACTCCATGGTTGACTTCCATGTGGACGCCTTTGACCGCGGCTTCTTTGGATGAGTTTGCTTGAACCAATAGGACACGAACCATGTCCACGTCATTCCTGACCTGCCCATGTGGCTCGTTTTCCTTGTAGACACCTGTAGCATAGAGTTTCACAAAATAGCTGCGGAAAGTTGCAGAAGCTGCGGAAAGTGGCAAGATTCCGCAGTTGAATGAACAAAATCTAGATCAAATAGCAAACACAAAAATATGATTAAAAACCATGTTATATGCTCTTTTGCACATGATATTGACAATTTGGGAGGTTTAGGTGAGTGAAAAAGGTATAGAAAAGTGTATGGAAAAGATGTAGATTTGAGACTCAACAAGAGGCTCCAAAAAACCTGAAGTGTGACACATCCAACTTTCTCCTTGATAAATCCTCCTCTGGTGTAATCATGCCTTGAATTTGATGAGGAATCTAGTTCTGCAAATAGACTATTGTGTTTCGTGCCTTGGTCCACAAGTACATAGGTAGGCCTTGTTCATGGAACATCACCCTTGCTACTCCCAAATTTCTATGGTTATTTCTCTAAGACACCCCATTCTGCTCTGGGTTGTGGGGTGTTGTCAACTCTCATCGAATGCCTTCTTTTGCACAATTTTTTTTTTAAGTTCATTCGACACGTAATCACCTCCATTAATGCTCTTGAGAGCCTTCACCTTCTTGTCGGTTTCTTTATCAACTAGTACCTTGAACTATACAAACATGGTGAATGTATCCTCCTTCTTCCGAATGAAGAACATCCAACACTTCTGTGAGAAGACATCAATAAAAATGAAAAATATTTGTGCCTGGAACTTGAGGTTGTTGATAAATTTCCACATACATTAGAGTGGAGCCTTTATAGGACTACATGTTCTTTGTTTTCCCACTCATGGAATGTGGACTTTGTGTACTTCCCCTAAGTACATCCTTT
Source organism: Pinus albicaulis (assembly GCA_034641835.2). NCBI lineage: Eukaryota > Viridiplantae > Streptophyta > Pinopsida > Pinales > Pinaceae > Pinus > Pinus albicaulis. Next base: position 1,373,284,997 of record CM076580.1, on the reverse strand, counting down.
TCATACATCATGTTGCTCAAGTGCTCCTTTAGGGACGCCTATGGTTCTCTGTTGCATGATCTTCAAGGCACAATAATGCAAATGGCCATGTCTTCTATGCCAAATTTCACTGACATAATGACTCTCCACCTTCTCCGCCTTTGTTCTTAATTCAGCACAATCCTCCACATATATCTTATACAAGTTCTTTGCACGAACCCCAGTCTGCTTCACCTGTCCTGTGGCTGTGTCTCAAGAATTCATTTCCTTTGCTGAAGATCACATCATAACCACGATTTTCCAAAACTACAAAATGAATTTTTTCTTTAGGCCTGGAACGAACGTGACAAACTCGAGCTTGAGGGGGGGGGAGGCTCTACTCCCTCTAAAAGGTGATTGTACCAACCTTGCTAATGTTATACCTTCCATCATCCTCCATCTCGATGTGCATATGCAAATCTTTTTTTTTTAGGTCACTGAAAAAGTCTCTAGACCCTATCATGTGGAACAATGCACTTGAGTCCAAGTACCACATGCTTCTCAGCACTATGTTGGAAATGCATGCAATGAGGGAAAATTTAAGCTCGAAGTGTGAAGCCAAGGCTTCACCTGCTGCTCCTCCTGTGGTCTTCTTGCTTTCCTTCTTTTGTGGACACTTCATGGCATAGTGCCTGAATTCATGACAATGGAAGCATTTAATTTTCGACAAATCTTTCTTATTGCGCCCTTGACTAGATGCTGGTTTGCATTGATATTTTTCCCTTTTCCCTTATTTTCCTTTCTAGCCAATGCAAAGTTTTTTTCATTCTCACCCCTGGATGAAGTCCCATCTCTGGTGTTCTGTCGTATTTCCTCCTATACCAAATCATACCATAAGCGCTCCTAATTATGTAGTTTCTCCCTTCCATTCACCGAATCTGTATAGTCATGCTAGCTCTTGGGAAGGCCCAAAAGTGTTAGGCTTACCAAGTCTTATTCAAGGACATTAACACCAACCCCGCCAAGTTCATCACGACACTATGTGAACCTGATTAAATATTCTAGAATAGTTTCATTCTTCTGCATCTTGATACTTTGAATTTTATCCTTGAGCGCTAGCTTCCTGTGGTCACTATTATTCTCGAACAATTTTATCAGTGCTTTCCACATCGCGAATGGAGTTTATTTTCCATGGATATTTGAGACAATGTGATCCTGAACTCCCTCCAATACTATTCTCCTCGCCTTGGCTACATATTTAAGCCACTGAGAACGGTTATGGGCATCATATTCTGGTGGTTTTCCAACATCTGTCTTGATGTATTCAAATAACCCATTTTCATCCAATACCACCTCCATGCGATCCTTCCATGCAACAAAATTAGAGGTGTTTTCCAAGGCATACTCTAGCCTCATTCCATTGAAGGCCACCTTCTTAGATCTGAAGAAATTCTACTACATTGATCTCCAAATTTGAACCTCCTGAGAAACAACTTCAGAATTTTTGTTCTAATGTGAATCCTACTATGATACCATGTAGAAATTATGTTGTATATTTTCAGCTTATCATGAATTTTTAATCAAAATCATAAGACAAAAACCTACTCTACTAGCTCTATGGATATTAATTCACAATTTAGAACAAAAAATTTAGACATGCAATAAGAAATCACACACATGCAACAAGTATTATTATTATTATTATTATTATTTTGGAGAAATTTATCTGCTAAAAACCCCAATTCTTGTTTTCATTATTCTGATAAGTAGAGATGTATTACAATTGATTTTCTCAACTAAGTAAAACTTGCGAGTGCATAACCTATCTCTCTGCTCACTGAGAAGTTCTGACCCATACTTAGTCAATTTCTCCCTCTAATTTAGATCCTATTTCCTTGTGTTGTTCCTTGAGTAATTAGGCCCTTATTATTTAAGAATTCCTCCAAAATGGATTGCACAATTCCTTGGGTTGATCATATGACTACATGCAACACTTGTACACTCAAGACTAGTCTACAACTGATGTTACACTACCTTGGAATCTCCATCAAGCCTTGGGAACTTGATTTCTCTACATGCACTAGCTAGTTTGGGTTGATTGATCAGTTAACTAGATTACCACTAAGCTTGAATGAAGTCTCGCCACACAACTGACCCTCCACTAGTTCATTCAACAAGTAGAAATATTTTAACTGAAAACAACCATAGATAAGTGACCTTTATCGCTACAAATTAGCAATTACTGTAGAAATTTGCTGAATAATGAAGATTTATCCACCGAGATTATCCTGATCACATACTAATTCGAATTCATATGCAACACATAATCTCTTCTACAATCAATCATCAATTTGCGGAAATAGAAACAGTCGCATGCGCACATAAACACAATATTTAATGGGGAAAGATTATAGCTGAAAACCCCCTCAGCTATTCTGTATATTATATGGAGAGAAAATGTAACAGTACATAGCACAATACTCCTCACAAGTACTCAGTACTATCTCACAAAGTTACACACAAACTAGCTCAGTTTTGAACAAGTCACAGGTTCAAAACTCATCCACTAATTGCCTGCCTCTATTGCGCAATCAAGGCTGGTCTAATGAGAGATCCAAGGTTCGAATCTCCTTGGCTTGAAAGCGCAATCCTCATGGGCAATTTACTCCAAGTGTGGTGCAAATCTCATGCACAACTGATGTCACAACTGATAGCTATCTCAACCCTTTCATCTACCTCTTTCACTGGTCTCCACTGAACTGTCCATGCACTGTAGTGAAATGATGTGTTCTTGAGTTGAATAATGAGTTACTAATTAATGAATTAAATAATATTTAATTCACTCCACTCATAACTAATTGATTAGCTAGTTAAACTAATCTCAACCAGTTCAACTAAAATAAACAGAACACAACTCCACTAGCTGTCTCATTAACTCCACCAAACTTCTGCCACTGAAGTCCTAACTCAAGTCAACCATGCATGAGCTCACCAAACCCCAAGGAATAGCGTAATTCCTTCTGTCAGATGCATGGGCCACATCCGTAGCTCCAACCGAAGTGCTCCAAGAGAATAAACTGAAGTTTAGAGTCTAAATATTATTAAGGGCTAATAATATTTGACTGACCTATTTTTAGACAGGCAGTCTAAAAATAGACTTCGACCTATATGTCTAAAAATAGAGGTCCATCTATTTTTACCAACTCGACCAATCATCCAAGAATAACGTACTGCAATCCCCTGACTATGCTCCATATGTCTAAAAATAGACATAGTCTAAAAATAGACTTTGCGCCAAAAATACCGGGGCCCACTTAAGGAAGGTGACTTCATTTCACTAAGCTCCATCATCTTGTTGCATTTTCAACACTCCCTCTCAACAAGATATGGATTATCCGTAACCCTATCCTGCCTCTGTGGAATTCGAATTTTCTCCTGGTGAGCGCCTTCGTCAAGATGTCAGCATCCTGATCCTTCGTGGGAACATATGAAAGCATCATGATTCTCCGCTAAACACAATATCTGATATGATGGTACCTGATGTCGATGTGTTTTGATCTATCATGAAATACTGGATTAGCCAAGAGTTTAATGCAACTCTGGTTATCACAATAAATCACTGTAGGCTCCAAGTGCAACCCGAACAATCCAACGAGGATCTTCTTCATCCAAATAGCCTCGCATGCAGCCAAGCTTGCTGCCATGTACTCGGCCTCTACTGAACTGAGTGCCACGGATCTCTGCTTCCTGCTGTACCAGGAAACTTCTGTCGACCCAATGCTGAAAATTCCTCCAGATGTGCTCTTTCGGTCCGTTGGGCTCCCTGCCCAACTGTACGGCTAGCTCTTAGCCGCTCCATCCTTCGTCTGTACCACAGTCCATATCCCGAGGTGCCTCTAAGATAACGCAATACATGCTTGCCTGCCTTCCAGAAGAGCTTGGTAGGCTTAACCATAGATTGCGAAAGCTGGTTAACAACATAGCATATATCGGGTCGTGTATTGACCAGATACATAAGCGACCCCACCAACTGTCGATAGACAGTGGCATCCACTACCTCCGCTGAAGTAGCATCCTCCTTCCTCCAACCACCAGGAAGAGGAGTGTCACTGTGGCTTGGCAACATGCATGTTGAACCTCTCTAGAATCTCCCGGCATACTTACCCCCCGAGAAACAAATTCCTCCACTGCGCTACCAAATCTCCAATCCCAGGAAATAATGAAGGAGGCTCAAGTCCTTCATCTCGAACTCTCTAGCAAGGTCCTCTTTGCATGAAAGTATCAACAGCTCATCAACCGTCAAAATCATATCATCTACATACAGTACAATGATCAGCAGCTTCCCCTCCACCACAAATTGATACAGGTTAGGATCCGCCTCACTCTTGGAGAATCCAAGCCCGGTGAAATAACTGTCTATCTATGTGTACCAAGCACGAGGTGCTTGCTTCAGCCCGTACAGTGCTCTCTTGAGTCGGAAAACATGCGACTCACTACTGAAGATCTCGAAACCTTCAAGCTGCTCTATGTACACCTCCTCCTCAATGACTTCATTGAGGAACGCAGTCTTGACAACTTTCACATCCATCTGATGGATGTGCCATCCCATCTGCGCTGAGAGAGCAAGGATCGTCCGTATGGAAGAGTACCTTGCGACAGGTGCAAAGGTCTCCTCATAATCGATCCCCTCGATCTGTGAGAAGCCACGGGTGAAAAATCTCGCCTTATACTTCTCCACACTCTTGTCAGCCGCCTGCTTCACTTTGTAGATCCATCGCGAACCCACCACTGATTTCCCCTCCGGTCTTGGGACAATCTCCCATGCACTGTTTCTGACGATCGAATCATATTCTTCGATCATGGCATCTACCCAAGCGGGTTCCTCCACAGCTTCCTCAAAAGAGGATGGCTCCGTCATGACACATTGACTCACAAGAGCCATGTATCGAGTGTGTACCGATCCGGCGGATCGTCTCTCTGCCTCGCGCTGTGCTGTAGGTGCTCCTACAATCTTCTCTGCATCTTGAGCCAGTTGCTCAGCTTCTGTAGTGCGCTTGTGCCCTCTAATGGTTGGCGCTGCATGAGTGGTCTCCTCCACTCCATGAACTTCCTCTTGTGGCTGATCCACATCCTGAAGCTCATCCTTAGGAACTATTAGCTCCTCATCTGCATGCAAGTGTGGCTCCCTCTCAAGCGAACACTGCATGGCTTTCTCCTCCTGAAATTTGATATCTCGTCGCACAACAGTCTTGCGACTATCTGGAAAATACACTCGATAGTTGTGAGGTGTATCAGTGTACCCCACAAATATTCCAATCTCTGCGTTCAGATCCAGCTTCTTTCTGGCATCCTTCGTCACATGCATGTAGACAGGTGAGCCAAAAATTCTCAGATGAGAAATATCAGGCCTCTTGCCAGAAAATGCCTCCTCCGGTGTACTCATGCCAAGAATCTTGTGAGGACAACGGTTCTGCACATGCTCATTGTATCGCATGCCTCACCCCACAAGTGAAGGGGTAGGCCCTAATCATGCAACATCGCCCGTGCAAGACCCACGATCGTTTTGTTCTTCCGCTCGCCCAATTTTCAGTTTCCCATCAGGTTGGTGGGGTACATGAGCTCTCTCCGAATCCCTTCTGTGCTGCAAAAGTCTTTGAATTTAGCCGAGATGAATTCACCACGATTGTCACTCCTAAGAGCCTTCACATGCTTCCCCGATTCCTTCTCTACTAGCGCCTTGAATTCACAGAACTTTGAAAATGTCTCGCTCTTCTTCTGCATGAAGAAGATCCAGCACTTCCGAGAGAAATCATCAACAAAGATCACATAGTACTTGTGCTTTGTTGTCGAAGCTATAGAGAAAGGACCACACATGTATGTGTGAACTCTCTCAAGGATCGTCGTGGCGCGACTATCCTTCTCGTGAAAGACGGCTTTCACATACTTCCCCAAGGTACACCCCTTGCACTGATCTGACTGCGCAAGAGTGCCCTTAGGAAGCCCAGTAGAAATCTGCTACAGTATTTTCAAAGCTCCATGGTGAAGGTGGCCCAATCTCCTATGCCACAATTCGCCCTCATCATCCCGGCTCACCACTTCTCCCGCCTTGCATGCCATTGCTGCGCAGCCATCTACTTGCAACTGATAAAGGTTCTTGACTCAAACCCCTATCTTCCGGGTCTCACTAGTAGTCTTACTGCGCAGGAAGGCTTTTCCTTCGCTGAAGACCACATCATACCCCTTGTCTTCCAACATCACCACAGAGATCAGATTCTTCATCAATCCTGGAACATGCATGACATCCTTCAAGATGAAAGGTTTACCAGACTCCCTCTCAAAGGAAATGGTCCCAATACCAGTCGCACTATGTCTACCATCATCGCCCATCTCGATGTGCACTCCAAGATCCTTTTCATCTAGATCACTAAAAAAATATTTGTCTCTGGTCATATGGAAAGATGCACCACTGTCAAGAAACCACACCGATCCCATCACACTTGAAACCAAGCATACATCGCTGAAAATCCGCCGAATTGAGAAGCACGTTCTCCCACGGGCAGATCTTGCGTTGTACCCTTTCTTATTTTTCTTTCTTCTTCGCGGACAATTCTAGGCATAGTGTCCATGCTGGTGACAGTGAAAAAACTTCACCTTGGACATGTCTTGCTTCTTGCCTTTCGCACCAGACTGAGAAGCTTTCTTGCTCTTCCCCTTCTTTGCTTTGGCAGCCAAAGCGCAATTTTCTTCATCAGATACCTTTGATGAAGATCCGTCCCTGGTAGTCCTCCTTATCTCCTCTTGCATGAGATCCGCCCAAAGTCGCTCCCATCCCGGAAACTTCTCCCGACCATTGAAAGAGTCCTGATAGGAATGCCAACTCTTCGGAAGACCAAGGAGAGCCAGGTCCACCAAGTCCTCTTCATCGACAGTCACCCCCACACTTCCCAGCTCATCTCTGCATTGAGTGAACTTCGTGAGGTACTTGGCGATACTGTCGCCTTTCTCCATCTTAATGTTTCAGAGTTTATCCTTGGAGCGCCAGCCTTAGGTTGGTCACTCTTACCTGAATAGACTGGCTAACGCTTTCCACATCAAATATGGAGAAGCTTTTCCATGCAGGCTGGATACAATGTGATCCTTCACGCCCTCCAACAGAATCCTTCGACATTTCGCCATCTTCTTTTGCCAAGCCTCGACTTCAGTAGGATCAGTGGGCTTTTGGACATCTGTATCTACGAACTCTTTCAGTCCATTATCTTCTAATACTACCTCCATGCGATCTTTCCATGCAACATAATTCGAACTGCCTTCAAGAGCTTATTCGAGTCGCAAACCGTTGAAAGACATTTTCAACTCCGGCACCAAGAAAACAAACTGTTGCAAAATTCGAATTCCAAACTCAAAAACTTCAACTGCTTCTGGATCTGTGAGAACAAATTATTTCTAGCACAAAGATCGACTGTAAGGGCATTTACTGGATATATCACCTTTGAGAGAAAGGATGGATCTAGAGGCTACCTGGCCCGTTACAGACTCTGTCTACCGAAATAATATTGTAATCACTGCAATATATCCCGATGATTGATTCGCTCTGATACCATGTAGAAATTTGTTGAATAATGAAGATTTATCCACAATATGTAATGGGGAAATCTTATAGTTGAAAAACCCTCGTGACTATTACGTATATTATATGGAATAGCAACCGTTACACCTTTTCTCCTCACAAGTACTCAGTATCTCAACAAGATTACACACGAGAACTAGCTCGTTTTAGGGAGAGTCACAGTTTCTAAAACAAATCCACTAAATGCTGCCTCTGTTACGCGATCAAGGCCCAGGTCTAATGAGAGATCAAGGTTCGAATCTCCTTGACAGCAACACCGTCTATGGGCAATTTCCTCCAAGTGTAGTGCAAATCTCATGCACAACTAATGTCGCAACTGATAGCTAACTCAACCCTTTCATCTACCTCTTTCACTTGTCGCCACTGAACTGTCCATGCACTGAGTTAAACTGATGTGTTCTTTAGTTGAATAATGAGTTAATAATTAGTGAATTAAATAATATTTATTTCACCCCACTCATCTCTAGTGTATTAGCCAGTTAAACTAAATACAACTAGTTCAACTAAGTTAACCCGAACACAACTCCACCAACTGTCTCATCAACTCCACCAAACTCCGCCACTTGAGTTCTAACTGAAGTCAACCATGCATGAGCTCACAAAACCCCTAGGAATAGCGCCAGTGTAATTCTTAAATACAGTGCATGGGCCACATAAAACAGCTCAAGTTTGAAGTTTTGTAAGAGAATAAGTAAGTTTAGAGTCCAAATATTATTAAGGGTTAATAATATTTGACTGACCTATTTTTAGACAGGCAGTCTAAAAATAGACTTCGACCTGTATGTCTAAAAATAGAGGTCCATCTATTTTTACCAACTCGACCAATCATCCAAGAATAACATACTGCAACTCCTGGACCATGCTCCATATGTCTAAAAATAGACATAGTCTAAAAATAGACTTTGTGCCAAAAATAACCTGCGGGCCCACTTAGTGAAGGCGACTTCATTTCACTAAGCTCCATCATCTTGTTGCATTTTCAACAATTACACATGCTTAACTAAAATCTAACTCATCCAACTCAAATTTACTGAGTAAATTGGGTGACACGAGCCATGTCACACAATTTAACATCGTCCAAGTTGTATGCTGATGTGGAAAATCAAATTTTCTCAATTTAATCAAGGCAAAATCAAACTGATAATTTCTTGTTGCATTTTTCAACACATACTAGGAGTCTACCAATTGTAAGGCAAAGCTTAATTATAGCGGGAAGAATTAAGAATAGTGTGCAGTCTAGAAGAAAAAAATAGTGTTATATGGAATTTTGATCTATGGATAAACCAAATTCCCTAAGTGTGGTGTTTATCACTTAGAACAATAGAAGAAATAATAACTATCACTTTCTCTAAAACAAGCAGATATAAAAAATGGGAAAGGAGCCTACTTGTGATTCTTTCTCTTCTCCTTCTCCTTTTGTCATTGTTCTCGTCGCTCTCAATCCAACTCAAGTCACTAGATCGATTCTTGCAAACACAAATAGAGAACAACAAACAACATGCAATATAAAAGATATCTACTTATCTTACTCAAATAAAATCGATTAGATCTGAAATACATATATCATTCAAGAACACATTGCACAAGAAAGAGAGACATATGTGATGGGCCACTAAATCAGACATAAAATAAGGCCCATATAACCTTTCTTAAGCCCATCTACCTTCCTTATGCACATGAATATATATATTAAATATCTCCTTCTGCACTCAATAATGTTTTCATATGTTTCAATATTTTCTTAGGAAGGTTTAAAGATAATTGCATATTTGTGCCTAATATTAGTTATTTTTGTAGAATATTGTGAGAATATTTGGCAGATTATGCAGATTTGGAGAAGGAGATGATTTAGGGACTTTCTCCCTGCCATTGGAAGATCAATATTGGAGAATAAATTAGCACCATATCAAGAAATTAGGGAGAAATATTGGAGAGATTAAAGGGGGTTGTCCACCCTCCTTAACTCTGAAAGGCATCCAAAGTATCCTCATGAGATCCCCTCCTTCAAATTCCAGAGACAACCAAGCGATTCAAGACCAAGTGCACTCAAGCCATACTTCAGTTGGAGTCAAGTGGACTCATTACCTATTTTTTAGGGAGTTGTTGGTAGCTTCCCTTGAGGATAAATAAAGCTAATCAAGAGCTAATTGGGGGTCGATTCTTCCATTCCATTCTTAGATTCCATTCTGGTTCATTCGATGTAGTCCATTCCATCCCATGCCATTCATTTTCCATTCTATTAGGCTTTTTCTGTTTAAGACCCTCGGGATGTAATAAGATTTCATTTTTAATGCAATGAGTAGACATAATCCATTTTACTGATTTAACTCTAGAGAGCTGGGCTCATGGGCTAGGGCCCAACCCATGTGCCTTAGCTTCTCTGCCGTTTTCATTCTTTCCTTTCTTTCATTTAGCTAGTTTTGTTTCTGCCATTTATTTAGTTTTATTCTTGAACAATTAGCTAGTTTCTGATAGGTTCATTGCTGCTTAGTTTTGCTTTCAGTGTGTTGCTGTAGTTTTTCATTCTCTTATGAGACTGACAGAATAAAGGAAGAACAAAAAGCTATGGATCGAGACCCCCTTCTCATCTCTGTCAATAGAGCTCGAGGAGGGCGAACCTTCCCACAGACTCAAAAACTACTTTTCGTTCACTATTTTTGTCAGGCATTTTTTCTATTTACCCATGCATGAATCCGTAGGTTTGTTTGTAGGAATCAGTATTAAAATTCCGAAGAAGTTCACCCCCTCCTTCCCACTTCATTTTCCATCTCTGTGTTATGCTTCCAAACACCTTTGTTACGCTCCATTTCCCTCCTTTTCTCTTCCTATCAGCTGCCACACCTTTTTTTTCATAGAAACCATTAAAGTTTCACATAAGATCTTTTACCTTGGACTTTCCCTATTATCACATCTCAACCATTGTAGAACCCCTTCCCTTTCCTTTGTCTTTCTTCAACATCTTAGCGATTTTCCCTTTTTCACCTCACCTTTACCTTTTTAACACAAAACGCTTGGAACCCACTGGATTTTGACCTCCAACTTTCCTCCTCGAACTTCCCACTACTGTACATTACAAATTGCACATCGCAATGTTTAGTCTCTTCCTTTAACAATTTTTTTTTTTTTTCAATTGTGATATCTATCGTACATCGCAATCACAATTCGCACTCTCCTCCTGACTGCACTATCACTTTTCCGCCAAACTTGCGATATTGCGAAATCACAAATCACAATTTATGTTGTTTTCTTTTAAGACTTACCGCTTCTTATCCACCGATTGCGATATTGTTATCGCACTACGCCTTCGGTCCTACCGCCACGTCACCCATCGCAAATCGCAAACTTTATGCCGTCGCAATTCGTATTTCGCGATCTTTATCCGCTCCCTGTTAACACTTACCTCTTGTTTTTTTTTTGTCGATTGCGATAACTATCAAACATCACAATCGCACTTTTCACTCTCCTCCCGACTGCACTATCGCTTTTCCACCAACCTTGTGATATTGCGATATTGTGAAATCACAAATCATAGTTTTTGTTGTTTTCTTTTAAGACTTACCGCTTCTTATTCGCCGATTGCAATATTGTTATCGCACTTCGCCGCCGATCCTACCGCCACATCACCCATCGTAAATTACAATCTTTATCCCATCGCAAATCTCATTTCGTGATCTTTATCCACTCCTTGTTAACATTTACCGCTAGTTTTTTCGCCGATTGCAATATCACATATCACAACATTTTCCCTTTCGCAAATTGCATTTTGCTCCCGCTCTCGAACTGGACTCCTGCTTCTCCGCCATCGCAATTTTCAATTCATTCCGCTTCGAAGCATTTTTGCGCTATAATGAAGTTTTATAAGGTTTAAACCCATCTTTTCACTTCTAAGCCTTATTTCATGGGTTAAGCCCTCCATTATCACCTTTAACCCGTTTTCCTCCAAACTGCAAGCACACTTCTTCAAATTAGAATTAGGTCATGAATAACTGCATAGATAAGAGCATGATAGATAGAGTAGGGTGTGTTTAGCCGATTGGTGAAGTTAAGTATGACTTAAATTAGTTTCCTTTTTGCAACTTAAATTAGTTTCCTTTATGCAACTTAAATTAATTTCCTTTCTGTCATTTCTTTTCAGCAATTCGATTAGTTCCCTTTCTATCATTTCTTATCAACAATTTAATTTAGTTTCCTTTTGTCATTTACTTTCTGAAATTTATTCTAGTTTCATTGAAGTGTGACAGACTTCACTAAGAACGCTTAGAAATAGCACCCTTTCGTAGAGCGGAAGAGGATGACATGAACATAACGCATTTGATGTGTATATAACACTGTCACCTCCAATTTTGTACGAACCCAGAGTTGATAAAGTAAAGTAGGGTAGCCCCTGGGAGTTGCAGCACTCTTGGTGCAATACCAGGGCTCACCACTTTTTGGCATCATTGCCGGGGAGGTGTCTATTAGATGATTTGATTTTGTTTTAGCATTATTTTATGCTTTCATTTTTCATGTTGTTTCCAAAATATTGAAAAATACAAAAAAATATGATTTCATGCCTCATAGGAGTAGGGATACTCAAATTTTTTTTATTTTTATTTTTTAAAATACTTCTCCAATACCAACCCCCAATTGACCACATGGTGCAATAAGAACCACATCACCATACACTTTTGAGGGTAGAAGAGATGGATGGATATGATGACAATGAAGAAGATCTTCTTGGGTTTCCCATTTAAGATATGGACATCAGTGTACATATGAATAAAATCCCTCCATATTTCCTTCCCAACTTCCATGGTATGAGGACAAAGGATCTAGAAACATTTCTCTTTGAATTTGAGATACTTTTTAGGTCCTATGGCTACTTATCACACCCTAAAAAATTGATATTGTTCCCTGTAACATTGAAGGATAGATCTCTTAAATGGTTCATGAGTCTAGGTACTAATTCAATAAGATCATGGAATGATATGCAAAATATATTTCTAGAAAAATATAAAGGTCGTGATCTCAGAGAAGAAATTTTTAGAATGAACCAAGAAGAGGATGAGAGCCTTGAGAATCTAATAGAGAGGTTCATGTATAATGTTAAGAGGGAAAAATTGCATCATTTAGGATTTGACACACTAAAAGCCCTCTTACTTAGAAGAATTAGGGATGAGTAGACTGATCTCCTTAATCTCATGAGTAGAGGAGATGTATATCAATTGTCATTTGAAGAAAATTTTGAAACGTGCAAGTCGATATCAAGAGGAAGGGAAAGAGTAAGTAAGTCAACATCAACATTGGTAAGGCAATATGAGCTTGGAAAATTTCTTGACAACTTTAAAATGGAAATTATTAGTAATCTAAGTGAACAAGTAGAAATGTTAAGAATGAAAAATGAGCAAAAAGAAGATGCTGATATTTTTGTTATCCATGCAGAATCATATGCTACTAAATGTTGTTCATCATTCCCTGGGTTTAAAGAAGTTTACTAGGAAGACAATGGAGCAAGGAAATCACTAAAGAAGCTATGTTATGTAGCTCCAAGGAGACCAAGACCATGGTAGCCTAGTCAACTTGATATGATGCAAGGACCCACTTCACAATTTCAAGCTTATTCACATCCATATCAAACTAATTGGGACACACTCCCTCCTTTGCAACCTTTGCCATTGAGTCAACCCTAAAGCCAATCTTGGCAACATGGTTGGCAAGGTCCTTATTGGGGAAATCCTCAACATCCTCAATATTTCCCTCAATATCCTCCATACCCGACTCCATGCTATCCCTACCATCCACCTCCACCACAACCACAGCCTCAACCACATCCATATCATATATCCACCCCCACTCAACTACCTGTACCACCATTTCCAAACCCATACAATGAAGTATCTCAACTCACTTACAATGTTGAGGTACAACACTACCAAAGATATCCTCTTGATCTAAATGGTCTGCATCTTAGTTCAAGAAAGGCATTGAAAAGAAGATATTTTCTTAATGTCTTTGAAGGAAAACATCAAGAAGAAAAAGATCAGAATGAGGAGATCAAAAGATCGAGGGCTGCACTTGATGAAGAGCAGAAATCAGAATTAGATTTTGAGAAAGTTTCCTCATGTTTATTAGCATTTCTTCCATGTGTTCAAGAGAAAAATTAGCAAAAAGAGGAAGATTTGACTGCCATAATAGAAGAGGACATCCAAGGTGATCCACGTCAGCAAGTGAACCAGGGGCATCACAACTATATTGACATATGGTTCCAAACACTCATTAAGTTGTAGCAACACACTCTTCTCCAACAATACTTGATACAATCCCAATCAAAGAAATTCATCTCTCATATTCAGGTACATGTAAAAGCATGTATTCGAAGTGTGCACATGATTTTATATGTCATCTTGATGTGTACATGGCTCCATTGGAAGTATTCCTATACTTGAAAAAGGTTTTGTTTTTTTCAAGTAGAGTACGAAATTGAAAAAGAAGAAAAAGGGAAAGAATAAAATCTCAGGTGAAAACCTCTTTTGAGGCATCTGAGATTAGCCCAATGATTGAAAACCTCCATGAGGTGGTCATTGGGTTGGGAAAAAAAAGATAAAAATAAAAGATCCTAGGTGAAAACCTCCTTTTAGGTGCCTAGGAAAACCTACTAGTGGAAAACCTCATTGAGGCAGCTAATAGGCCTTTAAAATAATAATAATAATAATAAATAAATAAAAATAAATAAAGTTGCATTTATCCATGTATCTCTCTCTAATGAATGCAGGTGCTCTCCAACCTTTGCAAGTCGGAAAATAGCAAGTTGGCACAAAAATAAAATTCAGTCAACGCCCTGGTTAAAGGTAGTCAAACTTGGACTTCCTCCTCCTGTGCTCAGAAGCTCCAAAAGGACCTCAAGCAGATTATCACATGCAGCTTCAGAACCATCGAAGTCAACTTTAACAACCATATCAACAACTTCAATATCACCTGCAAAAAAAATCAATGGTAAGGCTAAGGTATGAAATCATCTAACCCTTTATTCGAATCTATTTTAGCTTAATAAAACATTAAAAAGTGTGAGAAGGAAAGTTTTTTTATATAGCCACAATCAGTAGTAGAGCAACCTCAGCCTTATCTAGCAACTAGCCTCACTTTTTCCACCAAGAAAAGAAACAAGACAAAAGTGAAAAGGACTTGAGAAAGTGGGCAGTAAGAAGTTCATTGTAATAGAAGACAAGAAGTGCCAAGGGATAACCAAGGGTGAAATCAGTTCACAGAAAAAAGAACTATGAGTTTACTTTGCATGCAATAAAAAAAGAAAAGGAAAAAGAAAAGAAAAGAGAGAACAAAAAGAAAGAAAAAAAATCAAATAAAATTTGGATCCACCACCTCTTGGCATGCAAAAAAGATTTGATTAAGGCATCTGAGGACCTCCATGAAGCACCTACAAGAAGAAATGCAAGAAGAATAGCAAGAATAATAACAGGAGGAGCAGCGCATGGGCCAATAAACAGAAAATGAAATAAGCCAACATGCAGGAAAAAACATAAGGTAGGGAGGATGAATAAGTTTCTTAGAGGATGAAAAGGGATCATATTCATAGCTGGATAAAGTACCTTCATGTGTGAACAAGGGCTAATGCATGTGGACAAGGTCAAGTTTGACCAAGTAAACAAAGCTTGGATGGAGGGAGTGGATCATTAATAGAGATAACCCAGTGGGAATATGGATCAGTTTAGATAGTTAGAATAAAGCCACCTTGAGTATGGAAGAAGACATTGCATGGAGATCAAGTCAAGGTTGACCAAATAAAACAACGTTGTTATGGTGGAGTGGCATTGATGCTGGGACAACACACTTTTGGAGGGAGATTAGCTATATGAAGATGGAAACCCTAATGAGTGGGACCCAAGGTGAGAAGGCTCACGTTGTTTATAAGGAAGAAAATGGCAACCATATGGGAGTTAGTTTATGATTATGGTTTTTTGAATATATGGTCTGTTTAGACATATAAATTTCTCTTTCTGTTTAGTTGAGATTGAATGATGTTTAGCATTGGGTGTTCCTAATCGGGAATCACACTCTTCCATTGAGGAGCTCTTGGAGGAGTCTTGTACTATATTGTCCACTATTTGGCTTAAGGCCAAGATTCACCTTTATTTGACAATGTAAATCCTGTTGAGGGTTTGGTTGTTTCAATGAGCTGCAGCAAGTGGAAACTAGATCTCCAGATCTAGGCTATTTCAGTTCTCATTTTCAGTGGAGGAGGTTTCTACTCCATTGGGAGGATAGTATTGAAGGAATTAAGCCTCATTTCCAGACCTCGGCATTAGGCCAAATACATTTTGATCCCTACAACGCAGTATAGATCCAGATCTGCATAATTTCTGAAGGAGCAGTTGCAGGGTGGTTCAACTCACCATTGGGAGAGTGATTTTCTTAGTGTTGGAGATCTTCCCTTCACTTTGGAGATCTGCTGGAGGAGATCATATTATTGTTTATATCAGATCAGATCCACTTTCCAGATCTGAAAATTTCCATATATCTATAGTCTTAGATCTCAGATCTACATCTTGTACTTGGTGTTTTGCTGAAAACCCCAAGGGGGTTCTTTAGATGAGCTTGTATAGTGCATGGATCTAATATAGATCTAAATTTTTATGTACATAACAGCTCTAGATCTAATGTACAACCTACTGTTGTTGCAGAGGTAATAAAATAACACTATCAGGGTATTCCAGCTTTAATACATGGTTGCAGCCCCTCTTTTTGCATGATTTTAGCACTATTATGGCTTGGGAGGCTTGTTTAACTAAGATACCATTATTTGTTTCAGATCTCCTTTTGTATTTGGATGCTATAATGTATAAATGAATGGATCCATGGGCTGTATTTAACTGTTAATGCATATATTTCTGAAAAATTCATTTTTAAGTGCATATATTGCTGATTTCCCATTCAGGAATATTACAGTGGTATGAGAGCATGATCTTTGGCTCAGCCTGTGAGTTTCAAGCCAATATGCTATAAGAAGAATAAGAGAAGGAGAAAGAGATCAGAATGATGGAGAGAATGAGTTTTATCTCATCTCTTTTTAGATCTAAGAGGGACCTCACTAAGGAGGTCAAGCAAAGAAAGATGGAGAGAAGAAGTGAAACCACATTAAGGTTTCAAGATGAGGAAGGTCCATGTAATTCCTATCAGCAAAAAGAAGATCCGGTATTGCATAGAGCTCCAAAGGAACATGCTATAACCTTTTCTTTTGAAGACAAGAGGCATGAAGATGGAAGAAACTTAGATCATGAGATTCTAAGTGAGTACCTTGCAGAATATAAGTCTCAACCTAGAGCTTTTAAGGAGAATCTAACTCTCCCACAATTCATCCAACTCAAAGAAGAAAGGAGACCTTGCAACAATAGAAGAATAAAGGGCAATAGATTTCTATTTTCTACCTTTGATGGGTCATCCTCATGCACAACAAAGGCTCAGGGTAAGAATTTGGATGCATTTTTTTTGCTACATCCAGTAGTAGAGAAATAAGTTGTTGAGATTGCAGCGCTGCACCTTGAGGGTGAAGCAAACATTTGGTGGTTCAACCATTTGAGTCATGCAAAGGTGACCGCATATGCAGATTTTACTCAAAGGTTGGTTAAGAAGTTTGACAAGAAGAAATCAGAGAAGAAGAAGCCTTCACCACCACTTGCTGTAGGAGCACTTGCTTAAGGAGGAAGGACACTTGCACCTTTGCAAAGTGGTCCTGATCTCTTGACATATAGATTCCCATGCACCATTCTAGAGATGCATGAGGAGGAGGAGACTTGTACTAGCGCTGATGCAGCCATAGAAGAGCAGTCATCATCATCAGTAGTTGGGGAAGCCATCACACCGGAAGGAGGAACCCTTGTAGCAATAAAAGATGTTCCCAAGCTTTACCAAGGTATGCACATGTTTCCATTTCCTGTTACTTCAACACATCATATGGAGGATTGTGGGAATGTACCATTGCATGACCTAAGGTCAAAGTACATTTCTGATTTGGAGTAGCAGGCTATCACTGCACTGAGAAACCTTGATTTATTCAAGGAAAGGATATACATTCATCCTAGTGTATCATTGTTGAGCTGCACACAACTCTTGTGGTTGGAGTGTATATTCTTGGAGGATCGAATGAGTATTGTCTTGAATAATACAATACAGAACTATGTGTTCAACATTGAGCATGATCTTGAGATAGCAGATGCACCATTATGGAGATCAGCAGTGCTATCATTGATCAACAATGATGATTTGGGGGCCCAACCATTATTGGAGCATTCCAATGACCTTCCCATATTTATAATAGAGGATAGGCAGATAGTCGATGGAGGACATCTTATGGTAGATAACATCTCTCATAATTGTGATGGATATTTCTTGATGAAAATTTCACATCATGATGGGAGGTTTTTTCCTACCACCTATTTGGATCCTTATGGGATCAATTTGGTCATTGAGGAGATTGTATTTCAACATCCCATGAAATGTAAAGACATAAATCTGATTTGGGAGGATGGCATTCTCCATTGGAGGAATGCCACTTTTGGACATGATGATAGACACTCACCATTGGTTGGATGGGTGATGTTGATGAGAAAGAGGTTGGGAAACCACTTGCAGATTTATGACACTGGGCAACAGGAGGCAAGACTACATTGTTTACTCTTGAAAGAGTTTGGTCATCCTGTGACACATTCTATTTCAAAGAGTTGGTTGGTGGATGAACCTTGGCATGGAAATTTTATCATATGGCAACAAGGAGTGTTGATTTATTGGGGTGATGTGATATATTTCATATCAACTATCATGTTAATACTCCATATTTTATATGGTGATGGTGTGGGGAGGCAAAAAGAGTTGTTGTTTCTTTGGTTGTTCTTGAGAGAGTATGGGCTGATCTTCTCCCATAATTTGCATGATGTTGTAGGAGTAGGAGATGGCACTATCATGGTGCAAAGGGGCTACTCCTTAGCCTTGGAGGATCAGGAGGTACTTCCACTTTGGAAGGAGTCTCCCACAGATAGCAGCATTATGATTGATGGCTTTGACATGTGGAATGTCAAGGGATGGAGCTACGAGATGATAGGAGCCTTGTTACAAAGGCCAACAACGTTGTCACTTGGGATTTTGGGTTTGTTGATGGAGTGTCCCCAGGATCACTTCACAGATGATGCACTTGATGGGAAAGAAGGAGATGAGAGTGAAGGAGTAGTGGGTGGAGACATCTATTACCATGATATGATCTTCTTGACTTGGATTTCCAAGCATAACAAGAAAGATCTACATGTAGGACATAGTTCATTCCTCTTCATGGGACTATATCATGCCACTATGGAGGGCTCACTTATGGATATTATTATCATATTGCTCTCAATATATGGTAAGAATTATGTTTATGCAATTATTGATTATCTAACACAGTATTTGCATTCTCTTACCATCCTTATACAATGCATTGCTCCACAAAAGAGCAAGCCTCTATTTGAGCTTCATGGTCATTTTGGGACCAACATCTATGATGGAGAGAGCCATTTCTTGTATGGCTTTGGGTAAGTGTTGTAATATTTCATATATGCTCAGTTGCTATACCATGCCATTTAATATTTACTAGTAGATGAGATAACATGCACAACTGGCAAACTGTTTGAAGACAACTTGCCATATCATGTTCTGAAACTGTAGTTGGTAAAACTGCACTGTGACTACTTGAGGAACTGTTGGTACCTTCCAGCACTATGTAAAACCTTCAGTACTTCTCTCATTTGGATTCCATATGATGATAATGTCATGTTCATTTTCTATGGGATGATTTGGGCAAGAACCAAAGGGTGGATTTTTGAGTACCTTATTGCCTTTTTTATCCATAAAGGCAACATTATTGCAGCCCATATTCAGTAGAAGCTCTACACTTATCATAAGTGGAGAGAAATAAAATGTGGGATGGACAATTTGATCCATCATATTCATCTTTTCAGCCCACCTTCTTTGCAGAAGCCTAAGGTGGAGGAGATATTTCTGGAGTTACCTTGTTGGAGGGTGACTCAATTTTTGTGGATGATAGCTTGGGGATGGAGGCTTCACATGGGGATGATGACTCCCAGTATATTTCAGATTCCATGCATAAAGAAGGCCTCTCGACCACATATAGTTATTTCCATGGATATCCCACTTTTTCACGATGAGAGCCATTTGGATTTTTCACCAAAGGCATACTTTTACACATGGGAGGAACAACTTGAGGACATATTGTTGAGAGATCATCTTGTTCTTTAGAGGAACCTATCATATGAAGATGCTATAGGAGGAAGAGAAGGGGCTCTTTAGTTCTATCCTTGCAGTTGCTTGAGGACAAGCGACATTTGGGAGGGGAGGACTGTAATATTCCTAAATTAGCATGCAGCTAATTGGAGTATTAAATTTTGATTTTGTTCTTAGATAGAGGAATAAGATGGGTAGGGAGGCCCATAAATCTCTTTAGTAGAAATAAAATCCCTCTTAGTGTGAAAAGAGATCATATCCGTAGCATGTGTGAACAAGGGCTAATGCATGTGGACAAGATCAAGTTTGACCAAGTCAACAAAGCTTGGATGGAGGGAGTGGATCATTAATAGAGATAACCTAGTGGGAATATGGATCAGTTTAGATAATTAGAATAAAGCCACCTTGAGTATGGAAGAAGAAATTGCATGGAGATCAAGTCAAGGTTAACAAAACGCTGTTATGGAGGAGTGGCATTGATGATGGGACAACGTAGTTTTGGAGGGAGATTAGCTACATGAAGATGGAAACCTTAATGAGTGGGACTATTGGAGCAGGGTCTCCCAAAGGCTGTGAATTTTGTCCATTTTTGTATATTTTTGTATTGTTTAGTATAACTTAGGGGCTTTGGGGTGGGTCAAAGCCCTAACGCATTGTAAATGGGTCAAGGGTAGACCAAGAGTCCGCAAACCACGGTTTGTGGACCATTGGATGTGTAGGCTAAATTGGTATAAATAGATGAACCTTTTTGAGTCATAGGCAGGAAGTAATAGAGATTGATGCGAAGCACGAATTGTTAGATCTGTGGTAGGGTTGTTTGGGTTAGGACTCATGCTAGCTGTGTGCACAGAGATCCTCTGTCCTACTGTGTGCAGACCCTGCTAGCTGTGTGCGCGGGCGGTATTTGGGAATGTAAGAGGATTTTGGTAATAATATATATATGCGAAGTATTGTGGACATTTGATGTTATCTGGATCTGTTTTGTTATGGTTGATGCGGCCTTGAGTTATATGATTACGTATCTATTAATAGCTGCAAACTATCCATGTTTATGGTATATGTATCTGAAATCTGTTAAATTGTTGCGATTATACTGTTCTGTGATTATAGCTGGTAGTATGGATGCGAACCTATTAAGTAGATCTGATAAGCTGCATTCTGGTTATCTATTGAAAATCCTGTGAAAACCCCTTGCAGTATAGGTCTGATAATTACAGACCGGATTGACTTACCTACTCTCTCCTAGGGTGCGGAAACCTTGTTCCAGTAGCCTCCCATACTGCTTCAGGTGAGACTTTGGCCCGCGCAAGCAGGTCACTACCGAAAGGGCCAGTAGTATAGGGGTTTGTTGGAAAACCTTAACCTCCGAACCTGGGTCAGGATCCCTCGAGCCAACCTGGTTCCATTGCCGGGACTAGGAGCATTTTGAGAGAGATCAAGTAATGCCAAGACCGTATTGGAAAACTAAGAGGAAAGAAGTCGATGAATGGTTTGAAAAATAGGTTCAAGAATTTGCAGTAAAAGAAAATCGCAGTAAGAAGTTGACCGCAGAGGAGTGGAAAAATAAGTACATTTTCGCAGAGATCTATGAGATTTTCTTTGTAAAAATTGTGATCGAGCTCCAGGAGTGGCTCGCAAGGCTTGTCGAGTTTCAGAAGTGTTGGAAAGACGAACGGGTCACGTAGTGGACCCCAGAGCGAATCTTGTAGTTAGAAAAGACTGATAACACCATCAATCGCATGGTAGATCACTGGGTGGACAGTGTGATAGGAGGATTTGTGACATAATTTATAGTCGATCAATTCATGTCCTACTTAGAAGCAGAGAGGAGGTTATACAAGGGTTTCCGAGGTAATTTTTTGAAAACTTTGCGATTACTGATTAAGATCTTGTTGTGCTAAAAAATCATTTTGTGTAGCCATACAGAGTGAATGAGCTCCGACCCAAGCGAGGGTACAACGCGTAGTGGTAACTACTACATAACTAATCAAGAAGGGGATCAACCTATCTATAGTCCAGTAAGAAATTTTGCTGTGCATTGCTCTCCATCTACGCCACCTTCGAACCCTCATAGAGGTAAGAACTCACCTCCAGCCCCACCAGAAGACGATATGGCCTCGCACATGAAGCTACCCACCTTCAAGGGCATGAGTGATGAGGACATGGATTGGTTTTGGTTTGTCGTAGGATCGGTATGGACTGTGCAGAATGTAGCAAGCGATGCGATGAAAAGAGCACAACTATCCCTTGCCTTTGAAGGAAGAGCCTTGGACTGGTACATGGGATATATTGACCAACATGCGAATGCGACTATTGAGGAAATCAAGAATGCCTTGAAACAACAGTTCAATAAGCCTAAGTCCTACTATCAGATAGTGAACGACCTAAAAGATTTCAAGCAAGGACCGTCTGAGTCCGTATGGGAAGCGGATCAACAATTAAAGAAAGTAATCCGAGAAGGAGGATTCCAGTATGACGACAGGCAGCACACAAAGTGGTTCATTGCTATGTTGCTGCCCCACTTGCACGTATCGATGGGTCATCAAGCCATTGAAATGTAGGAGAAGGCCTTGGAGGTTTCCATGAAGCTGGAGGCTGCACCAAGAGATGATACCCAGTTATGAGTACAACAGATAAGAGGCCAGCTAGAGGCAATGCACATGGAGATCTAGAATCTGAAAAAGGAGCAAGGGATGGAGGCCAGCCCCGAAATATGGTGCATACGATGCAGGGTGAATGGCCACACCAAAGATAATTGTCCGCTGCTCGCAGAATACATGCAGGCCGGGGGACCCAGCCCGTTGCACCCTAGGGAAGCGGCAGGACCAAGTGTGCCAGCGCTATGGTGCGATGACTGCCGCATTGTTAGGTTGCATGATACCAACCACTTCCCCTGCCTTGCCGCCTATATCCCAGAAGTAAAGCAACAATGGTGTAGGTTTTGCAGGTCTGTAGGGCATGATGAACAGAACTGTCGAACTTATGATCTGATGATCGACCGGGGAAACCTATATAGGGTACAGTCAGACCCCTCATCACCTAGATCCCCCGTAGGTATAGGAGGTTCCCCGGCCAGGGGAAGGGGAGGGGGGCGAGGGGGAAGCATAGGTAGGGGTAGAGGCCAACTTATCTGCTATAATTTTGGGGATGTAGGTCACTTTGCGAAGGACTTCATGAACCTAACAGGACAATCCTGAAGATATTGCAGATAGTTGGACCATGTGATCGAGGACTGCCCAATTTTGTTGGCCAAGGTGCAGGAAGAGCAATAGACTCCTACATAGAATATACAATGGGTTAAGGTGAAACCTTGTAAGGAGGGGCTGAGCATTGATATGATAACGCGCAAAAGTATGGCCACTAGGGGGTCAGCGAAAAGAGCTGAGATGGAGCCTCTTATTCATAAATAAGCCACTAAATAGGAAGGTGTGGACTTACAGAGGGAGAAGGAGACCTCTGGCACAACTCAGAAAGACTGTGCTCAAGACGAAACATTGGCTCTAAACAATAGAATTGAAGATGAGGTCAAACCATTCTTGCAGGCATGCATGAAGCTATTGCGTAATCAACGGGCCGTAGAAAACCTCCAAGCCCTACTCAACGGTTGTGTAGGAAAAGCGGACCCAGTCATGAAGATTAAGGATATGCAAAAACTTTATGAGCATAAGAGACGCACTGGTCGAGAGATGCGATTAAATGCGCAGATTGATGATTATGAAATGGACCAGGTAATTCTAGACCTAGGATCAGATGCGAATGTACTACCTAAATAGACTTGGCAGCGAATGAGAGAACCTAAATTGGAATGGTCCACTATCCAGCTGCGCTTGGCTAATCAACAGAAGATCATACCTTTGGGAAGATTGTCAAATATTGTAGTAGATATCGCTGGAGTTAAGGTACGAGTTGACTTTGAAGTCATTCAGATCGTAGAAGATGCAGACCCCTTCCCAACACTCCTGGGATTGGATTGGGCCGCTGATATGGGCGGTATTATCAATTTGAAGAAATGAAGCATGGTGTTTGAAAGCGAGGGAAGACGGGTGATTGTACCATTAGACCCTGTAGAAGGAGAAAGGTATACTGAGGCAGCGCGCGAGGAAGAAGAGGTGGATCACATCTATAATTTAACTGCGATGGACGAAGACTAGATCAACTCTACGGCCGACGATGTGATTTGCTGGGAGAAGGATAGTGAATGCTTTTCTGATTCCAACGAAGAAATAGAAAATTGGAAAAACTGACTACATGATGTCTCTGCGCTGTGCTGCCTATGAATTACCAGGGACTTCTAGTATATATCCTCCGAGGTAAGAGAACTACCCTGCTTTGATGGTTCCGGTAGTATAAAGGAATTTTTGCGAACCTTCGAAGCTGAGGTTCCCAGAGAACGAAGGCTATGGGCCCTTAATATAGCTATGCGCGCAATGCTTGCGAGATGGTGGGACACGAATAAGGGGGCATTCTAGGAATGGGAGGAATATCAGGATATGATAATCCTACGATTTGAACCTCCGACCAATGTGCGCATCAAGATATTCCGAGGCCCAGGGGATCCGCACGAACATTTGTTTTCCTAGATGTAGTAATGGTTTGATCGTACTACAGAAGAATGGGTTCACTTGTTTATTCATGGCTTGGGACCAATTCCCGCTACATGGTACCTAGATGCGGAGCTACATCAACGCACCTACCAGTGGAAAACCTTAAAGGACAAATTTTTGGGGACATTCGGGTTAACAGGAGGATTGGAGGTGCTTGAGGAAGCTCTGTAGAATACCGATACCTTTCTATTTGGTGAATCCAACCCCTACGTAGTAGGCGAAAAACCCACATGGGAAATGCAAATGCAGGATACTGTCAAGTACCACAAGGTCACCATAGAATATTGTGATGCAGATCTACGCAATGTCTCGATCATATAATCAGAAGGGGAACGCACAGTTGCGGGACCTCCGTTACATACAATGGATGGTACAAAACCTCTAAAACCACGAAGCGCTAACATGGGTACGACAGTACAACTAAAGTTGGATAGAATTGGGAACTAATAGGATGATGGTACAGTAGGAAAGATTGTAGAACTACTCATGGAGTACCAAGACTTGTGTCCAGCCGAGTTTTCAAAGCCTAAGGAGATCACGGGGGACTTAGGCGGTATGCACATCGCTTTGAAACCAGATGTGCAGCCGGTAAAACAACACCCTTATCATACGCAGAAGGTTAGGGAGGAAATCGATAATACACTCATCGAACCGGTCAAACGATCGAACTCGGTGTGGCCTACAACTGAGCAACAACTACGTTCGATCCTTGGACATACAGGCTACTATAGAAAATTCAGTCAAGGATATGCACTGATCATTGCACCTCTGAAAACGCTACTTAAGAAAGATGTTTTATTCTTTTGGGATGACGTGTGCCAGAAGAGCTTTGAGCTACTTAGGAAAAAGATGGTCTCTGCATCTATTCTTAATTTCCCCGATTGGGCGACGATATTTAATGTTCATGTTGATACTTCGGGGATTGTGCTAGGAGCGGCCCGTACACAGCCTGGCGCCAGAGACATTGATAACCCGATCGCATGTGCTAGTCAGAAACTCTCGAGTGCGAAGAGAAATTATGCCACCACGAAGAGGGAAGGGTTGGCCATGGTCTATGCGCTACAGAAGTATCGGCACTATCTGTTAGGAGGACACTTTAAAATATTTAGAGATCATTCAACTTTAAAGTACCTGGTGAATATGCCTGTGTTGGGGGGGAAAATCTGGAGGTGGCTGCTACTGTTTCAAGAATACGATTTTGAAATCATCGTCAAGCCAGGGAAGTTGAATGCTAGGAAGGATCACTTATCCCGAATTGAGACAGGCATGGAACTTGCAAAATATTTAGTACAAGAAAAGAAGGAGTTGGTTACCTAGGCGACGGATTTTACCATTATCGCAGGTCATTTATATAAACTAGGCGCTGATGAAGTGTTGCGCAGGTATGTTATAAAACACAAACGACACGCTATCTTGGCAGAAGCTCATGAAGGAATCATAGGAGGTCACTACGGAGGAAAGACGACGACACAAGAGATCCTTTAGGCTAGGCTATGGCAACATAGAATTTTAGTTGGAAAGAATCACATCATACTGAAGCTGGTGCGCTGGGAATGCAGGAGGCCTTCTCAAAGCATAGGGGTGCACTAGTAACGCAGGGGTACGCTGAGCATACCCTGGGTGTGAAAACTAGCCGTTGGAACAGTCAAATCAGGTAAAAACAAAAAATTACCATTGGATGGGGCCGACGGCTAGCATTTAATGCGGTGATTTTTGGAGATTTTTTACCATTTACTTGATGGTAAGTCCTGCGTGAATTCTACCCTACTATTGGGCGATCGCTAAGGCTATAAAATAGGTGAGCTAGATCAGAAAAGGGTTCTGTATCGTTTGAATAACTTGTACTTAGCACGGTTGTCTTGGATGAAGTCGTGTTGTAAGAATTTCTGTGCCTATAACATCTCTTTATGTCTGAGCAACTTGCTCCCTCTGACAGTAGCAATCCTGAGTTTATCTTTCACGCTAGGATGATGACCACGAATTCTGCCGAACTCTTGGAGCCAGTGATCTCAGTGGAACAAGAAACTGAGGAAGTGGTGGAGGTTGAGTCCGAAGTCAAAGAAGTCCTCTCCATGCCTAGCCCAACCACAAGGAAAGGAAAGGAAAAAGCATTGGGCTCAGGCAAGCCCTTGAAACCCATGAAATGGGCCACAAGGAAGCCCTATACTTCCCCACGAAACGTAAAATCCCCGCGTGCTACCCAGGAGGAGGCCTAGACTGCCGAGCCGATCAAATAGTTGCCCCCCTTCATTCGACCACGCAGGACATCGACGCACACACAGAAGAACCTCAATGGCTTGATCACCTACCTGCAGATGCCGCTGACCTCGGGGGAGGTTTCCTTCATAGGTGAACCTTTTGGTAGGCTTCATGAAATCAAGTTTGACGATCATTATTTGGCCAACTTTGAGGCCTTCCCTGAGCTAGCACCCAAGTTATACGTTGATACAGTTTACTGAGCCGATGGGGTCAAATTTGTCCCCCAACAGTGGGTGCATGGTTTGGCTGGGTCCGGGCTCCTGAACCTGCTCAAGATGCCACACTTCAAACACTACAATGTCACGGACCGAATCGCACGACAGTTGCTCTCCCTGATTCATGATGGCTTCCTGTGGATCTAGGACAAAATCCCCATTGATGTTGTGCTAGTTCATTGGATTACTGATCTCTAGTTCATCGGATTACTGATCACCCCATGAGCGGACTGAACCCCCTGGAGCGCATTGGTAAGAAATAAGAGGGGGAGACTGCTGAGCACATGCGCCAAAAGTATCGTGTGGAGCGCAACACACGGGGTTTCATCATCAATTCCATGAGTGACCAAGGTACTCAGTTGGGCACCACGTTGTTGGCATGTAAAATGATGAGGAAATTTCAGGTCACCTCTGTTCCAACCTACGTAATTTGGTTAGCAGGCCAATGCGAAAAAGGGGTATGTTTTAACTGGGCACAGTATTTGTTTGATGAGTTTCTGACTAATGTCCGTGAGTCCCAGGAGCAGGGCCACACCTTTTTTTGCTCTTGGTTGTTGTTCCTCATAGCGTTGGTTGCTTGGGAAGCCCCTGCGGAGTCAGTCCTCCCTGAGCTTACCCCGGACATGTGCGAAGGGGCTCGCTATGCACACTTATGGGATTCCACGGATTTGCAACGTCTTGAGGACAACCAAGTGTTCTGGGTCCTCTTTCAAAGTAGCTTGGCCATAGCCATTAAATCACAACCACGATTGTCCCCTACCGTGTACGATAGATACAAGGGAATTATAGCATTTCAGGTCACTCTGCAAAATGTTCAGATCAGAGCGCACAAGGAGAAATCCTGGACTTCACTCCCTTATATGGTGATGGAAAAAGAAATTGAAAAAGTCATTTTTCTCTGGCCTCCTATCTGGAAGATTGGCTTCAAAACTACCGCGAAGGGCGTCAGAGGCACCAACACATCAAAAGTCATCCCGGATATCAGAGGTATGCCCAAGAGTACCAGACAAGACACCGGTGCAGTCACACGAAAGGATGCGCAACAGAAGTAGACCCTCGAGAAGGACGTCGAGGCAGAGACTCAGGTGGATTCGCAACCCGACCGAGGTACATAAGGTCTAGATGCAGGAGGACCTGCCTCCCCCCGTGGCACGAAGCGAACAAGCGAGCCTGTCAAAACTCCCCGCAAAAAGCAGCGATCTCAGTGGACGAAACGAGATGAGACAGTCAAATTGACTGATGGAGACCTTGAAAAAATCGCTAATACAATCACTCTAGCTACGAAGGATAGATGGGTAGCCTTAGAAGAGCAGCAGCAGGCTGTATTCAACATAATTCAGGCTGAGCTCCGTGCGCTACAACTAAATACAAACACATTGCAAACTAGTGCGACTCAGGTACGCCCACCCTCAGCTGCTAGTAGCGCATCACTAGTTACAGATGACAACTGCCTGTGCTCTCTACCTGGCGTAGATTTGGTACTCAGTCCACCCGACTTGGGATTCCAAATCCAGGCCATTACTGAATTCCAACTGAATTTAGCTAGGCTCCCTCATGAGGCCTTGCAGGGTCTTTACACCTCTGTATTTCAGAAAATTCACCATCGAGACCAACAAGTGCACCAACAGCTCGGCATGGCTGAACAAAAAATCGATGCAAAGAACACTGAAGTGTGCCTCGCCACCGCAAAGCACACGAAGCTCAAAAACATGATGCACCTACTTTGCGCAGATGTTCCCGTAGAGATCCCGGCCTCAGCCACCCCTCAGGCAAAGGTTGAAAGATTTTTCACAGCACTACAGGCCTCCCGGGAGGAAGTTCAGATAGTCAAGACACGAATGGAGCAGCAGATCGCTTATCTACAGGCTAAGTTGTAGTCCAAAACATCTCCAGATGTACGGGCCCAACAAACTGTGTTGGTCACCGCGACTACAAATTTCATCACAGGGCAGATCTCATAGGGTGCGCAATTACTGGAGATCGCCATGTAACTATGGACCAAGGTCCAGCACGACCTGATCCTGCGAGGAATAACCGAGGACTTGCGGCAAAAAGAAGAAGAGTTCGAGGCGATAGAAGCCACCCTGCCCACTTTGGTGCATGTCAGCGCTTGCAATGGCTGTACACCATCCAAGTGCTCCAAGTTGATATTGATGACCTTCGGCAAAAGAAGAAGATCCTCGTTGATCGTCTGAAGCCTTGGGCTGCCAAAGCCCTCAAACTTTCGTAGGGTGCCGATGTTGCTATTAAGCAGCTAAACCAAACTCTGGAAAGTGTCACCACTGTGACAGAAGGCCTGATTTCAGAAAAGTTGGTCGACATTGCACATAATGCTACTGCCCAAAGGGAAGGCGTGCTGCCCCTGTTTGCCGAGGCGATCAGATTTTTGCAGGCACAGGTCGAGGCCCCACCAACACAGTGACTCGGGACGAGTCATAAGATTGTGTTGGGGGACTGTTGGAGCAGGGTCTCCCAAAGGCTATGAATTTTGTCCATTTTTGTATATTTTTGTATTGTTTAGTCTAAAACAGGGGCTTTGGGGTGGGTCAAAGCCCCTAACGCATTGTAAATGGGTCAAGGGTAGACGAAGAGTCCGCAAACCACAGTTTGTGAACCATTGTATGCATAGGCTAAATTGGTATAAATAGATGAAAATTTTGAGTCATAGGCATGAAATAATAGAGATTGATGCGAAGCAGGAATTTGTTAGATATGTGGTAGGGTTGTTTGGGTTAGGAATCCTACTGGCTGTGTGCGTGGAGATCCTCTGTCCTGCTGTGTGCGGACCCTGTTGGTTGTGTGCGTAGGCGGTATTTGGGAATGTAAGAGGATTTTGGTAATAAAATATATATGCGAAGTATTGTGGACATTTGATGTTATCTAGATCTGTTTTGTTATGGTTGATGCGAACTTGAGTTATATGATTATGTATCTATTAATAGCTGCGAACTATTTGTGTTTATGGTATATGTATCTATGATCTATTAAATTGCTGCGATTATATTGTTATGTGATTATAGCTAGTAGTACGCATGTGGATACGAAGCTATTAAGTAGATCTGATAAGATGCATTCTGGTTATCTATTGAAAATCCTGCGAACAACCCCTTATAGTATAGATCTGCTAATTACGGATCGGCTTGACTTACCTGCTCTCTCCCAGGGTGCGGAAACCTGCTTCCAACACCCTCCCATACTGATTCGGGTGAGACTTTGGCCTGCGCAAGCAGGTCACTATGGAAAGGGTCACTAGTATAGGGGTTTGTTGGAAAAACTTAACCTCCGAACCTGGGACAGGACCCCTCGAGCCATGAGGGATGCAAGGTGATAAGAATGCTCACATTGTTTATAAGGAAGAGGATGACAGCCATATGAGAGTTAGTTTATGATTATGATTTGATGAAGATATGGTCTGTTTAGACATATAACTTTCTCTTGCTGTTTAGCTGAGATTGAATGTTGTTTAGCATTGGTTGTTCCTGATCGGGAATCCCACCTCTTCCATTGAGGAGCTCTTAGAGGATTCTTGCACCATATTGTCCACTATCTAGCTTAAGGCCAAGCTTCACCTTTTTTTGATAGCGTAAATCTTGTTGAGGGTTTGGTTGTTTCAATAAGCTGCAGCAAGTGGAAACTAGATCTCTAAATCTAGGCTATTTCAGTGCTCATTTTTAGTGGAGGAGGTTTCTACTCCATTGGGAGGACAATATTGAAGGCATTGAGCCTCATTTCCAGACTTTGACATCATGCCAACTACATTTTGACCCCTACAACGCAGTATAGATCCAAATCTGCGTAATTTCTGAAGGAGCAGTTGCAGGGTGGTTCAGCTCACCATTGGGAGAGTGATTTTCTTAGTGTTGGGGATCTACCCTTCACTTTGGAGATATGCTGGAGGAGATCATATTATTTTTTATATCAGATCAGATCCAATTTTCAGATTAGAAAATTTCCATAGATATGTAGTCTTAGATCTCAAATCTACATCTTGTACTTGGTGTTTTGCTGAAAGCCCTAAGGGGGTTCTTTGGATGAGCTTGTATAGTGCATGGATCTGATATAGATCTAGCTTTTTATGCACATAGAAGCTCTAGACCTGATGTACAACCTATTTCTATTGCAGAGGTAATAAAATAAGGCTATCAGGGTATTCCAGCTTTAATACATTGTTGTAACCCCTCTTTTTGCATGATTTTAGCACTATAATGGCTTGGGAAGCTTGTTTAACTAAGCTACCATGATTTGTTTTAGATCTCCTTTTGTATTTGGCCGCTATAATGTATAAATGAATGGATCCATGGGTTGCATTTAACTGTTAATGCATATATTTCGGAAAAATGCGTTTTTAAGTGCATATATTGCTCATTTCCCATTCAGGAATATTACAGATTATGCAGATTTGGAGACGAAGATGATTTAGGGACTTGCTCCCAGCCACTGGAATATCAATATTGGAGAGTAAATGAGCACAATATCAGGAAATTAGGGAGAAATCTTGGAGATATTCAAGGGTGTTTTCCACCCTCCTTAAATATCAAAGGCAGCCAAAGGATCCTCATGAGATCCCCTCCAACAATTTGAATTATAGAGGCAGTCAAGCGACTCAAGATCAAGTGCACTTAAGCCATACTTCAATTTGAGTCACGTGGACTCATTACCTATTTTTTAGGGAGCTATTGGTAGCTTTCCTTGAGGATAAATAAAGCTAATAAAGAGGTAATTAGGGGTCGATTCTTCCATTCCATTCTTGTCCATTCAATGCAGCCCAATCCATTCCATTCCATCCCATGCCATTCATTTTCCATTCTATTAGGTGTTATAGATCAATTTGGGCACCATTCCCAATTAACTAGACATCATCTCCATGACCAATGAATAAGGGTCTATCATTCCCTATCATTTCAGTTGCTACATGCTCTAAGACAAAGAACAAGACAAATCATACATGACTTTCATCTACAAAGGTTTCCAAGATTTGAAGTTTATAATATATCATATGAGAGCTCATCAACATTGCCTATAAAAGGACTAAGTGTGTTGCATATGCAGGTAGCCCCATTCAAGGCTGCTCTGCAAAGCACTTCCCGACACTAACAGATGCGTTGGCCACATTGGGAGTGAAATTCTCATTGTTCTGAAATCTCCACTTGGCCAGTGCCTTTTAGAAGATTTCACATGAGTCAAACTTCCAATCCATGTGTACATTTTACATCTACAAGATTCGGAACATGTCTTTCCTATTATTGGAAAGTCATTGATTGTAAAACTACCTTCAACTCCTTTATAAATTGAGCACAGATCTTAGTGTTTGAGAAGGAAGAATTTGAGTAGAGAAATGCTGGTGGAATTTCAATTGAGGAGTTGATTTGAGTGACATATTGCTGGAGATATTTGCATTGTGATGAGGCTGGGATGTTGCTGGAGATGGTGACACTAAATCAATCACTAGGTTGTAACCTTCCCTTCTATCATTAATAAAGATTACTACTTACTTTTCCACATATGCATTTGTATAAGCTTTGGTTTTCCATATTATAAATTATTATTTGATGTATATGGTTTATGTTTTATTGATTTAACTAAATAAATTGAATAGACATTTGTATTATTGCTATCTTCTGTTGTTTAGTGTTCATTCTTGCAGGAAATATTTTGCACATTTAGTTGGAATTTGAAGCTACAACAAAAGCGACAGAAGGAGACTTGGAAGCACTTGGATTCCAAGTAAGCTTTTTAACTCATTATGTGTGTCTATTTACAGTTAGGAAAGGTAGTTGTAAAGTCTTTAATCTGTTGTTCTAGATGAGCATCTGTCTAGGGAAGAATGCTTTATCCCTAATACAAATTCCACATAACAAATCGATGACTTCGCTGGGGAGTTTACCCTTCATCCTTGGTGTATTTGCCTCTGTTTATACACCTAATAGATTTTACTCATAAATATTAGGTTTTTTGAAATCCAAATTTCCATTAGAAGTGTGTTAAACAACTGTTTTTTTCATTGTACACTACGCCCAACACATTGTTGGACAACACACAATGCTTTGCATAGCACTGTATCCCTTTTAGGCCTGCATTGCAAAGCACTGTCTCTCTTTAGAGACTGCGTTGCCTCCTGAAACCATCCAAATTCCATTGAGTTTTTCATTTTAATTTGTTTCAGTTTTGTTCTTTGTTGTTTTTTGAAAAGTCTGAAGCCTCATATTGACTAGTAGCCTTATTTACTCCTTCCTCCTTTGAAAGATATTTTGTTCAATGTTTATTTAAAGCGTTTTTCTTTATCATTGACGAATTAATTTAAAAGTATTTTCATTGTTGCATTAGATCCATTTTATTTTGAAAAGGAAATTGTCTTAAATTCTTCGTTTCCTGATAGGAGAAATTGTTGTTCAATTCCTCATTTTTCCTTCAAAAGATAAATTATTGTTTAATTCTTCATTTCTCAAAAGTAAAAGGCATTTGTTTTTTTGATTTGATGCACTTAGTTTCCTTTTCTGCATTCATAACATTAAAGGGAATGAAAAGAAAAACCTGCATTTTCATGTAGTGGATTGTGTATTTTGCAAAAGGAACAATTAGGAAAGCTGCATTTTAGTTTGTGCTCTTTGATTTGTTTGCACTCAAATTGATTGATATTACCCTCTAGTAGCTAGTATTTTCATTGAAAAACTCAAAGCGAAAGATTTCTTATCATTTTAGTTTGCATTTTAGGAATTTCCAATACATCATCGCGGTGAAACTTGAAAGGCAAATTGATAAACAAGATCAACTTAAAATTTATCTCAATTTACCTAACAAAGCATTGGAACCATAACGATAACATTTAGAAGTTCTAGGCTAGAGACGTGTTCTGGCATCGTAAAACATAGCAGCTGTCGTTAATTATCTGAAATAAATTCCGAGTGTGATACCTCACTCCACATACGTAAGTATATCTTAGCTTTTCCATGTACTTTCGGGTATATCGGGCGGTGTTACAGTGCGAAAAGTATAAAGGGGTGCTCTCACTATGTGGTTTTGCATCAGACAACACTAATATGGACTTGGGCCTCCACATACCTTCGAGTATATTGGGGAGGACAAATTTTAGGTGTTATCCATCCATAGTGAACCAAGTCGGCCGCCTTGTAAATTGTGATACACCGAACACAACATTCAGGGATATTTCCTGCCCGTACTTCTTGGTTCGCTAGGAGGCATTTTGCAGTTCACAGTTTCTTGGTAAACATTTTTCCTAACATTACCCTTTTATTTTGTTTATTTTTTTTTGGTTAAAATAAATCAGTAATCGTGGAAGAACAAAATCCTTTCCCTCGTCGTTCGCATAGATTAGCATTGAAACCACCTTTACCACTAGAAGTTACTCCTGGTCAGCGAAGGCAACATCACTCTACCAAATAAAGTACTATCAGTACCTCTGGAGAATCATCATCTTCCCATATACCAGAGTTAGCTCAAGTTGTTTCTACACATCCTGGTTCGTCTACTGTTGTCGAGACAGAGTCTTCACAGCTACCCGTGGTCACGATCCATCCAATCTGTGAGACCATACCTCCTGGACCCGACGTTGTTCAACTAGAAATTGATCCAGATCCTGTCCCTTTTTTTCTAGAACATCTGAATCTAGAAGTGGAATAACCGAAAGTTGTTCCTACCTTGGTCATTCCACAATTTTCTGTAGCCATTGAAACTCTCATAACACACAGTCAACCTCCTGAAATATACTTTGGTCCTGACGGTGAATTTCTTCCACCTGGTTTAATTGTGATTGAAGAAATCCCACAAAACGAGACATCTTAACTCCAACCCATTTTGGGGAGGACCTTTACCTATATGAGTATTTTCCTCAATCACCACCCTCTACTTTTGTTGATATTGTTCCTATTCAAACTCCTGTTGATTCAAAAGGGTATACATTTGGTCAAGTAACCATGCCTGAACCAACATCTTTGGTTAGGCCATCTGTTCCAATTACGTAGGTACCTACCCTCGCTACCCTGTCGATGTTTACAACTTCACCAAAGTCATATTTTAATGGTGGCCCTATGGTCCCATCAAGTTATAAATCATTATCTGGAATTTTCTCTGGTGCATCTTCAAAACCATGGACTTTACCAATGTCATCGTCCGGTATTCTAACTAGTAATCCTATATTGAGTATTGAACGACTTGATTCTTTATATACATCATCAGGGCAATATCAAGCTGGTCCTTCTGGGTCTATTCCATCTAGTAACATTTCAACTGGACTCCCTGCATTTGGAGAGCAATATTTTCCGCCTTATTATCCTCCTCATGCTGGGGGCAACCTTTGATCACCCATTATGATAGTACTTTGTCACTTTTTGGTCAACAAAATGTCAAATTGAATATTTGTCAATGGCAGCCCACTCTGCCTATCCAACCACAAATGGTTGTACACTTGTATCAACCATTTCAACCTGTTACACCCACGCCATTTCCACTTGTTAATACATCTTTACCCCTATTACAAAATCAAAATGTTGTACAAAAACCTTTTCAAGCAGGTCCTTCAACTCAATACCCTCCAGTATTGGGTCCACAGAATCCAAATCCTTTGGTTAATTTACAACAACCTGTACCTGGAATCATTTCTTCACAAGTTGGTTTACCATTTTATGGGATGTCACAGCCACAACTAGGTTATACATATCCTCAACTGAATCCAAGTTATCTTAATTTGGGTTATAACATTGGTGGACAGACCCCTTGGCAGCCTTTGGTGCAAATACCTCAAACTTCATTTCAAAAAGTATCATATCCAGGTTTTGGTCAACAGACTCCTCAAGCATTTACTTTTCAAAACAACCCGTATCTGGGTTACCAACAGCAGATTCCTTATGTTGGTGCTCAAAGGCCTGTTTCTCAAGCAATTCCATCATACTCTGGCTATGATCAACCTGACCTTAATCGACAGTTTCCCTTTGTTGCAACTTTAGAGTTACCATATTTAAATCGACTAACTAATGATCCAATCAACTATGCTCCTTGGTGGCCAGTGATACCTCAAAAATTAACCTCGGATATTCCTAAGTTCAAGGGAAACCCTGGGGAAGACCTGTCAACTCATGTCATGACTTATCATTTGTGGTGTTCATCAAACTCCCTGAATGATGATTTTGTTTGACTACGTCTTTTCCAGCGTACGCTCACAGGTTCGGCTGTAAAATGGTTCATTGAGTTACCTAGAGCTTCTTTTGATAATTTCACTCTCCTAGCTACTGTATTTTTGACTCACTTCCAATTACCCACACGATATGAAACTGGAATGGAACTCTTGACCAATTTCAAACTAACTAATGCTACTCATATTTCTTGTCATATTCAAGAGTGGCGTCATCGTCGTAGAATGGTCAAGACATTTGTTCCCGATCAGCTCCTTGTTGAGTGGTTCATTAAGTCCTTGTTACCATCTATAACTAATGATGTGGCTAAGGGTGGCGTCTTCACTAAATAACAGGTTATTGCTCGTGCCCAATATTTAGACTTGATTTAATCTCAGTCTGGCACGCTCTATGAAAAAATACCTAACGTGTCATGACCTACTTTTACTGTTCCTCCTCAATTAAAGGACTCTCACATCGAAGACGACTTGATTGGTACTGCAAGCACACATCATACTATTGCATCTGATCCTGCACCTTCTTCTAAAATTAATGCCATGTCATTTTACAAGGGAAAAAGTGACAGGAAACCCAGAAGTAAGAAAAAAGGGAAATCTAAGAAAAAGCAAACTTCTAACCCGCAGGAAAGACCATATGATCAATCGTTTGGACCAAGGAAAACTCATTATCCATGTATAATCTGTAATGAGGAACACTTTTTTAGGGATTTTTCTCATCGCGTTGAAGTCTCAAAAATCATCAAGACTTCCCATGCGTCAGCTGTGTTGACAAACCCATTTCCAAATCTAGACACATATTTGGTTGCTACGGATCCAGCTCCTAGTTCCCAAGTGTTAATGTTATCTGTCACAAAACCTTCAACATATATTTTTGTGTCAATGCATAATAAAGACTACGGTAGTCAGGCCAGTGATCAACCTACTAACTCAACTACGAATCCGTCTACGGAAATAGTAACACCTACTGCTATTCCTGAGTTGACGATTAAGCCACCAAAGGGAGTTGTTCATAAATCGACATA
Source organism: Pinus albicaulis (assembly GCA_034641835.2). Taxonomy (NCBI): domain Eukaryota; kingdom Viridiplantae; phylum Streptophyta; class Pinopsida; order Pinales; family Pinaceae; genus Pinus; species Pinus albicaulis. The sequence continues at coordinate 1,373,247,906 of CM076580.1, read as the reverse complement.
TAATCCTCGAGCAAGAGCTGCACAAAATTATAATATAGTTGAAGATTTGGCTCAATCCCCTTCAACTATGTTTTTTCTTGAGGTATTACAAAATTTTCCCTCCCAAAAACAGGCTTTATTGTCGGCTATTGGTGGAATTGATCCGACTGATTCTAATCTCGTCGTCTTTAATCATATAGGCTATGTGCCGCAACTACCAACAGAATTGGCATTCTCCATACAAGTAAATGTTCTCAATCACCTTTTTCATCGTACTATTATTGATGAGGGAGCATCTACATGCATTATATCTCTAAATTATTGGAAGTCACTAGGCTCGCCGTGCTTTTCTCAATAATTAACAACATTGAAGGCTTTTTATGGACGTACATATAAGCCTTTTGGTATTATTAATAACCTACATGTTGAACTAGGGGGAAAAATAGTGAATGTTGATGTCGAATTTGTTGATGGATCCCTCGACTACAATATTCTACTTGGAAGGCCATGGGTATAAGCTATGACTGCAATTGTTTCTACATATTTTAGAATGATAGCATTTCCATATAAGGGTACTATCACAGTCATTAATCAACTATCCTTCTTTTCCTCCTCTTTGCAGGTAACTGTAAGTGTTCCGTTCTTTCACATATCCCAACTAGAACTTCAGAACATTGGTGTAGGACTCTTAAAGGATTCCACTCTTATGGGAACCTTTGTATTACCGCTGCCTATGACATCGGCATAAATTGCAAGTATAGAGACCTGCTACATGATCTCTTCCACTCCATCTGGATTAAGGAAGAGCACGAATGATTCTGAAATTGTTACATTGGATGAGTTTCTACCGCCCAACCCCATTGCGCTAACATAGCAATCAATCTATATGGCTTGGGCGGCGAATCTGAAATCAATGTCGCCAGTTGTTTGGGTTGATCGTTCCTTAGATTTTGGTACTCCTTCTAATCCTTTTTCCTCAATGTTCTTGATATATGAGAATATTTTGGAAGTCATGATGTCAAAAGGAGAACCATGGGAAGATTAAAATCATCGTTCCCATATTCCTGATTATGAAGAAAACTATCTTAGTGAACTATATCAGCCATCAAGCAAAAATTTATTTTCGAATTCTTTACCTATTAATGCAATCGATTCCGAGCACAATCTATCAAATATTGAAGAAACCATTTCTATCGATATTTCGACCAAACCTAGCGTTGTAGAAAATATTCATGTTGGTGTACCTTGTTCTCCATCAAAAATTGAATCATATCGCTCTCTATTTCATGAATTCCATGATGTATTTGCTTGGTTTTACGAGGAAATGCCAGGAATATATACTAGTATCTTTGGACACACTATTAATATGTATTGTGATGTCAAACCGATGCGTCAACGCCTTCACCCTGTTCATCCAAAGAAGGCTACTGCCATCAAAGCAGAAGTTGAAAAACTTTTGCGTGCTGGTTTCATTTATCTTGTTCTGCTAACTGAGTGGGTTTCCAATATCATTCCTGTCATGAAAAAACAAGGAACCATTAGAGTGTGCGTCAATTATCGGGACGTCAACATTTCTTGTCGAAAAGACAACTATCCTACTCCCTTTATCGGCCAGATTATTGATGATTGTGCTGGATGTGAAATATTTTAGTTCATGGATGGATTTTCTAGCTACAATCAAATCAATATACACCCAGAGGATCAACATAAGACAACATTCATCTATCCATGAGGCACATTCGCTTATAGGAAACTTCCGTTTGGTTTAAAGAATGCTGGGGAAACTTTTCAGAGAGAAATGGATTATGCTTTCAATGACATCAAGCACATTGTTTAATTGTGTCTAGATGATTTACCAGCACATTCATGAAATCGGAATGATCAATCGATGCATTTGAGAGCCATATTTTTACGCTGCCGACACTATGCTTTCAATGACATCAAGCACATTGCTCAACCGTATCTAGATGATTTACCAGCGCATTCACAAAATTAGACTCATCACCCGATGCATTTGAGAGACATATTTTTACACTGCCGACACTACAAAATTCACCTCAATCCACATAAATGTGTGTTTTGTGCTGGTTCTAGTCGTTTGCTTGGATTTGTCGTCTCAAAATAAGGAATTCGAATCGACCCATTGAAGGTTCAGGCCATTCTTGATTTTCCTACGCCATCATATTTACTTCAGATATAGAAACTTCAAGGAAAGGCTAACTTCCTAAGGAGGTTCATACCCAACTACGCCGAAATGGCTAAAGGATTTACTAGGCTTTTGAAAAAAGGGGTTCCCTTCCATTGGGACCAAGTTGCACAAGCTTATTTTGATGCTGTTAAGGGTACTCTTGTCCAGGCGTCATTAATGTATCCCCCAAATTATCAAAATGATTATTTCCTATATATCGCCGTGACAGAAATGACCATTGCTATGGTATTGGTCCAAATAATAATGGGATAGAACATCCAGTATATTATTTGAGTCGTAATCTCAATGAAATAGAAAAGATTTCCTTAGCAACTGTTCAAGTTGTACAAAGATTTTGCCACTATATCCTGCTCCGAAAAACTACTATCATTTCAGATTGCAACCCCATGACTTATATCTTATCACGTCAATTGCTGGGGGGAAAATATTCAAAATGGATTTTCATTTTTCAGGAATTTGATTTGGAACTCATCAAATCCAAGTCAAAGAAGTATTTAGTTTTGGTTGATCTTCTCTGTGACCTTCCCTCTGATAGTACTGCAACTACGTCGGAACCATCAATTCCTGATGAGTCTCCGTTTCTAATCGGATCATGTGATCCTTGATATGGAGATTTCATCATTTATCTCCAAACTCAAACTTTTCGGCCTAATACCTCTCGCTCAGAAAATTGACATATTCGATACTAAGCAAAATATTATCTGGTCGTCGGCGATACACTTTATCGTCAAGGTGTCGATACAATTTTAAGAAGGTGCCTCACTCACGCGGAGGCTGAAAAGGTTTTAAATGATTGTCATGCTGGGGCTTGTGGTGGACATTTATCAGGATACGCTACTGTGCAGAAGATACTCTGCGTCGGTTATTTTTGGCCTACCATATTTTGTGACTGTATTATCGCGATCAGAAGTTGTCATGCGTGCCAGATTTTTTATCGTAAAATCCGCAAACCGCCAGTGCCAATACATTATGTTGTCTCCGTGGGACCATTTTCGAAATGGGGTATTGAATTCATGTCTTGTAACCCTCGTTCATTCGGGGGGAATGGTTATATTATTGTCACAGTAGACTATTTTACTAAATGGGCCGAAGCGATGCCCACATTCAAAAACACATGACAGACAACTGCATTGTTTTTCTTTAATCATGTTATTGCACGGTTTGGGGTCCCACAGGCTATATTTACAGATCATGAGAAGAATTTTCGAAACCACATGATGGCTAAATTGACTGCCAAGTTAGGATTGTCACATGACAATTCTACTCCTTATTATCCACAATCAAATGGACAAGTTGAGGCTATCAACAAGATTCTTAAACTTATGCTTCAATTAATAATAGGAGTTCGTAAAAGAAACTGGAATTTGATCCTATACTTGGCCTTGTGGCCGTATCGAACCTCAGTGAGAAACGCAACTAGATTTACTCCTTTTCAATTGGTGCATGGTCTAGAAGCTATCTTGCCTATCCAATGTTAAATATCGTCGTTAAAATTCACAATCGACTTGTTACTTGACACCTCAGAAGAAGAAGCACGTCTCCTTAACCTAATCCATCTAGATGAAATGCGTTGTGAAGCCCAATTGGCCAACGAAGCACATAAGAGACGTATAATGGCGCAATACGACAAAAATGTCCAGCCTCACATTTTCTCAGAGGGCGACTAGGTCCTTCTTTATGATCAAGAAGCTAATGTAATAGGTACAGGAAAATTTGAGCCATTATGGCATGGCCCCTATATTGTCAAAAGAGTTATTGTTGAGGGTGCGTATGAGTTGGTTGATTACGATGGAATTCCGTTGGCACAGCCTAGAAATGGGTTGTATTTGAAACATTACTATTCTTAATCATGAGTGTAATAATATTTTGTATTATATTGTATATATATATGCTGTTGATTTGCATTCACTATCTTAGTTTGATTTTAGAGTTTTATTGACATTAGTAATCCACTTTACATTTCATCACAGATGTCTAAATCTTCAGAACCATTTGTTGGATACATTGATGGTGATAGTCGTAGTACGCAGAACCTATTCTCTGCAGCATGGGCCATTTTTTCTCCGAACGACAAGTTAGTGAGTTTTCAAGGGATTTGTATTTGTAGATCGACGAAAAATATCGCTGAGTATATCACGTTGATTGGTATTCTCTCTGATGCCATTTAATTTGGTATTAACCACATAATCATAAGTTTAGACTCACAACTTGTGGTATTACAACTTACTAGTGTTTATAGTGTTAGAAATCCAACACTACATTGTTTGTTCCTAAGAGTTTGAATTTTGGAAAGACACTTTGATTTTATTCAATATCAACACATTTCCAAAAATTTGAACACATTAACTGATTCATTAGCTAATCAATTTTTAGATAGACATTTGCAACATATGTAAAGAAAATATTCACATCATTGAATAGGATTGCACAATAAACATAGGAAAACACATAAATAATATAGATAGATAATTATAGGTTTTTAAAAATATTTGTGCCCAAGACACATTGGTAATATGACCTTAAAATGTATGCAAAATGTCAAAAGTAAACTAGTGGTGCTCATGGTAACATGCTATAGATCTAGCTATCCTACGTAGTAACTGCATCCAACGATTAGGAAGCCCAATAGTGTGTCGCTGCAGTTTCATGGGTAACTCTTCGATCCGGCAATCCGGAATCCTGAAGATAAACCCCTCCATGTGCTGCCAAAGCTCAGACAGAGTCTCAGCCATATCAGGATCCTGAAGCACTGCTCTCCCGACAGCCCTCTCTGCTGGCGCATCTGCTTCACGCTCTGGTTTCTCCACTGGTTGAACTCGACCAACATTTGAATTACATCAAACATTTAGTTTAGTCTTGGGAAAACATAAAAATACAAAAACATTGTATAAACCTTAGAAGGTGCTCAGTGGGGTGCATCAGCAGATCTTTAAGATTGCAATCAACATCAACAGATCTTTAAGATTAAACACATCCACTGTCACATGTTGTGGCTGCATCAGTGTAATTCGTTCTAAGGCAAAAGATATGAGGATTGAACCATAACTGAAATTATTCTTCCTTCCTCCCTTTGCTTTGTTTAGTTGTTATTTTATCTGAGAAATTACAACTTCAGACCAGTTGAAGACTGTTGGCTCCATACACTCAAGCGCATACTGCATATACGATCTATTCTCTACATGTATTGTAATGGTGCCAGCAAGTTTTGCGATCGTGAAAAGGATATTTCTCCAAGGCAAATCTCTAACATCCCAGATGTTTATCTTTCCATCTTTGCTTGGCTCTGCCCCTGGATAACAATGTTGCAAAACATAATATCTCATTGTCTCTCCTCTAAGAATAGACCCTGAGAGTGAAACAGGCAGGCCTCTCCTTGAAAAACCTGTAAGAAAGTATACATCCTTGAATGTTCTGGGAAGCACTTGGTTCTTTATATGAAATGCCTCGATAGCTGGATCCCATGCTCAAAATAAGAACTCCAAGATTTCTATTTTTTGCCTCAGCCCTGACAACCGGAAGTACTTTAGCAGTCCACACTCTCTTAGGGCTCTTACTGTGCCCGGATCATTTAGGGCAATCATATCCTGTTCTTGATGTTCTCTTTCTCTCCATGTAATAGTCATTGTAATCCGATGGAAACCTGAAATACAACCATAAGAACCATTAGATTCCATTAAATTAAAAAAATTGGGCAAACTTTGGGCACAATAATAATAAAAAAAAAATCTAGATTGCGCCCGACGCAGTCCTTAACAAGAGATAGTGCATTGTGTATGAAAGTAGCCTTATATTTACTTGGTGTGCAACGTAGGTTTTGACATCCAAGGGTGCGTTGCCCTATTTTGGGGCATAATTTACCCTAGGGACCTCAAAACTCTAAAAATGTGAAGAAATTGGAAATGAAATGATTACTGAAGGAAAGAGGAGGTTCATGGCACTAACCTGGATCAAACGGCAACGAAATATGTCCACAGAAACGATCACAATCAACAGCTGAAGTTCGGGGGCAAAATCAGGTTCAGAGCTCCAAAATGAAAATGGTAACTTTGGAATGGTAAAAGTGAATAGTAAAACTACTTTTAATAGTCATTTAATTGTTTGCAAATTATATTTCTTGCTATGACTATGGTTTTATTATGTTTTTTATCATGAAACATGTATTTTTAATCCATTTGATGTTGTTCTGAACAGGCTTTACAATTGATGAATAGATTAGTCGTGAAAATTTATTTCAAGAATGATTTGACCACAAAGCATACTCTTTCTCCTTATTTTCTGAGCTTTGTTAAAAATGAAAAAGGATTCGAAGAACACTTTTATCTCTTTTTCGAGCTTCTATAACAACGAAAAAGGAACCCCTGGAGTCTTCTTTTAGCTCTTTTCAGACTCCGATAATATGAAAATATTGCCGAGCATTTGTCTTTTCGAGCTCGTAAAAGTAAATGAATTGATATCTACTTAGTATAAGTTTAACCCTTTTCCAGACTGAGATATAATATTTACGAAAAAGGAATATCTTGGTTAAACATGACCAAAGAGGTTCTCTCAAATATTATTTTACACTTTTTCGGATCTGAGTGAAAAAATTAAGAAAAAGTACTTATGGATTTTTCTTTCGTCCTCTTTTTCAAACTCTCTAAATAAGAAAAAGGACCGGGCTATCACTGTCGTTAAGCTCGTTAAAACATAAAATAGTGACAGGCTTGTCGATCATGGCAAGAATTGACTTTCATTCATTGCTAGAATTGTTAAATTATTAATAGCGATACTTTATTCACCCAAAGGGTTGAATTATAGATCAAGCATATGTTATCCTCCTCAAGCTTGTTAAAAAATAAAGAGGCACTGGTCGACAAATGACTGGAAATTTTTTTACGGTAGCAGGTCACTCTTGAACATGACACTTCACTCCATCAATGTGACTGTTTGGGTTGGGTAATCTTCTTGATGGTTCATTCATACCTATGGTTCATCATACCTTCACTTCATTTTTGGGTCAATGCTGCGAAATCATCTCAGTGTCGCCGATATGTTCAAGAGAAGTCATCCAGTGAATACTCATCCTTTTGCAATACTCATAAAACTTCATTCTCATGACCATCATCCCTGAAAATTGCTATATCAAGTCATACATTTGTCTCTGAAATCAGTAACTCTCGTTTCGCAATAAGGTGGCTTCCTGTCAACGACAAATCATTATGCAGGAATTTCACTGAGAAACATCAGATTCTAGTACTGCGAGACTTGTTACAGCATCGACAAGATCCTCGCTTCCAGACTTTTGACCAAAATATTTTGTTTGGCATTTGACATCAAATCATCTATTCACGCTTTACAAAATGTACTGCAGTACCTTGAGGGCCATTGGCATCAATGGTGGTTCTCTCATGTTTGTTAACATCTCACATCATTGGCTGGTAATCAAACGATGTCTTACCATGTTCGACTACATATCATATATTTGCATGGCTAGACTTGAACCCGAATGCTTGAGTAAACAAGATAAGAAGACCCCAGATCTAGTTTCATCCATCTGGGCTGCAATTTTAGGATTGTTGTACACGTCATCTATACGGTGACCTTACATACAGATTGTCATCCAAACATGGGTCTATATCTGTAGGCATGTTTGTATTGGGAAACATTCCAATATATATGACTTTCTAAATTATGTACATCTTATTAGATTGTTTATGTGCTAAACATGGGAATGGAATGCCCACCCTAAAAAATTATGATCAAGAGGATATATCATGATATAATGTATTGTAAGATTGATGCAGGTCGCCACTCCACTTCATCTCCAACCCATCACAGTGTAAAGCATCTCAATCAAAATATTGTTATTATTATTATGAATTCATGCTTTAGGGGGAAATTGTTATAGGTAAATTTGGGCACCATTCCCAATGACCTGGTTAACTGGACATCATCTCTAGGACCAATGAATAAGGGTCTATCATTCCCTATCATTTCAGTTGCTACATGCTCTAAGACAAAGAACAAGACAAATCATACATGAATTTCATATGCAAAGGTTTCCAAGATTTTAAGTTTATAATATATTATATGAGAGCTCATCAACGCTACCTCTAAAAGGACTAAGTGTGTTGCATATGCAGGTAGCCCCATTCAAGGCTGCTCTGCAAAGCACTTCCCGACACTCGTAGGTGCGTTGGTCACATTGGGAGCGAAATTCTCATTGTTCCAAAATATCCACTTGGATAGTGCCTTCTAGAAGAGTTCACATGTGTCAAAATTATAATCCATGTGTCCATTTGACATCTACAAGATTGGGAACATGTCTTTCCTATTATTGGAAAGTCATTGATTGTAAAACTACCTTCAACTCCTCTATAAATCAAGCACAAATCTTAGTGTTTGAAAAGGAATAATTTGAGTAGAGAAATGCTGGTGGAATTTTAATTGAGGAGTTCATTTGAGTGACATATTGCTAGATATATTTGCATTGTGATGAGGCTGGGATGTTGCTGGAGATGGTGACACTAAATCAATCACCGGGTTGTAACCTCCCCTTCTATCATTAATAAATATTACTACTTACTTTTCCACATATGCATCTGTATAAGCTTTGGTTTTCCATATTATGAATTCTTATTTGATGTATATGGTTATGTTTAATTTATTTAACTAAATAACTTGAAGAGACATCGATATTATTGCTATCTTCTGCTATTTAGTGTTCATTCTTGCAGGAAATATTTTGTGCATCTAGTTGGAATTTGAAGCTACAACAAAAGCGACAGAAGGAGACTTGGAAGCGCTTGGATTCCAAGTAAGCTTCTTAACTCATTATGTGTGTCTATTAATAGTTAGGAAAGGTAGTCGTAAAGTCTTTAATCTATTTTCTAGATAAGTACATGTCTAGTGAATAATGTTTTATCCGCAATACACAATTCCACATAACATTAGGGTTTTGTTGTTTAAGACCCTCGGGATGTAATAACATTTCATTTTTAAAGCAATGAGTAGACAAACTCTATTTTATTGATATAATTCCAGAGAGATGGGCTCATGGGTTAGGGTCTGTTAGTGTCCCGTGATTTGGCTGATTGGCAAGCCAAATGACAGTGTAACATCAAACCAATCTTTGGAGCCCAATGACCTAGCCTTCCTGGACTCAGAGAGGGCTCTCTCTATTTGTGTAAGGGATATCTGTGTGTTTGCTTATTGTGTTCTTGATTTTAGGCTAGTTATGAAGTAGGTTTTTGGTTTTTAGGTTGTGAGGGATGAACTGATCAAAGACTAAGATAGGTAAAAAGACGTCAGATCAATTGGGCTATGGGGTCAAAAAGGTCAAGAAAGCTATTAGATGGTGATACAAGGTTGTTGAAGGGCCAATTTGATTCGAGGTAAAATGGATCTTTGGGAAAAATGGAGTGAGATGGACACTAAATTTGTGAAAAACAAAGGATTTCAAACATAAATAGTTTAATAGTTGACATAAACATGGTAGGGCTAACCATTAATCATGAGAAATGTAACTATAAACTGATCAATGCATAGAAATAAACATTCAAGCCATGCATAGAGATATATGACTCTCTAACTTTAGGAAATGGCTATCAGACTTTGGGGAAATACATTTAAGACAAACAAACAACTCAAATCACTATGAGGAAATGCCTAAGCATAATATTTCAAGCTGTTGGGCACTTTGAAGCAAGATTGCATAGCTTTTAGGCAAAGGGCAAGATCATTACAAGACCTCCTTGGTTCAACAAATGACAATCTAATCAATCAAAGAAAGGTTTCAGAGGTGGAGCTATGACTAGCCATGAGTAAGCAGGGCATACCGTGAATCATAATTAGCATGCATAAAACCATAAATGAAACAAGCAAACAATATTCTTCAGTTATCAAAGAGAAATCAAGGATTCTTTGATATGACTAAGAAGGAAGAAAACATAGAAGCTATAAAGAAACAAGAAATTTGAGGTGCCTCCAAGGGCATGTCTCAAATCTATTCTCTACTGTATTATAGCAAGCAAGAACATGGAATTATGAATGAAAACTAAGAAACAAAACAGAGAGACAGACACTATACCATTCTACCAAGTCATGGAATCCAACAACAGTCCTCTTTCATCATCCAAAAGCACTCAAGAAACTCTCCAAATGCATGAGACAAGTGTTTCTTCCAAGCTCGTATAACCATATACTGCTTCTATTCATCAAGTTCAACCTCATTTACAATGAAAGCCTTTGGAATATATAGGCCAAATTGAGGAAAACCTCCTAGTTCAACTTGCAATCTCATTGGCCTATCCAAAATATCTAATTTTGTCCTTGAGGCTTTGCAAAGCCCAAGGCACAAAATATCTAATAAAATATCTCAAAAATGCTAAAAAAAAAGATATATTGAATTTTCATAATTAATCATGCAAAAAAGTAGCTAAACGCACATGAGGAAAAGTCACTTTAGAAAGGTTCATTTTTTACAAAAATACTTAAGAAATATATCAGCAGAAAGTCCTCTGACTTGCCGACAACTTTTGGAGGCCTTCCCGATGTCAAAATGAGGCCCGTGATGGCTCGTTGGAAATATCTGAATGTATATTTTTTAAAAAAATTTAGTTTTCTCTAAACTGACCATTTGAAGTCCATACAAAACTGACCTGTGTGTAAAAACCCAAAAAATAGACCTTGCTGATAAACGGGGCAGAGTGTAGAAAAAGTGAGTGTTTTACGCCATTTTGGGGGAGCAAATCATCTTCAATTGATCTAAAAATCGCTGAGTATATGAAGCTGAAATTATGGCATCCAAATATACCATTTTCATCCTTTGAGGATGCACCAAACAGAAATGGCGATGCGCATGATTTTTAGCCAAAAACCCAAAAGTGACAAAAAACCAAAACTAGTTGAATTTCGCCCAATTTTGGTGAGCATGACCCTCAAGGGTTTTCAGAAACATGCTGTGAAGCAGAGGCAAAAATTTGGAGCTTTGAGGTGTCTTTCTTCAATTTTGGTGCCGGGTGCCTCCTTTGAGCCTCCTTGAGTTTTTCCTCTGTGGCCTTCAATTTCTGCTGGGCAAATTGATTGAGCTTCTTATAGTGCTCGGTCATCCTCCGTTGAAGGTCCAAATCTCTATTTTCCTTCTCCACCTTCTTTTCTAAGTGATCATTCACCCTCTCAATCGATGCTTCTCGATTGTTCTCTATCTCTTGGGCAAACAAAGTAGAGAGGAAAAGATTGGAGACGGGCAACTTCTTCCTCCTTTTGTTTTTGAAGGGTTCTTTTGAGTCCCATGGTTCTTGGCCTCTTTCTTCTAGGCTGATCTTCATCTTCACTCTCATTGAACTCACCCATGTGTTGTTCCAATCTAACTTGTGCCTTGGAGGCCTCATTTTTGTATTTGATCGCCCGTGTCTCATATACCGCCATGTGGACACTCATCTGTTTATTTTGAATTTACAGAAAGTGATTGAAGTTTCTAGCCCTCTCTAGATCCGCCCTCAAAGCATCAATTTGGCTTTCTCTATTGATCAAAAGAGTCTCTAGGATTTGGGCCTCATTGTCGCTATGATCACTTTGGATTTGAATTGTGTCGAAGTCCCTCTCCTTTTCATGGCTGCTTTCTTCTTTCTCCTTTCCCTTGCTTTGGGTGGCTCTTTTGGTCTTCCTCCTCTTTGGCAATTCAGCAATGGGCTTCTTGGGAAATTTACCCTTGCTTCGGAGGGCCCTAGTAAAATTTGGAGTTACAGCTTTAGGCACCCTTTTCCTTGATGTCCAGGGCTTGGCCACTTTTGGAGAAGAGAGCATGGCCCCTTGCCTAGGAGAGGCAGCTAGCACATGCTCTAGTGGCTCTTTGCCCTTGTTACTTTCCTCATCATTATTGCCACTGTTTTGAGTTTGTTCATGGCGCTGCTCTTCATCACTGTGCTGTACCTCTTCATCATGCTACTGTTCTTCTTCATGAGGCTGCCTTTCCTCACTGTGCTACATCTGTTCATCATGCTGCCCTTCCTTATCTAGCTGATGTTTATCATCATGCTGCTCATCATCATCTTCCTCTTCATCATGCCCTTCTTCCCCTTGCTGCTCTGCCTCTTGCTGCCCTTCTTCATCATGATGTTCCTCCTCTTCATCATGCTGCTGTTCATCTTGATCTTCCTCCCCTTGCTCATGCTCTTCTTGCTCATCATGCTATTCTTCTTGTTCAATGGGAAATTTGAGCTTCTTGGGAATGAGCTTGCTTGAAGAAGGCGAAGGATGGTGAGTGGAAGGAGAAGGAGATGTATGGAATGAAGGAATAGTGGCAAAATTTGGATGTGCAATGAAAGTATCCCAAGAGATTTCCTTCTTCTCAAGCTGATGAAGAATAATAACCTTGATGAGGGAATGATGGAATAGGCAGGCTGTCTGCTGAGAAGGAGGTTTCTTCTGAATAGTGGAGACCATTTGGGTCATGTGAAATGCATGAGAAATCGGACATGGTAAGCATAGACTCGGGATAATCCTCCCTTGCAAGTGAAGTATTTCATGATTATCTTCATGAGGGGGGCATAGCTAGTCAACAAATATGAGAAGGGAAAAATGGATGGACATGTGTCTCTATGCTTAGGCTTCAGAAAAGGTTTGTATTGTTTTGAGTCTATGTGGATTTCTTTAAACCACTTCTCTCCGACATAAGGGATTTTGGTGGCCTTGGAAATGGACATTGGAGAGAACTTGAAATCCAAGCCTGCCAGCTGAAAATTCTTCTCTTGAAATCTCAAAGCACAAAGATGTGTCAAAGGGGAATAGATTTTCACCTCCTGCACCCTTTGACAAAACTCTAGACACCCAACCTCATGGAAGTTAAATAGGACTGATGGATGAGCATTTACCTCTTCAGTTGAAACAGGCTCAAACCTCCTGTGAAGGCCACTTCTACTGTCTTGCCTGGGAGGCATTTTGTTTTGAGCACTCTTTGCTGACTGACAAAAACAATTTGTCTCAAATGGTCCTTGAAATGGCTTCTCAAGCGCACACCCTGTCCTCCTTATCAATCACTGTTTGTCCTCTTTTATGCCAAACAACAAGTATTTGTTAAATGAAACAAAAACAACTTATCACTGTGCTTGGGAAAAGTCTTGAAAGGTGAGTTTGTGGTATCTCAGTTTGAACAAGGATCTTTTGTCTATTCACTTTTTCTTTTACAAAAGTAGACAAAACTCCCTCAGCTGATCTGAAAAGCCTCTCACACACTCTGCTTTCGGGACTTATAGAGGCTGCACATTGTTCAATATTTCACCATACAGAGAGGACTTTGAAATGACAAAGCTTTCAAATTATGATCACTGTTTTCCCCTTTGATTTTGTAGATAGGGGTTGTTTTTGTTTTACCACAGTTAGGACAACCTTCAACAATTATGGGATCTCTGCTCAACACAGGAAGAAAAACATATTTCTAGACTGACTTTGGGACCTTCAAACACAAATTTTGCTTTTTTGAACTATGGGAGCTGCACAGAGTTTGTTGTCTCATAACATAAAAAAGGAAGTTTTATTCATCTACCCAGCCTTCATCCTTTAGAACCATACTCCTTCACTATCATTGTCTTTGAAAAACAATAAGGGCTTCTTAAGACTATTTCAACACTTTCCTCTATCACTTGAAATGGTCTGTGTCATTTACAGCCCTAACCAACTTTGTTTTTGATCAAAAACCCTACCCTCCTTATCACTGCTTCTTGTCTTGTGCTCTTTATATGACAAACTGTTCTTTAAAGCCACTGTTTATCTCATGGTTTTTGGAAGATGAAATGCTTTCAAAAGCACTATTTCTCCTTATAAAAAAATACCCCTTCAAAATTCAAATTTCCATGAAGTGATGAAAAATACTTCAAATAAAAGCCCAAGGGCTTTGGTCGATTGCTTGAGCAGCTTTAGAGCTTGTTAGAAGGCAAAAGGAGTGAGCGACACGTTTACTGGAAAGAACGTCGTGCAGTGGAGGGGTGTCGGGTCGGCCTTCGGGTAGTAGGTGACCAGCGCTACAGGCGCGCCGCACAACAATAGAAAGCCTGTGTATTTTCTCTTCTAAACGTGGCGCACAGGCTTTAAGCCTTAAAAAATTCTGAAATTTTCTTGAAGTCTCGTTTCTGTCCAGTGAGAATTCGGGGGAAAACATTGTATGCGTTTGAATTTGCAAAATGAGACTTTGCCAATGGTCTCTTCACCTTTTAAATGAACTCAAACATTTGTATCTATTTGCAAGGGTTTTGGATTCCTTTTGAAAATGCTTTTGTTACATAGAAAACTCACCTCACTGTCTTTTTCACTTTTTAGCCTTTCACCATTTCAAAAAAAAAAAAAATTTATAAGCTCTTTGCTAAAACAACCATTTCCTTTGGAATAGAAAATACAAGTGGTATTTGTAATTTGGTCAGTATTTTAACCAGCTGTCTTGCTACTTTTAAAACTATATTTCCTTGAAACTTCATAAAAGAACTTTCACTTGAGAATACTCATTAACATAAGGCTGTTGCTTAACCTTTGAAACTATTTGTAAAAACTCTGTTCACATGAAATGGAAGGAGTGTTAAAACTTCAAACTTGGACTGTTGTTTATAGAGGAGTCTATTGACAAAACAACCTTGCAGCTCCTTCAAAACAACACTTCAGACATATTATGAGATCTTTATCTTTATCAACTGATGAAGGCCCCTTGATATGAATATAAAACTTTTTCGAGCATCTATTTAACCATTTGTATGAAATGATTTGTATGGTGAAAAGCTCAGGGGAACTGACCCTCTGCCTTTTGTGAGGGAGGCCATTTTCAGGTTGACAAACCAAATGTTATGGTGTTCGATGGTTGATCATTCCCATTGTATAGGCTCAACAGCAAGGGTTTATAAATTTTCTCTACAAGCATCAAAAACAAAAACATCCACAGAGGCTTATGTGTGCCAACTACACAAATTTCAATCTTAAGAACCTGCCCATCCTGAAGTTCACAAGTGCAAAAATAAAACTATTCTTGGTCCATATCAATAACTTGCAAGGCTGGTATTTAGAATGGGTAATTAATCTCTTTTATTTGAAACCCCATTTGAAACTCCAAGTGAAAAGCTCTGCTATAAATAGTCTTCAACATCAAGGCAAATGACTAACCTTGGATTGCCAAAGTAATATAGTCTTCAACTTTTACGCAGATATAGCAGGGGATGATGAGCTGAAGTTGAATTGTAAACATTGGAAAGTTCTCCCTTTGTTCCTCTGTGAAGGATATTTGTAAGAATAGTGAATTTTCATTCATTTTACCATTTTTTATAGCAGTACTTTTGGAAATCTCTGCCACACTGAAAAAAATGCTCTTCATCCTCAAACAATGGTGAGCCTTCTACTTGTTTATGAAGGAGGCCTATGTTTGACAACTGCCTAGGCTCTTTTCATCCCCTGTTATAACCAAATGAAGAATGTCCATGAACAAAATGTGAATGGTTCTCTTTGTATTTATTAGCAGAAGTCAGTTTAAAACCAAGATTATTTTACTTCCTTGGCCATTTATATGAGGCTGTCTTTAGTCAAAAATCCACCTCCGAATTCTTCTTTGAAGGAGACTCTTATAAACATAAGAACAAAGGTTTTTAGCATCATTGTATTGACCATATTTTTGCTTAAACACCATTTGAAATCTGTTGATGTATCTTTTGCTCATCCTTTGGAAGGAAGGTGACTCATCATTTCTGAAGTCATCTAAAAAACACCTTAACTTTACACTTTTAAATGAGGTTACATCTCTGTTCCTGGCCCTCTGCTTGTTAAATGAAGGAGGCCTTCAACCAATGACCTGACCATCTGCTCATACTTGGAGGAGGTTTTACACAGTCATTTAACCCTCTGCTCATGCTTGGAGGAGGTTTTACATAGTGATGCCATCTTATCTGCTTTCAAGCAGTGCCATCTTTCCTTTCACTGCCTATTCATAGTTCAGCAAATAAAAGTGACAAATTGACAATATGCCATGAGGGGAATTTCTCTAAGACATGTAATCCTGCTGTTAAAATACCTTTATGCATCCTTAGACATCAGAAGCAACTTGACCAGTATCTGCAGAGTATTACTTGTTATTCATAAGTCACTAACCTTTTGACTGTGTTTGCAGGAGCTTATTGAAATAACTCTTTGTCTAGTACTTGCATCCCAGGCTCAAAACCATATGAGAAGCAGCTGTCTCCTGATGTTAAGTTTAATAATGTATTCTGGAACACTGGTACACTTCTGCTCTTGAAAAATACATTGAAAGACTGTAAATCCACCTAATATCATTTTGACCTGTGGCATATGCACTGCTGAGACGTCATGGTTTGTTAGTGGCGCGACTTAAGAGTATATCAAGCTTTATTTGCAGAATAGGAAGGTTATCTATGACTAGTTGATATTAGACAGAGGTTCTTTTGGCTTTAGGATAGTTTGCCAAGGGAGGATCGCCTAAAGCGCCACTACCTAACTTAGGGGGGACTTTTTGGACAAATTTGGAGTATTCTCTTTGGAGCTGATGGACAAGTTTTTATGACTAAGAATATATAGGGCTTGACAATTAGGTTTTATCTCATCATGGGCTGATTTTAAAAGGTAGGAGGGAAAAAATGTTTATGGGTGTTTTCTAGCTGGCAAATTTGACAAATTGGAGATCAGCTGCTAGAAAACTTGGCTTTAAAAACTAGTCATCATCAATAGGTGAAAAATACTGATGACTAACAGTGGCTCCATTTGGGGAGGGTAGCTCCTTTTCAGGAGGTGTCCGGAATTTCAGATCTTGGTTCTTTGAAGACCAGTGCCTTTATCCATTGGCTCAAATTTCTTTCTTCCTTGATGCTATTTCTGAAAATTGACAGCATGATTAGCATCAACGATATTTCTACCTACCCCACTATATTTCCTAACATTTTTTCTTCTTTTGGGTGCATTTGGACTAGCAACCCTTTGACAAAATATTTTGAAAAATGATACTATCTAATTCTACCCTTATATCCGCCGGGAGTTCAGATTAAGCATATGAACTCCTTTGTTTCTCTACCTATGCTAGATCGACTGTCAAGGTTAAGCTGTTTGACAAGATTTTATTCTCTAATCTAAAACATGAAATTGAAAAATGACCAAATCAGGATTAGACAGTTTGATTTGTCATGTACTTGTGGCATGAAAGACAAGCTGCACACAAATATTATTTTGCATAAAATAAAATCTATAAAAACAAGGCTAGGATACAGAATTTGTTTTTCATCCCTGCTTTCCTCTTTGGTTCTGTTTTGAGCATGTGGAACTAGTATCTTTTCCTAATCTACTCTCTTTGATAAGTCAATCTTACACAATGTTGACTATCTTTTCCTCTCACTAACTTATCAGCAAATAAATTTAAAACATGTTCAGTTATGATTTGGCTAGATAACTGAACAAGACATTTGAGCACTAGTAGCGGCATTTAGACTTGCACGCTTTCCGAATGACTATTTTTTGAACATGGGGATTTCTTTCTATTTTTCAAACCACCCTCTTTTTCTATTTTTCTATTGTTTTTGAATTTTCTGTTTTTGATTTATTTTTCAAACAATGGTATATACAATGATTGAAAATGTTTTAACTCAGAAATCTTGGAAATGGTGAAACTTAAGCATCCTATCTTCATAAGGATCTCCTACCACTCTTGGTCCACTTAGCTCTTGAAAATAAAAATTTGGAAAATTTTCTCTTTCAAGCATAACATAAGGATTCATGCATGAATATTTGAACAACCCCGTATCTTCCCGTTGTACCACTTTAAACCTATGATTTCCACTCCTTCTTTTGCTGTACATATTTTTCAAATAATGCAGATATTCTTTGTCATTTTTGAAGTATATGATGACATCATCAAGGTATGTCAGAATGCAGAAATTCAGAACTAGAAACATGGCTTGAAGGAGCATGTTTTTGATATCCGGTGGTTTTGCAATTCTGGGTTTGAAAATGGAACTACTTCCAGCATCCTTGAAAAATTCTTGGAGCTGTCTGCTTTGAAAAGGAATTATTTGGCTATATCCTGAAACATTATTTTGCAAAGACACATGATTAAAAGCATTTATCATTGGTATATCATGGTATTGGGCAGGAAGGATATAGTTTCTGTCACAAGGGTGTGTATTAGTATTTCTAAAATCAAAGCAAATCTTATGACCAACTGTTTTACCTTTGACTACTACTGTTTGGTCAAGATTTTTGTATTTTCTTTTGTCGAAGTTGTTTCTTGGAGTGATGGCAGTGGCATAGTTCTTCTCACTATTTTCCCTACATGAAGTAGTATTTTGAGCAAGATTGCAAATTCTGGCAGTTCTAAGTCTTTGGTGGAGTGGCAGAATGCTAGCTAGTTCAAACAACTCAGGTATATTTGGACTGCAGTGATCATATCCTTTCATAAGAAGTTTTTCAGAAATTTTTTCTGGATTTGGAGCTATTATGGCTAAAGTCAAGGTTTCATTTGAAGGAGTAGAGCTATGTGATAGCAAATCCCTAAGGTATGGTAAGAACATTAAGCTTCCCTGCCCCTGAGTTCCAAAGAGGTTTGTGATATAGATGTCTTCTAATGCCTCTGTTTTGAAAAAGTTTCCTGATGTTACTGCTGATGTTTGCCTAAGGTTTGAGCAATTTTCTTGATGGTACATAATGGTTTGTGCTTCTTGCTCTATCCTTGTTTCAAAAGGAACAAACTCTCTTTCCTCAAGACACATCTGCTCATGGTCATGATAATTTTGAGCGTCTAGTTCATCATAGAGAACTTGGGGAAGCTGATGAGGTGGGTCTATGTTTGTTTCAAATCCTTCTGACTATTCTTCAATGTCCTCATCAGTGTGTAAAATGAAAGAGTTCAGATCAGAATGCAAAGAGTACATCGGGATGTTATCTGGCCTTTCCTGACTACTGACCATATATTTCATGTGCGATTTCCGATAGAGTATTCTAGTTTGGTTAAACACAGGAATAGTGGCATAGTTAATATCAAGTTGAATATTTCCCTGAAGCTTAACTCCCCAAGTTCTGGATAAAAGCATTCCATACTTGGGGGGAATGTATGCTACCACTATGTCCATGATCAGGTGTTTTGCGGGTATTTGGGCCAAACTGAAACAAAGATCTTTGATCAAGCCTAGACATTTGACTCTACTCGAATCAAATGAATATAAGTCTTTATATGGTCTTGTGATTTCTAGGCCTAATATTTCCATCACAACCTTCGGCATGAGATTATGCGAGTCCCCGGAGTCTAGCATGGCATTGTGTAAGATTTGGTCATGGATATTCAAACTGATGTAAAAGGGAAGAGTGGTTCCTTCTTGGAATTTCCCTTCTATTTTTGGACCAAACAACACTTCAGGAGTGTCATCAACTAGATTAAGGGTGTTTGCATCATTTCCTATATTCAGGACCTTTAACACTTGGGATTTATAAGAGCTTTGGGCGATAAGTTCAATGAGAGGCATGGTAATCTTTATTTTGGTGATTTCTCCCTCAAAACTGGAGGGTGCTTGTAGTTTAGACATGTTTTCTTTATTTTTTTCAGCCATGACTTTCTCTATGTTTTGAGTTTGCTGATTTTGTTTCGGAATTTTTTTTAACACAACCATCTCAGGAATATTTGTGGAGGTACTAGGAGTATCTCAGCCAAGACTTGTTTGAATGGCTTTATCTTTATTTTGGTCAGTTTTCTTGACCATGATTTTGTTTCTATCCACTGCTTTTTTAAGGATGGTATCAGGGGTTTTAGCAGTGTCTGAGCTACCTTTCTTGGAGTTGTCTTGGTTTTTTATGCTTCTTAGGTCATACTGCATGTGAGATTCTATTATGGCATTCTGAAAATCTATGGCAGGATCTTCGGGATCTTCATAGTTGGTTTCATCTTGATTCAGAGAGAAGAACGCTTGTTCTTCTTCTGTGAGGTAAACCTCACTCTCATTATCAGAACCTATGAGGTTCAAATGATTTTCATCAATGGGTTCTGTATCCCTTTCATCTTCTTCCAAATAATTTTCATTAAAGGGTGGCCTAATTTGTTGGTAATTTTCCCTTGGTTTGTTTTGAGGCTATTCCCTCCTAAAATTTTGGTTCGGGTTTCTGTTTGGAGGGTTTGGTTGGTTGTCCCTAAGAGGGGTCTTTTCACTTATCTTTTCCCACATTTTTGCCATGGATCTAACCAAGTCATCTATTCTAGGATCTAAGGAAGGGGCTAAAGTGGAGACCTCATCTCGGTATGTGACTTTCCTTTCTAATCTGGTCCTAGCTCTCTTTTCTGCTAAGTTGGCTTATGCACTTATGGCCACTTTTTTCATTTCCTCTGAGGTAGGGGGTCCTTATCTCTTAGTTGATAAGTCATGTCTAGGTCAAAGCCTTCGGGGAAATTTGCTAAGGCTGAGCCAAGTGGAGGTTTGAAGTGAGGCGGGAGGGCATTATAAACACTATTGAACCTATTGCAGTATCCCTGGACACTTTCCCCATTTTCCCATTTTAGATTGTTATACTATGATAGGATTTGAATGGGGTTCTTTTGGATTTCCCACTTATTTATGAAGGTTTGGTAGAGTTTTGGGAGATCGTGGATGCTGTTTGGAGTTAAGCTCTTAAACCATTTTTTGGGTTCTCCGCCCAGGCTTTGGGTGAACATCCTCATTCTGATTGTTTTGTCTTCTATTTCCATGTATTCAAAGGCATCGCTAATTCCATCTACATGTTGTTGAGCTGTGGTAGTCTCAACTCCGGTAAAGTGCAGGATTTTGGATTGATAGTCATTTTGTAAAGGAGTCAAAGGGTGTGGAAACACCAAGGGTGCATACCAGGCTGCCATGGCGGGAGCTAATAGATGATGTACAAAATGAGGGTTTGTAGGATGAGTTGAGGTGATTTGAACAGTAGTGGTTTGGATGGGTGTGGTGGATGTACTTGGGTTAGTAATCTAATTTTGAGCAGATCTGGGGTGGTAGGAGCCAAAGTGATGGAGAAGCTAAAAGTTAGGAGGTGTAGTAGGCGAGGCTTCTCTACTAGGACTCTGTGGCAGATCTAGGGGCTCAAGATCATCAAAGTTTACCTTACTTTGTGACTTGCTTCTAAAAAGGGTTTTTGCTGATTTTAAGTCAAATGGGGAATCCTGCAAGGCTGTGAGGTGTTCAGGTACTGATCTTGCTTTACGGATGGACCTATCGGTAGCTGAATTTCCAGTTTCGGAAGCTTGCCACAAAATCTTCTCTGGGTCATCTACTATGATAGGGGGATTTGGGTTTGGATGAGATCCGGTGTTGATTATTTGTGAAGCCAGAATTCGAATCTAGAGTTTAGAGAGGATGGTATTTGTGATAGTTTCGGATGGATGTCCTCTCTAGGGGTTTACTAATGTGAAGGATGGTCAAAACAAAAATGAGGATTAGTGGAGTCGCCAGGTGGATTTCTGTGAGAACTATGGTCCACCACCAACACTATCAAAGATGCTTTCGGGAAAAAGTTTTCTAGCAAACTTTGAGATGAAGACTGTTAGCCACCTATGAAATTTGTTATAGCAAAAGGTGGCTAAAACTTTTTTGGAGCCTTCAAGGAACAAATTTTATTGCTAAAAAGTGTTATCTCTTGAAGACTCTTGAAGACATCATCTCCTCTGTCCAAAATATTCATTGCTGTTCCCATTTCAAAGCTCAGAAATTCTGATGTTTTCCATGAAGAAAGACTGCTGCAAAAATCCATTTTCCCCTTTCCTCCACTCAAAACTAACCTCATTTTTACCCCTTATTCTCCACAAAAATCCTTCATTTTCATATTTTCCCCACATCCCTTCCATTAAAACCCCTTTGATAAGGTTTAAGACTCTTTCTTTGCCTTATCGGAACCCTCAAAATCCTTTGAAAACCATTGAAAATCATAAAAATACAATTTTTTGTATAAAGACTTAAGCACCCTTGGGCTAAGTCCTAAACCACTTCCCCATTATATGCCCTGGCGCTGGAACCAAGCGCTAGACCCATCGAGTGCTTATTGCATCGGAACTTCCGAACAAACGCAAGTTTTTTGTGTGTGTGTAAACATTGAAACCTCCGATTGTGATGGCCCGATTGCGCAATCGCATCACCCCATCTCCGATTGCGATGGCCCGATCGCGTAATCCCGTCGACATTCCTCGATCGCGCCAATCGCATCAGAGATATATTTTGTTCCTTTACATTTCTCCACCTCCGATTGACATCCCTCTGATTCACTCCCCACCATTGATCTAACCCTCAGATCAACGACCAATGCTCAATCGCTCTGTCATACTCCAATTTCATTACCCCGCTGATTGCGATCTCCCGACGCATCTCCCACCGTCGATCTGATCTGCAGGTCGATGGACTTTGTCTAATCACATTGGAGTTTTCCATCGGGTGCGTCTAATTACTTTACTTTGCCCCCCTCCCGGATCACTCCCGACCATTGTTCTATCCAAGATCAACGGATCTGACTTAATTATCCACCGCTTTTTCATCCAAACCACTTCCATTTGACTCCACGAACAGATATACACCGTTGGTTGATGCCATCCAACGGCCACGCTCCTCCCCACACCCTCTGAAGCAGTAAAACCCAAACAATTTAGGATTTCATAATTAGTTTCGTATTTTGCAGGTGTTTAATGGTTTATCCATTATATTAAAGAAATGCCGAAGGCCGGGAATGACGATTCCCGTGCCTTTGATTCATCAAAGGAAACCATTCGCAGGGTTCAAACTCCACGTCTCATCGATGCTTCATGGGCATTGATGCCTTGTGAGCCCTGTGCAGCACTGCACATTAACAAGGTATAGAGTTAAATGAAATCAAAGAGTATCAGTGTCGAAGACAAAACACAACAGAACAGAAGATTGAAGAAAATTTTGGGGTTATGGCTAAGATTGATTGTCAAAAACCTAATCCTCCAAATTAAAACATAATTAAAGGTAAATCAAAAGATCTACCAGACAGAGAAGGCCTCCATCGCCACATCTGAGGCAAATTGATTCCTCCCAGCTACCACAAAGCCACATGTGCTTCAAAGCGTTCAAATAGAGGCTGAAGTTATTGATCAAAATCAGATATTTTCCTCAGCGCAGCCAGAGAGTTAATTCTGCCAAAGACTTTAATGACAAAAATATCTGCAGAGTTACTCCAACATGACACAGAGCCTCAAAAGTCAATAAGAGCTCTCACCGAGCTTGAATCTTAAATGTAAAACATTAATACAGAAAAAACACCTGTAAACTTCTCCATTGAGCCCCTCAAAGGCCGATAAGTCATTAATCTGTATTAATTATCTTGGGAGATATTTTATCCTCTCCCACCTCCTCATCCTTCTATAAATACTGCTGTAGAAGATGAAACAATGTTGGTTGCTGAACTTTGAAATATACTTGAGCTTGAGACTTCTACTTGTAAATAGTGTTCACTGGCTCTTGGAGCTATGCTTATGATAGATAAGTTATTCTGGGAAGTGTAGATGATTGCTAAACTAAAGCATTGGACTTAAAGCTGTAACTGGTTTGGAGCATCAATACAAGCTGATTTATGGGATCCTGGTCTATGTCGACGGTGATGTTATTTCTTATTGTGAATTGTTATTTTACTTCTGTTTTCACTTTGTTCATCTTCTCTTATAAAGAAAAACAAGCATAAAGTTAGGACCTACTGTATATCAATACCCTTCTCTGACTGAAAATCTTTATCTGTATGTTTTCTTCCAAATTGTGCTATTTAGGAATGATTTAATTCAGTTTAAGCAGTAGGAATGCTGGCGTTCCCTCGTCCTCCTGTCTTAGCTGAATATTGTTTTTGAATGTTATTTTCATTTCATGTCAAGTAGAGATGAACTAAGGAAGATATGGTGTGCCCTAGTCCTAGTTTTATCCCAAAAGACTGTCTGAAAGTTTCCCTTGGAATGTGTTAAAAGCTGGCTAGTTTCGAAGTACTTACCAGAACTTAGACCATTCTTTGTTATCTTTGTGTTTGTCTTGAAAGTTACCAAGTAAAGCAGAGCTAGGAGAGGATTTGTGGTGAGCCTGGCCTGCTAATTTCTACTCTAGCAGTTGCCTTCAAGTTTCCCCCTTGTTTTTAAGTGTTTTCTATTGAAAGTGTATCAAAGGCTGGCTAGTTTCGAAGTACTTACCAGATCCTGGATTGCTTTTATGTCTTTCTTAAGTGTTTGTCAAAGGCTGGTTAGTTTCAAAGTACTTACCAGATCCTGGGCTACTCTTTGTTCTTCATTTGTTTAAATTCCCCTTCTTGTTGTACCATTCCATTCCATAAATCAAACTTTAGAGAGATCCTTAGACATAGATGACTTGCCCCATGGATCACTCTTGCCTCTTGTTGTTTCAATTAAACCCTATTATGACTCCATAGCCCAATGGAATAAAACTTGCAATTATCTAATTTTTTGGCCGAAGCTTGTTCTAATTGCTTGCAACTTCTCACCTTTGAAACTCTTTGCAATTAGGAGTTTCCACCTCAAATAAGATTCATGCTCAACCATCAAAAAACAAACAAAAATCTTGGCTTTCATAACTAGCCTAACATCATTACCATAAACTTTCAGAGACAAATCCATCTTTGCAACTTATTGGAGAGATCCCTCTCCGGATTCAGGAGGGCTAGATCCTAGAGTCCCAAAGTGGTTGAAATAATGTTGTTTCTGTGATTGGACTTTGCCAATATTGCTAATTACAGATTCCTAACAAAGACTTGCAAGGAAGAGTGATTCACTTGGTTTCAATAGTTTGCTAGGCTGTTTGGACAAGCTAATGGTTCTATTTGCAAGATTATTCCTGTTTATCTCTTATGTTTAGGTGAAGTCTCCTGAATCGCTAAGTTATACTTATTTTGTCATTGATTACATAGTTTGAACCATAAGTTTTAAGTTTTGGAAAGGATGAGTTAACAAAAAGGTATGGTTTATGAATTTTTTGGTTTTTATGGAGTTTTTTAGGCCTACTGGAGGCTAGTGGAGTCGCCAGGTGGAACCTCGTTGTTTTTTGTAAAGATGTAGCTATGGTCCACCACCAATAACTAGGGAAAATCCAATCTAGGAATGTTTTGGGGTTTTCTGAGTTTTTGTGTAGCCTATGAGGTTTGGAAGAGTTTCCGATGGTGAAAGAGCTAGCTTCTACTCTTCAAACAACGCTTAAGTTTTTTAAGTTTGATTGAGACTTTGAGAGTTAATAAGGAGTACTTAGATTGTCACTAACTCGGAAGGTCCCACCGTGATCGCCATTATGTTAGTGAGCGATGGGATAATTCAATCAGATAGTATTCTTAAGGCTACTGGAATGTCTAGGGAATCTAAGTTTGTTTATTACTCGGAGTCCCACCACGATCGCCATTATGTTAGTGAGCGGTGGGATAATTCAATCAGATAGTATTCTTAAGGCTGCTAGAATGTTTAGGGAATCTAAGTTTGTTTATTACTCAGAGTCCCACCGTGATCGCCATTATGTTAGTGTCCCGTGATTTGGCTGATTGGAAAGCCAAATGACAGTGTAACATCAAAAAAATATTTGGAGCCCAAGGACCTAGCCTTCCTGGACTCAAAGAGGGCTCTCTCTATTTGTGTAAGGGATATTTGTGTGTTTGCTTATTGTGTTCTTGATTTTAGGCTAGTTATAAAGTAGGTTTTTTGTTTTTAGGTTGTGAGGGATGAATTTATCAAAGACTAAGATAGGTAAAAATACGTCAGATCAACTGGGCTATGGGGTCGAAAAGGTTAAGAAAGCTGTCAGATGGTGATACAAGGTTGTTGAAGGGCCGATTTGATTCGAGGTAAAATGGATCTTTGGGTAAAATGGAGTGAGATGGACACTAAATTTGTGAAAAACAAAGGATTTAAAACATAAATAGTTTAATAGTTGACATAAACATGGTAGGGCTAACCATTAATCATGAGAAATGTAACTATAAACTGATCAATGCATAGAAATAAACATTCAAGCCATGCATAGAGATATATGACTCTCTAACTTTAGGAAATGGCTATCAGACTTTGGGGAAATACATTTAAGACAAAAAAACAACTCAAATCACTATGAGGAAATGCCTAAGCATAGTATTTCAAGCTATTGGACACTTTGAAGCAAGATTGCATATTTTTTAGGCAAAGGGCAAGATCAGTACAAGACCTCCTTGGTTCAACAAATGACAATCTAATCAATCAAAGAAAGGTTTCAGAGGTGGAGCTATGACTAGCCATGAGTAATCAGGGCATACCGTGAATCATTCTTAGCATGCATAAAACCATAAATGAAACAAGCAAACAATATTCTTCAGTTATCAAAGAAAAATCAAGGATTCTTTGATATGACTAAGAAGGAAGAAAACATAGAAGCTATAAAGAAATAGGAAATTTGAGGTGCCTCCAAGGGCATGTCTCAAATCTATTCTCTATTGTCTTATAGCAAGCAAGAACATGGAATTATGAATGAAAACTAAGAAACAATACAGAGAGAGAGACACTATACCATTCTACCAAGTCATGGAATCCAACAACAATCCTCTTTCATCATCCAAAAGCACTCAAGAAACTCTCCAAATGCATGAGACAAGTGTTTCTTCCAAGCTTGTATAGCCATATATTGCTTCTATTCATCAAGTTCAACCTCATTTACAATGAAAGCCTTCGGAATATATAGGCCAAAGTGAGGAAAACCTCCTAGTTCAACTTGCAATCTCATTGGCCTATCCAAAATATCTGATTTTGTCCTTGAGGCTTTGCAAAGCCCAAAGCACAAAATATCTAATAAAATATCTCAAAATTTCTAAAAAAGGAAAATATATTGACTTTTCATAACTAATCATGCACAAAAATAGCTAAACGCACATGAGGAAAAATCACTTTAGAAAGGTTCATTTTTTACAAAAATACTTAAGAAATATATCAGCAGAAAGTCCTCTGACTTGCCGACAACTTTTGGAAACCTTCCCGATGTCGAAACGAGGCCCATGATGGCTCGTTGGAAAGATATGAATGTATATTTTTTGAAAATGTTTAGTTTGCTCCAAAATGACCACTAGAAGTCCATCAAAATTGACTTGTGTGTAAAAACCCAAAAAATAGACCTTGCTGATAAACGGGGCAGAGTGTAGAAAAAGTGTGTTTTTCGCCATTTTGGGGGAGAAAATCATCTTCAATTGATCTGAAAATCGCTGAGTATATGCCTCTGAAATTATGGCATCCAATGATACCATTTTCATCCTTTGAGAATGCCCCAAACAGAAATGGCGATGCCCATGAGTTTTAGCCAAAAACCCAAAAATGACAAAAAAACAAAACTTGTTTAATTTCGCCCAATTTTGGCGAGCATGACCCTCAAGGGTTTTCAGAAACATGCTGTGAAGCTGAGGCCAAAATTTGGAGCTTTGAGGTGTCTTTCTTCAATTTTGGTGACGGGCGCCTCCTTTGAGCCTCCTTGAGTTTTTCTTGTGTGGCCTTCAATTTCCGCCGACCAAATTGATTAAGCTTCTTATAGTGCCCGGTCATCCTCCGTTGAAGGTCCAAATCTGTATTTGCATTCTCCAACTTCTTTTCTAAGTGATCATTCACCCTCTCAAGCCATGCTTCTCGATTTTTCTCTATCTCTTGGGAAAACAAAGTAGAGAGAGGAAAAGATTGGAGAAGGGCAGCTTCTTCCTCCTTTTGTTTCTCAAGGGCTCTTTTGAGTCCCATGGTTCTTGGCCTCTTTCTTCTGGGCTGATCTTCATCTTCACTCTCATTGAACTCACCCATGAGTTCTTCCAATCTAACTTGTGCCTTGGAGGCCTCCTTTTTGTATTTGATGGCCCGTGTCTCATATACCACCATGTGGACACTCATCTGTTTATTTTGAATTTGCAAAAAGTGATTGAAGTTTCTAGCCCTCTCTAGATCCGCCCTCAAAGCATCAATTTGGATTTCTCTATTGATAAAGAGAGTCTCTAGGATTCGGGCCTCATTTTCGCTATCATCACTTTGGATTTGAATTATGTCGAAGTCCCTCTCGTTTTCATGGTTGCTTTCTTCTTTCTCCTTCCCTTGCTTTGGGTGGCTCTTTTGGTCTTCCTCCTCTTGGGAAATTCGATAATGGGCTTCTTGGGAAATTTCCCCTTGCTTCGGAGGGCCCTAGTAACATTCAGAGTTACATCTTTAGGCACCCTTTTCCTTTATGTCCGGGGCTTGGCCACTTTTGGAGAAGAGAGCATGGCCCCTTTCCTAGGAGAGGCAGCTAGCACATGCTCTAGTGGCTCTTTGCCCTTGTTACTTTCCTCATCATTCTTGCCACCTTTTTGATTTTGTTCATGGCGCTGCTCTTCATCACTGTGTTGTACCTCTTCATCATGCTGCTGTTCTTCTTCATGAGGCTGCCTTTCCTCACTGTGCTGCATCTGTTCATCATGCTGCCCTTCCTTATCTAGCTACTATTCATCATCATGCTTCTCATCATCATCTTCCTCTTCATCATGCCCTTCTTCCCCTTGCTGCTCTGCCTCTTGTTGCCTTTCTTCATCATGCCCTTCTTCCCCTTGCTGCTCTGCCTCTTGCTGCCCTTCTTCATCATGCTGTTCCTCCTCTTCATCATGCTGCTGTTCATCTTGCTCTTCCTCCCCTTGCTCATGCTCTTCTTCCTCATCATGCTCTTCTTCTTATTCAATATGAAATTTGAGCTTCTTGGGAATGAGATTGCTTGAAGAAGGCGAAGGATGGTGAGTGGAAGGAGAAGGAGATGTATGGAATGAAGGAACAATGGTGAAATCTAGATGTGCAATGAAAGTATCCCAAGAGATTTCCATATTCTCAAGCCGATGAAGAATAATAACCTTGATGAGGGAATGATGGAAGAGGCAGGCTGTCTGCTGAGAAGGAGGTTTCTTCTGAACAGTGGAGGCCATTTTTTCAAAACTTCTATGGTGGAAGAAAGGGAGATTTAACAATTTGGCTTTTGTGAAATGCATGATCAATCGGACATGGTAAGCATAGAATTGGGAGAATCTTCCCTTGCAAGTGAAGTATTTCATGATTATCTTCATGAGGGGGGCATAGCTAGTCAACAGATATGAGAAGGGAAAAATGGATGGACATGTGTCTCTATGCTCAGGCTTCAGAAAAGGTTTGTATTGTTCTGAGTCTTGGTGGCTTTGTTTAAACCACTTCTCTCTGACATAAGGGATTTTGTTGGCCTTGGAAATGGACCTTGGACAGAACTTGAAATCCAAGCCTGCCAGCTGAAAATGCTTCTCTTGAAATCTCAAAGCACAAAGATGTGTCAAAGGGGAATAAATTTTCACCTCCTGCAACCTTTGACAAAATTATAGACACCCAACCTCATGGAAGTTAAACAGGACTGATGGATGAGAATTTACCTCTTCAGTTAAAACATGCTCAAACCTCTTGTGAAGGCCACTTCTACTATATTACCTGGGAGGAATTTTGTTTTGAACACTCTTTGCTGACTGAAAAAAAACAATTTGTCTCAAATGGTCCTTGAAATGGCTTCTCAAGCGCACACCCTGTCCTTCTTATCAATCACTGTTTGTCCTCTTTTATGCGAAACAACAAGTATTTGTTAAATGAAACAAAAACAACTTATCACTGTGCTTGGGTAAAGTCTTGAAAGGTGAGTTTGTGGTATCTCAGCTTGAACAAGGATCTTTTGTCTATTCACTGTTTCTTTGAAAAAAGTAGACAAAACTCCCTCAGCTGATCTGAAAATCCTCTCACACACTCTGCTTTTGGGACTTATAGAGGCTGCACAATGTTCAGTATTTCACCATATAGAGAGGACTTTGAAATGACAAAGCTTTCAAATTATGATCACTATTTTCCCCTTTGATTTTTCAGATAGGGGTTGTTTTTGTTTTACCACAGTTAGGACAACCTTAAGCAATTATGGGATCTCTGCTCAACACAGGAAGAACAACATCTTTCTAGACTGACTTTGGGACCTTCAAACACAGATTTTTCTTTTTTGAACTATGGCAGCTGCACAGAGTTTACTGTCTCATAACATAAAAAAGGAAGTTTTATTCATCTACCCAGCCTTCATCCTTTAGAACCATACTCCTTCACTATCATTGTCTTTGATAAACAATAAGGGCTTCTTAAGACTGTTTCAACACTTTCCTCTATCACCTGAAATGGTCTGTGTCATTTACAGCCCTAACCAACTTTGTTTTTGATCAAAAACCCTACCCTCCTTATCACTGCTTCTTGTCTTGTGCTCTTTTTTATGACAAACTGTTCTTTAAATCCACTGTTTATCTCATGGTTTTTGGAAGATGAAATGCTTTCAAAAGCACTATTTATCCTTATAACAAAATACTCCTTCAAAATTCAAATCTCCATGAAGTGATGAAAAATACCTCAAAGAAAAGCCCAAGGGCCTTGGTCGATTGCTTGAGCAGCTTTAGAGCTTGTTAGAAGGCAAAAGGATTGAGCAGCACGTTTACTGGAAAGAACGCCGCGCAGTGGAGGGGTGTCAGGTCGGCCTTCGGGCAGTAGGTGACCGGCGCTACAGGCGCGCCGCACAACAATAGAAAGCCTGTGTATTTTCTCTTCTAAATGCGCCGCGTGCTCTTCTAGGCGTGCCGCCCAGGCTTTAAGCGTTAAAAAATTCTGAAATTTTCTTGAAGTCTCGTTTCTGTCTAGTGAGCAGCCAGGGGAGAACGTTGTATGTGTTTGAATTTGCAAAATGAGACTTTCCCAACGGTCTCTTCACCTTTTAAATGAACTCAAAAATTTGTATCTATTTGCAAGGGTTTTGGATGCCTTTTGAGAAGACTTTTGTTACATAGAAAACTCACCTCACTGTCTTTGTCACTTTTTAGCCTTTTCACCATTTCAAAAAAAAAAACTGTTAAGTTCTTTGCTAAAACAACCATTTCCTTTGGAATAGAAAATACAAGTGGTATTTGTAATTTGGTCAGTATTTTAACCAACTGTCTTGCTACTTTTAAAACTATATTTCCTTGAAACTTCATAAAAGAACTTTCACCTGAGAATACTCATTAACATAAGGCTGTTTCTTAACCTTTGAAACTATTTGTAAAAACTCTGTTCACATGAAATGGAAGGAGTGTTAAAACTTCAAACTTGGACTGTTGTTTATAGAGGATTCTATTAACAAAACAACCTTGCAGCTCCTTCAAAACAGCCCTTCAGACATATTATGAGATCTTTATCTTTATCAGCTGATGAAGGCCCTTTGATATGAATATAAAACTTTTTTGAGCATCTCTTTAACCATTTGCATGAAGTGATTTGTATGGTGAAAACCTCAGGAGAACTGACTCTCTGCCTTTTGTGAGGGAGGCCATTTTCAAGTTGACAAACCAACTGTTATGGTGTTCGATGGTTGATCATGCCCATTGTATAGGCTCAACAACAAGGGTTTATAAAATTTCTCTTCAGGCATAAAAAAAAAAAAAACATCCACAGAGACTTATGTGTGCCAACTACACAAATTTCAATCTTAAGAACCTACCCATCCTGAACTTCACAAGTGCAGCAATAAAACTATTCTTGGTCCATATCAATAACTTGCAAGGCTGGTATTTAGAATGGGTAATTAATATCTTTTATTTGAAACCCCATTTGAAACTCCAATTGAAAAGCTCTGCTATAAATAGTCTCCAACATCAAGGCAAATGACTAACCTTGGATTGCCAAAGTAATCTAGTCTTCAAATTTTACTTAGATATAGCAGGGGATGATGAGCTGAAGTTGAATTGTAAACATTGGAAAGCTGTCCCTTTGTTCATCTATGAAGGAGGTCTGTAAGAATAGTAAATTTTCATTCATTTTACCATTTTTTACAGCAGTCCTTTTTGAAATCTCTGCCACACTGAAAAAAAATGCTCTTCATCCTCAAACAATGGTGAGCCTTCTACTTGTTTATGAAGGATGCCTATGTTTGACAACTGCCTGGGCTCTTTTCAACCCCTATTTTAAACAAATGAAGAATGTACATGAAAAAAATGTTAGTGGTTCTCTTTGCATTTATTAGCAGAAGTCAGTTTAAAACCAAGATTGTTTTACTTCCTTGGCCATTTAGATGAGGCTGTCTTTAGTCAAAACTCCACCTCCGAATTCATCTTTGAAGGAGACTCTTATAAACATAAGAACAAAGGTTTTTAGCATCATTGTATTGACCATCTTTTTTCTTAAACACCATTTGAAATCTGCTGATGTATCTTTTTCTCATCCTTTGGAAGGAAGGTGACTCATCATTTCTGAAGTCATCTAAAAAACACCTTAACTTTCTGCTTTTAAATGAGGTTACATCTCTGTTCCTGGCCCTTTGCTTGTTAAATGAAGGAGGCCTTCAACCAATGACCTGACCATCTGCTCATACTTGGAGGAGGTTTTACACAGTCATTTAACCCTCTGCTCATGCTTGGAGGAGGTTTTACACAGTGATTCCATCTCATCTGCTTTCAAGCAGTGCCATCTTTCCTTTCACTGCCTATTCATAGTTAAGCAAATAAAAATGAGAAATTGACAATATGCCATGAGGGGAATTTCTCTGAGACATGTAATCCTGCTGTTAAAATACCTTTATGCATCCTTAGACATCAGAAGCAACCTGACTAGTATCTGTAGAGTATTACTTGTTATTCATAAGTCACTAACATTTTGACTGTGTTTGCAAGAGCTTATTGAAATAACTCTCTGTCCAGTACTTGCATCCCAGGCTCAAAAGCACATGAGAAGTAGTTGTCTTTTCATGTTAAGTTTAATGTCTTCTGGAACACTGGTACACTTCCGCTCTTGAAAAAGACATTGAAACACTGTAAATCCACCTAATATCAGTTTGACCTGTTGCATATGCACTGTTGAGACATCAAGGTTTGTTAGTGGCACGACTTAAGAGTGTATCAAGCTTTATTTGCAGAATAGGAAGGTTATCTATGACTGGTTGATATTGGACAGAGGTTCTTTTGGCTTTAGGATAGTTTTCCAAGGGAGGATCGCCTAAAGTGCCACTACCTAACTTAGGGGGGACTTTTTGGACAAATTTGGAGTATTCTCTTTGGAGTTGATGGACAAGTTTATATGACTGAGACTAGATAGGGCTTGAAAATTAGGTTTTATCTCATCATGGGCTGATTTTAAAAGGTAGGAGGGCAAAAATGTTTATGGGTGTTTTCTAGCTGGCAAATTTGACAAATTGGAGATCAGTTGCTAGAAAAATTGGCTTTAAAAACTAGTCATCATCAACAGGTGAAAAATACTGATGACTAACAGGGCCCAATCCATGTGCCTCAGATTCTCTACTATTTTCATTCTTCCTTTTTGTCATTTAGCTAGTTTTGTTTTTTCCATTTATTTATTTTGTTCTTGAACAATTAGCTAGTTTCTGATAGGTTCATTGCTGCTTAGTTTGCTTTCAGTGTACTACTGTAGTTTTTCATTTGCTTATGAGAGTGATAGAAAAGAGGAAGACCAAAAAAATGTGGATCGAGACCCCCTTCCCATCTATGTCAATAGAGCTCAAGGAGGGCGAACCTTTCCAGAGACCCAAAAAATACGTTCTGTTCACTGTTTTAATCACGCATTTTTTCTGTTTACCCGTGCATGAATCCGTAGTTTTTTTTGCAGGAATCAGTATTAAAATTCTGGAGAAGTTCACCCCCACCTTCCCGCTTCATTTTCCATCTCTGTGTTACACTTCAAAACACCTCTGTTACGCTCCATTTCCCTCCTTTTCTCTTCTTATCAGCTGCCACACCTTTTTTTCATAGAAACCATTAAAGTTTCACATAAGATCTTTTACCTTGGACTTTCTTGATTGTCACATCTCGACCATCGTAGAAACCCTTCCCTTTACTTTTCTGTTCTTCAACATCTCAGCGATTTTCCCTTTTTCACCTCACCTTTACCTTTTTAACACAAAACGCTTGGAACCCACTAGAGTTTGACCTCTGCCTTACGTCCTTGAACCCCACTACCATACATCACAAATCGCACATCGCAGTGTTTAGTCTCTTCCCTTAACACTTTCCACTCCCTTTTTTATTTTTTATTTTTAAATGTGCGATAAATACCATACATCGCAATCGCACTTCGCACTCTCCTCCTGACTGCACTATTGCTTTTTCGCCAACCTTGTGATATTGTGATATTGCGAAATCACAAATCACAGTTTATTTTGTTTTATTTTAAGACTTACTATTTCTTATCTGCCAATTGTGATATTGTTATAGCACTCCGCCGCTGGTCCTACCGCCACATCACCCATCACAAATCACAATCTTTATCCCATAGAAAATCGCAATTCACGATCTTTATCCTCTCCCTGTTAACACTTACCGCTCGGTTTTTTTTTTTTTTTTTTTTTTTTTTCCGATTGTGATGACTACCGTAGATCGAAATCGCACTTCGCACTCTCCTCTTGATTGCACTATCAATTTTCTGCCAACCTTGCGATATTGAGAAATCACAATTTCTATCATTTTATTTTAAGACTTACCGCTTCTTATCTGCCGATTACGATATTGTTATCACACTCCATTGCCAGTGCTACCTCCAAATCACCCATCAAAAATCGCATTTGTGATCTTTATCTGCTCCCTGTTAACACTTACAGCCTATTTTTTTGCCAATTGTGATATTACAATATCACATATTGCAGATCGCAACCTTTTCCCTTTTTGAAAATTTCATTTCGATCCCGCTCTCGAACTGGACTCCCACTTCTTCGCTATCGCATTTTTCAACTCATTCCGCTCCAAATCATTTTTGCGCTATAATGAATTTTTATCATTTTTAAACCCATATTTTCACTTTTAAGCCTTGTTTCATGCGTTAAGCCCTCCATTATCACCTTTAGCTCGTTTTCCCCCAAACTGCAAGCACACTTATTCAAATTAGAATTAGGTCTTGAATATATGCATATATAGGAGCATGATAGATAGAGTAGGGTGTGTTTAGCTGATTGGAAAAGTTAAGTATGGTTTAAATTAGTTTCTTTTGTGCAACTTAATTAGTTTCCTTTCTTTCATTTCTTTTCAGCAATTTAGATTAGTTCCCTTTCTGTCATTTCTTTTCAACAATTTAATTTAGTTTCATTTATGCAATTTAGTCTAGTTTCATTGAAGTGTGACATAATTCACTGAGAACCCTTAGAAATAGCACCCTTTTGTAGAGCGGAAGAGGATGGCATGAACATAAAGCATTTGCTGTGTATATAGCATTGTCACCTCCAAGTTTGCATGGACCCTGGGTTGATAAAGTAAAGTAGGGTATCCCCTAGGAGTTGCATCACTCTTTGTGCAATACCAGGGTTCACCAATATATATGGGAAAATGAACATAAATATTTATTAAAGAGTAGAAGGGGAAGATTACAACCAATGGATCGATTTGCTGTCAACATGCTCCAGCTTCATTCCAGCATCATCACATCCAACATTATCCCAGCAGCATACCAGTACTTTCACTCTCTTATCAAATGAGAATACAACAACATAACTTTACCAAAATTATTCCCTTTCTAGCACTAGGATGAGTGCTAAATTTATAGGGAAAATGATGGTATTTTCTCAATGAATGACTTTATAATAATATGCAATACATGTTTCCAAGTTCATAGGTTTTAGAAGGATACTTGGATTCGAAGTTTGACACATATGGACTCTTCTAGAAGGCACTGGCCATGTGGAGATTCCAAAAGCAATGAGAATTCCACTCCCAGGTGACCAACACACCCTTGAGTGTTGGGAAGTGCAATACTGTGCACCCTTGCATGGAGGATTTAACACTGCAATTCATTTAGTCCCTTGCAGGTGAGCGTTTGTGAGTCAGTAGGTCATATAAAATATACTTCAAACCTTGGAAATCTCACAATAGAAGCCATGAATGAAATGTCTCCACTTAGGGCATGTAGCAACTGAAATATAAGGGGATGATAGACCCTATTTCATTGGTCTTGGGGATGATATCCAGTTTAAATAGGTCTTGGGGGATGATGCCCAAATTGACCTATAAAAGCTGCCCCCAAAGCTTGAAGTCAAAATAATAATAGTATTTGGATGAGATGATTTACGATGTGATGAGACGGAACTGAAGTGGATGATGACCTACATCAATCTTACAATAAATTACATCATGATATTTTTCATTTTTATCATGAATTGCTGAGGGATGCATTCCCATGCTCAACACAAAAACTATCTAATAACATGTGCATAGTTCAGAAATTCGTTTACATTGGAATGTTTCCCAAATATAGAGATGCCTAAAGATATAGGCCCATGTTCAGATGACAATATGCATCTAAAGTCATCGTACATATGATGTATACAACTATCCTGAAATCGTAGCTCGGATGGATGAAACTAGATCCAGGGTCTTCTTATCTCATTCAATCGATCATTCAGGTACAAGTCTAACCATGAGAATATATGATTTATAGTCGAACATGGGAAGACATCATTTGATTACCAACCAATGATGTGAGTCGTTAACAAATGCGAGAGAACCACCATTGATGTTGATGGCTCTCAAGGTAATGCAGTAAAATTTGCAAGGTGTGAGTAGATGATTTGATGTTGAACACCAAATAAAATATTTCGATCAAAGGTCTGGAAGCGAGAAACTTGTCGATGATGTAAAAAGCCTTAGGGTACTGGAATATGCTTCTAATTAAAATTCATGGATGATGATCTAATGTCGACAAGAAGCCACTTTATCACAAAATGGGAGTTACTGATTTCAGAGACAAAATGTGACTTGATATAGCAATGTTCAGGGATGACTATCATGAAAATGACAGTTTATGAGTATTGCAAAAGGATGAGGATTCACTGGATGACTTCTCTTGAAAATATCGACGACACTGAAATGAATTGGCAGCATTGATCCAAAACGGAAGTGAAGGTATGATGAACCATAGGTATGAATGAACCGTCAAGAAGATTTCCTAACCAAAAAGTCACGATGATGGAGTGAAAGTGTCATGTTCAAGAGTGACCTGCTACCATAAAGTGTTCTTTTCTTTTTCCCAAATTTTCCCCAGTCATTTGTCAACTAGTACATCTTTATTTTTCTTAACAATATTGAGGAGGGTAACATATGCTTGATCTATAATTCAACCCTTCGGGCGAATGCATCATTATTTAATAATTTAACGAGTCTAGAAAAAATGAAACTCGATTCTTACCATGGTCGACAAGTCCATTGCTATTTTATGTTTTAATGAGCCTAACAATAGTGACAACCCAGTCCTTTTTCATATTTAGAGAGTTTGAAAAAGAGGACAAAAGAAAACTCCATGAGTCCTTTTTCGTAAATTTGTCGCTTAGGTCCGAAAAAGTGTAAAATGATACCTGAGAAAATCTCTTAGCCATGTTCAACTAAGGTTTTCCTTTTTCTTGAATAATCTATCTCATTCTGGAAAAGGGTTAAACTTATATTGAGTAGATGTCGTTTCATTTACTTTTACGGGCTCGAAAAGACAAGTGCTCGACAATATTTTCACATTATAGGAGTCTGAAAAGAGATAAAAGAAGACTCCAGGGGTTCCTTTTTCGCCATTATCGAAGCTCGAAAAAGAGATAGAAGTGCGCTTCAAGTCCTTTTTCATTTTTATCAAAGCTCAAAAAATAAGGATAAAAGTATGCTTTGTGGTCAAATCATTCTTGAATAAGTGTGCTAGACTAATCTGCTGTATCAACTGTAAAACCTATTCAGAAAACCATCAAATAGATTAAAAATACCTGTTTCATAGCAAAAATGAATAAAAATCATAGTCACAACATTAAATATATTTTGAAATAATAAAATTGATTAATTAAAAGAGTTTTTACCATTCCAAACTTACCATTTGAAAATTAGGAGCTCTGAACTAGTTTTTGCCCCTGAACTTCAATACTTGATTGCGATAGATTTTGTGAACGATTTTCCTCTCCATTCGATCTAGGTTAGAGCTATGAACCTTCTCTTTCTTTTAGTATCATTTTCATTGCATTTCCTGGAAAATTTTTAGGTTTTTGAGCCCCTTAGGGTAAATCTACAATGCTTAGAGGGAAACACACCCTTGAATGTCGAAAGATGCATTGTAGTGCACTGAAATTGAAGGCCAGATGCATTGCAATGCTCTGACCCTTAACCTGGGGTGCGTTGGGCATAATTTCCATTCTTGTTTTTTGTTGTGTGCCCAAAATTTACCAAGTTTTTTGCATGAAATGGATCCTAATGAGTCTTATGATTGTGTTTCATGTATTCATGGGATGAAAATGACGATTACATGGAGGGAAAGAGAACATGAAGAACAGAACATGATTTCCCTAAACGATCTGGGTATAACAAGAGCCCTCAAAGATTGTGGGTTTCTAAAGTACTTCATACTATCTGGTATGAGGCAACAAATTGAACTACTAGAGTTCCTTGTTCATTCATGGGATCCGATGATACAGGATTTTCAAATTGGGGACAAAGTGGTCCCAATATTAGTGGAGTACATTTATTTTCTCATAGGATTGTCGAGGCGAGGTTCACCCATTTCTCTTTCAGGATCTTCTCTTGGAGGGGAGATAGTGAGAGATTACATATTGTAGCACTGTCGTCCAGGGACTGAGCCTAGTAAGGATGGGAAAATAAACATCCGTGATGTACGTGATTTGCCTTTGAGGACCATCCTATTCACTATCGCAAAGCTTTCCGGTTCCGCTACACTACATGTGGCAAATAGATCATAGATAAAGTATGCAATTGAGTGTTTGAAACCAACATTATTTAACTGGGCTGAAGCTGTCCTCTTTCAGATGAAATAAAAACTAAACAAGGCAAAGGGAGAAAGGAAGAAGCATTTAAAAAATGGCTCAATCCTGATTTCTTTTTCCTTAGAGAGGATTCCATTGATGCGAACCCAACATGTTACACTGGGTATATTTGGCCCCAGAGATCCACAGATGCAAAGATGGGTAGAATTGATGTCTAGACACGCTGGTCAATTGACCATCATATTCTATACTGTATTTTTCACCTGGTTTAGACGATAGATGATTTCCATCGATGATTATGCATATGCAGGCGTAGACTTCCGAGGAGCTCCAGAATTGATTCTACCAAACGACGCTCAATGGGGTGCAATTGGTAAGAATGTTTTGACCATGTTTTTTTATTTTTATTTTTTCTAAGGTTTATACATGTTTTTGTATTTTTATGTTTCCCAAGACTAAAATAAAGTTTTGATGTATGGATATGTAGGTCGAGTTCGACCAATGGGTCAGCGAGAGCAGAGAGTAGAGGAGACAACAAAGAGGGCTGTCAGGAGAGAAGTCCTTTGAGATTTAGATATGACTGAGACACTTGCTGAGCTACACCAACACATAGAGGGATTAAATCTCGGGATTCCAGATTTTCCGATCGAAGATTTACCCATGCGACTGCAGCACCACGTTATTGGAATTCCTAACTTTTGGATGTGGTTATTGCGTAGGATAGCTAGATCAATAGCTTGTTATCACGAGCATCACTAGTTTACTTTAACATTTTGCATACATTTTGAGGTCAGATGACCAATGTGTCTTGGGCACAAATTTTGTAAAAACATATAACTGTCTATCTATTTATTTTCAGTGTTTTCCTAGGTTTATTGCACAATCCTATTCAATTATGTGATGTGAATTGAAAATATGTCTTACATGTGTTGCAAATGTCTATTTATAACATAATTCGCTAAGGAATTAGTTAATGTGTTCAAGTTTTTGGAAATGTGTTGATATTGAATGAAATCAATATGTTTTTCCAAAAGTCGAACTCTTAGGAACATTTGATGTAGTGTTGGATTTATGACAATATAAATGCTAGTAAGTTTTAATACAACAAGTTGAGTCTAACCTAAGGATGATGCGGTTAATACCAAATGAAATAGAATCAGAGAGAATTTCGATCAATGCGCTATACACAACGATATTGTTTGTAGATCGACCGATACAAATCGCTTGAAAACTCACTAACTCGCCATTCAGAGTGAAAAATAGCCCATGCTGTAGAGGATAGATTCTGCATACTACAACTAGCACCATCAACATACCCAACAAATGGTTCCAAAGATTCAGAGATCTGCAATGAAATGTAAAGAGGATTAATAACTTCAAGAAAACTCTAGAAAAAAAACTAAGACAGTAAATGAAAATCAAAAGCATATATACAATATAATACAATAGTTCACTAAGCTCATGTTTAAACATAGTAACGTTTTA
This sequence comes from Pinus albicaulis, assembly GCA_034641835.2. Classification (NCBI taxonomy): domain Eukaryota; kingdom Viridiplantae; phylum Streptophyta; class Pinopsida; order Pinales; family Pinaceae; genus Pinus; species Pinus albicaulis. Next base: position 1,373,207,514 of record CM076580.1, on the reverse strand, counting down.
GATACAACCCATTTCAAGGCTGCGCCATTGGAATTCCATCATAATCTACCAACTCGTAGGTGCCCTTAGCAATAAATTTTTTGAAAATATAGGGGCCATGCCATAACGGCTCAATTTTTTTTGTACCTATTACATCAGCTTCCTAATCATAATGTAAGACCAGTTCACCCTATGAGAAGATGCGAGGCTCGACATGTTGGTCGTATTGCGCCTTTATACGTCTCTTATGCACTTCATTGGCCAATGCGACTTCACGGCGTGTTTCATCAAGATGGATGAGGTTAAAAAGACGTGCTTCTTCAGTAGAGGTGTCAGGTAACAATTCAATGACGAGTTTTAATGACGATATTTCACATTGGATAGGAAATATAACTTCCAGACCATACACCAATTTAATGGGGGTAAATCCGGTTGCATTTCTCACCGAGTTTCGGTATGCCCACAAAGCCGAGTACAGGATCAAATGCCAATTTAGTTTATGAACTCCTATCATTCGTTGAAGCATTCAATTAAGAATCATGTTAATAGCCTCAAATTTTCCATTGGATTGTGGATAATAAGGAGTAGAATTATCATGTGATAATCCTGATTTGGTAGTCAACTCATTCATCACGTGATTGTGAAAATGCTTACCATGATCTGTGACTATAGCCTGTGGAACACCAAACCGTGAGATGACATGATTGAAAAATAATAATTTAGTTGTTTTGCCTATGTTATTGATATGTAGGCATCACTTCGGCCCACTTGGTAAAATAGTCTACTGCGACAATAATATAACCAAGCCCCCCAGATGAACGAAGGTTGCAGGTCATGAAGTCAATGACCCATTTTGCAAATGGTCCCACAACGATAACAATATGCATCGGCGTTGGTGGTTTGCAGATTTTATGATCAAATATCTGGCATACATGACAAATTTTGATTGCGAGGATGAAGTCGTGAAATATGGTAGGCCAAAATTAATCGGCACAGAGTATCTTCTGCGTGGTAGCGTATCCAAACAAGTGTCCACCACAAGCCCCATCATGAAAATCATTTAAAACCTTTTCGACCTCCTCATGAGTGAGGCACCTCCTTAAAATAATATTGACACCACGAAAATAAAGTGTATCACCAACTATCAAATAATATTTGGCTTGGTATCGAATACATCATTGTTGAGGGAGAGAGGTATTAGGCCGAAAAGTCTAGGTTTGGAGATAAATGATAAAATCCCCATACCAAGGATCAAATGATCCAATCAGAAACAAAGACTCATCAGGAATTGATGGTTCCGATGTAGTAGCAGTACAAGCTAGAAAATTTAGCCAACACCCTAAGTTACACTACTGAAAAAGCCCTCATTTAATACTAGCAAGAAACCCTTCACATCCCTGAAGTTTCCCAAATAGCTACTATTTCATTTCCCCCTCAAGGACATCCTCAGACCAATCCATCCCTCATTCCTCCCCCTCCACCACATTTAGTAGGAATTATGGCTCGATTTGGACCTTTAGTTATCCCTGGTTAGCTTGCTGATTTGCCACAAGGATATGGCCAAATACTTCCTATCTTTGACGAAAAATATGAAATCACTACCCATCAGCATATGAACAAACTCACAACTTTCATAGATCTTGATGAGTTAGATGCAGATGATGCCAAGATGCGGATTATTGCATAAAGTTTTTCTGGTGAAGTTAAAACTTGGTTCTGTGCCTTAGAAACAAATTCTATTAGGACTCCCACTGAACTTAATGATGCTTTCTTATCTAGGTGGGATGAGAAGAAAAACCCCTTACAAATCCTTGCTGACTATGACTCCCTGAAGTGCAATCCTAATGAATCTGTTCCTAAGTATAATGTCCGATACCTCAGAATCTATAACTCCATCCCAAATGAAATGAAACCACCTCCTAGTTTGGCCCTTTTGCATTATCTTGATGCTTTTGACCCAGATATGGCCTACTCATTGAGAGAGAAATCCCACTACTCTAGAATAAATGATCCAAAATTTAGTGAGTGTTGAGGCCAACCTCTTGATTAAGAAGTCAAACTTAAAACTTAATGTAAAGTGACCATTAGAGAGGAACCTTCCACCTCATCCGACATTAAATTTGATGCTTTGCGTAGGACCATGGAAAGGTTGGTCGAAAAAATGTCTATTTCAGATAGACAAACAGAGCCACAAATAAGAAAATCTAAATTTTCGAGGCAAGTAGCAGGAGCCTCAGTTCCAGATAAAGAAAAGAGAGCAAAGAGCTCCTAAAACACAACAACAATAGTAAATTAGGACACCACTACAATAGAAATATGCTCAGAGTGATGAAGGGAAGAACCAACAATAGAGGAAAACCTTCTTTTTACAGCTGATGGCTAGCCAACCTTTCTGACCGAAGGTGAAGAGTATGTGGAAGAAAAAAACTTACTGAATGATAAAGACTACATAATGGAAAATTATCATGAGTTAGAAGTAGAATCTGATGATTATCAAAGAGGATACCTGAATTAATTGAGTTCCCAGAAAAGGTAGTACTCCTTGAGGAGTCTTGATGTTACAATCAATCCACCCCCAAAGAAGATAGTTCAGCAGAAAGAAGAACCACAAAAGCAAGCTTCTCAAGTCAATCAAAATAAGGGTAAAGATATTGTAGCTCCAAATCAAAAGAGAAACTTTCAGCCTTCTACAAGTGCACCTGTCAAAGAAACATATATTCAAAGGAAAGAAGCTGCACCAAGAGATCATGTTGAGAAAAGGGATATTATCATAAAAGAGGTAGATAGAATTATACCTTTCAATTTAGAGTCAGAAATTTCAAAATTAAAGGTGTGTATTCCCCTTACTGAATTGGTCAAAGTTGATAAGTATAAATCCCATGTAGTTAAAACCTTGAAATTTGACCCTTTATCCGACATGATTAATATAGAGGATGATCAACTTGAGTTAATATTTGGTCCCACAATCGATGGCCAATATGAATATAGTGAGGTCCCTCCATTTTACTTGAGTCCCAAAGTTCACCAATTCATCCTTCATAACACTATGTTAGACTCCGGGGCCTCCCACAACCTCATGCCTAAAGCCATCATGGAGAAGCTTGGCTTTGATATAACCTGCCCATATCATTATTTATATTCTTTCGATTCTCGTCGTGTCTATTGTTTGGGTATAATCAAAGATCTAGTTGTCTCCCTCGAGCAGATACTGGCCAAAAATTTCCTAATGGACGTGGTGGTCGCTGGCATTCCGCCACATTTTGGTATGCTATTATCAAGATCTTGGGGACTAAATTGAGAGGTACATTGCAGTTGGACTTTTCCTACGCAATAATTTCTGTCTTCAGTCAAATGAGAAAACTATACCGTGAGACTAAAATGAAATACATGACCACAAACAAGGAAATGCCTAATAATCATCCAATAAACATTGTACATACAAACTTAGAGTCCTTCATTTTGTACAATTATTATGGATTAAATGATGTAGATTGTCAATTAGTAGAAATAGAGGATGTTCTTGAGATTTCAGTTTGCATTAGAACAATGTTAGAAAAAGAGAAAGAGAATTTTCCTACTATATCCAAATAGCCATCAGAGAAGGCAGATGGAAGTTTAGAACAACATAAAGAATCAAATCAGAAAATTGTGTCAAATCAGAATCAAGAGTTTCAGCACCTTGAGGAAGAAGATGGTCTTTGGAGCATGGAATTTGATGGTTTCGTTGGCAAAGATGGGGTCGGCATTGGTTTATGGATCTGTATCCCATTTCAGTAGCAAAATAAAGTCCCTAATAATGTTAGATTCCGTTCCTACAAATTAGCATTCGATTGTACGAACAATGAGGCCGAATATGAGGCACTCATTACTGGTCTGAAAATTTTGAAAAAATTGGGAGCTAGAAGCATTGCAGTCTATGGTGAATTGGAGCTGGTAATTAAAAAATTCAAAGGTGAGTATCAAGAAAATCACCCAAGGATGAGGAAATATAGAAATGCAACACTTGATATTTTGAGAATGCTTTTAGAATATACACTTAAAAGTTGTGCCAAGGTTGAAAAATTTCATGGTTGACTCATTAGGCACTGTTGCAAGTAATTTTAGATCTACAATGTTTTCAAATAAAAAATTGTAGATTCATGTAAAGCACACACCCGCCATTCCTGACAACTTGCGATTTTGGCAAGTATTCTGGGACGATAAGCAGGTGAACGATTTACTTCAAAGTGAAAGTGAATTTGAGAACTTTTCTATGGACGAAGAGTATGACAAGGATGACCAAGTCATCGAGACATATCAGATTGACATACTTCAGCACAAGGTGAATAGTATTCCAAAAGGTCTTATACCTTTGGAAGAATGATTTGATCAAGATGACGTGGCAAGAAAACCTACTTTGGTTCCCATAGAAAAAGGCATAGAAGATGTTAATATTGGAACAACGGATCAACCAAATTCCATCAAGCTTTTAAAGTGTTTGTCTCTCGAGGTAAAGACTAAATATATTGATTTTTTTACTGAGATTTCTGACGTGTTTTCTTGGGATTACTTAGATCTAAAGGTGTACGATAAAGATATCATTCAACACACCATCCCAATAAAGCCATATCAAAAGCCTTTTAGGTAGAAGCTCAGGAGAATAAACCCAAAGTTGTTGTCGTCCATTGAGAAGGAAGTAAACAAGATCTATAAGGCAGGTGTTATTGTTCCAATCAAATTTTCTGATTGGATGTCCAATTTGGTTCCAGTGCCAAAAAAGACTAGTGAACTTCGACTATGTGTAGATTTTAGAAATCTAAACAAAGTCTTGCTGAAGGAAAATTACTCGCTGCCCAGAATGGACCACACATTTCAGCGAGTTGTAGGAGCCACCAAGATGTCATTGCTGGATGGTTACTCAGGGTATGATAAGATCCTTGTTCATGAGATTTACCAGGACAAGACAACGTTCACTACACCATGGGGTACGTTTAAATATGTAAAGGTGTCATTCGGTTTGAAGAATGACGGGGTCAATTTCCAATGTGCCATGGACATAGCATTTATTAATGAGAAGAATTTCTTCCTTGTTTATTTATATGATTTGATTGTTTTTTCAAATTCATTTACACCATTTGAGAGTTGTGTTCGAGCGATGTAGAAAATTTAGAATATCCCTTAATCCTTAAAAGTTCCTATTTTCTATGGAAAAAGGAAAGCTGTTGGGTCACATCATCTCAAAGGATGGGATCTAGATAGATCCTTCTGGAGTTGAAGTGATACAAAAAATCTATTTCCCTCGCAACAAGAAGGAAATCCAAGCATTCAACAATAGGATGAATTTCCTACGTGGGTTCATTCCCAACTTAGCAAAGAATCTTATAGAGTTAACTAACATGCTAAAGAAGGAGAATGATGTAAAATGGTCTGAAGATGCTCGTAAGTTATTCAGCTTGGTGAAATTTTCTTTGACCACTGCTCCAGTTTTGACAAGCCCCGATTATTCACGAGATTTCATTATATGTTCTTTTGCTTCTGAGCATACTTTGGCAGCGGTACTAATGCAGGAAAAAGATGGGACAAAGCTGCCAATATCATTCTTCATCCTCACAATAAGGGATGCATCCCTCTGATACAACATTATCGAAAAAAAAGCCTTGGATTTGGTTAAAGCACTCAAAGGATTTCTGTGTTTATATTTTGCACACATATTTTGGCATATGTTCCAAACGCAACTGTTAAAGAAGTATTAATGCAAATAGATCCATAAGGAAGGAGAGGTAGATGGATAAAAGTTCTCTTAGAGTATGACCTTGAGATTAGGCTAACCAAGATTATCAAAGGGAAAGGCTTAGCCAAGCTCATGGCTGAGTCAAATCTACATGCACTTGACATTAATCTTATATCAAAACTGTCTGATGAGGAAGAAAGTGTAAGTCTTATTCAGGAATCAGATATCTTTTCATCATCTCCATGATATGCTAATATCCTTTATGTTCTGCAGCATTGGAACCCTCCTCTGGGCATGTCAAAGAGTAAGGGTAGGTCCTTGAAGCTTAAGGCTTCAAAATATTTCATACTAGACAGTGCACTCTACTTGAAAGATCCTGGAGATATGTTGCTCAATTGCTTGGTTGAAGATGATTCCAAACAAGTGATGAAGGATTTCCACAAAGGAGATTGTGGAGGTCACTTATACTGGAATACCACAACCAACAAAGTACAGAGAGCATGTTACTATTGGCTGACATTGTTTGCAGATTTGTACAAGACAGTCATGAGCTGCCATGAATGCCAACTTTCCAAGGTAAACAAAAACTTCTTCCTTTACCATTACATCCCATTTCAGTTCAAGCTCCTTTCCAACAGTGGGGCTTAGATTTTATTGGTGAGATACATCCACCCTCATATTCTCAACATAGATGGATACTTACCGCCATAAACTACTTCACAAAGTGGATCGAAGCGATCCCAAACATGCAAGCTACAAACTCTGTTATAATTCAATTTTTAGAGACTAATATATTATCTCGGTTTGGTTGTCCTAAAAATATCATAAAAAATAATGCTGCAACCTTTAAATCGAAGAAGAAGACATAATTCTGTGACAAGTATAACATTAAATTGGGTCATTCTACAACATACTATCCATAGGGAAACGTATTGGCAGAGTCCTCCAATAAGTCTTTGATCAGAATAATAAAAAAGACGTTGGAGGAAAATAAGAAGAATTGGCACAAGAAGCTAATTAATGCACTATGGGAAGATTGGGTAAGCAGCAAGAAATCCATTGGCATGTCTCCATTTTAGGTAGTTTACGGTGTAGACAAAACTTCCCTTCTTCATTGTCTGTCCTGGTGATGAAGCTTTTACAAGAAGCTAGAAGTGAATAAAATGACATACAGTGTCGGATAAACCGAATGATTCACCTGCAACAGAAAAAATAAGAAGTGTTTCATAACACTTCCAAGCTCCATGATAAGATCAAGAAAATCTTTTACAGAAAATCCAAGCAAGATGATTTCAAGATCGATGATATAGTACTTCGATGGGATGCCAGGAATGAAGACAAGGGTAAGCACGGGAAGTTCGATAATTTATGGAAAGGGCCTTTTATTATTGTAGCTTATCGTGGACAAAATGAATATCTCATGGAAGAAATGGATGGGAAAGATTGCTTCGCAGGGCCAGTTAATGGTAGGCTCCTGAAGCACTATTTTTTTGATCTGAAATTGTGAAAATTTTATCATCTCCATTGTATATATCAATTTGATATTCCTACAAGTTTGAAGTGGAAAAGCACTGAAGTTCGGAGCCCGAAGTGAAGGCCATGGAGCTTAATTGATTTCCACCATTTTCAAGTTCAATTTTTAGAAAATTAAGTCAAGTTTTGAGTCATTGTTTCAGTCAATTTCAGTCAGTTTTAAAAGTCAGTTTGTGTCATTGAAGTTGTTAGTATTTAGTCATGCATTTCAGTTTGAATTTTTTTGACCATATTGGCCCAATGGTTAGGCACTTGGTATACGGTGTTCTTGACACCTCCAAGGAGCTGCGATCCCCAATAAGGCCGATGTTAGAATGAGAATTTGAATTCTGACATCAGTGATCAAAATCACTCTTTTCATATTCATTTTAGGGGTCCCAATCGGAAATTTTTATATCACTCCCTTAGGTAATGCTAAAAATTAATTCATTGATGGTAGCCCTAGTCATAAAACCTCACTCTCCCTAAAAATTTCATATTTGTTGACCCACCTTCTTGTCTTGCTGAGCATAAAACAATCTTGAAAGCTCATGTCACTATGTAATTATGTCAGTCAAAGTCAACCATGAAGTCAGGTCATCCAAGGTCCCATTAATTCAATTGGGTTTCATTTTTCAAGGTTCATAATCCACCATTTCATCCCAATAAGGTCAACAAATGTGTGAGAGTGACTCAAACAAAATTTTCTCAATAATCTACAGAGGATTTATCAACATGTAAATATGATTTTTAAAGTTGTAATTTTGGTTTTAGATTATGATTTTCATACTAAATTGTAATTTTATTCAAAAAAAAGATGTAATTTATTTTATTTTTTATGTAATTTTATGCTCATAATATGTAATAAGTCTTGTCCCAAGCTACCAAATCAAACATCACATGTCAAACTGAAGAGAAACAAACTCAAAGTTAAAAGTACCAAACTCCAAGAACATCATCCCGCAAAGAAGAAAAATCAAATGAAAAGGGTAATCAACAATGTTTTAAAAAAGGTGAAATGAAAGATTAGAAAAGTGGGTTTTTCAAATCCAAATTAAAATTCACTTAAGTATTTATCAATCCTTGACATATTTTCAAATTCATTTGTCTCCTCCAAGCAACAAGCAAGCACTGTAAGACAACAAAATTTTGAGTTTCTAGGTGAAATTGGTAAAAGAAACCAAGCAGAGGGTGCAAATGCTGAAGGCAGGGCACAAATGCACAATTGAGGGTGAAAATGCTTGAGGCAGGGCATAAATGCACATTTGAGGGCACAAATTTTTGGGGCAGGGCGCAAATTCACAGTTGAGGGCGCAAATGCTTGAGGCAGGGCACAAATGCACAGCTGAGGGTGCAAACATTCAGGCGAGGGCGCAAATACTCAGTTGAGGGTGAAAAGGTTTGAGTGAGGGAAAAAATGACCAACAAGCCCTAGAAACACGTTCAAGTGTTAAAAAAATCATCTCCATAGCTTCATCAAGTCACTCATTGACCTCCAACAAATCAGTAAGAGTTCATGCCATTAAAAATAATCTTTATCAATTCTATGGGTTGAGTGTTGTGAATTTAGGTTAAAATTTGGTGTTTGAATTTGTTTAAAACCCTAGTATCCCATTACATTTGTGAAAATTCCTAAATTTCACTCTCCTATACCTTTGAATCCTTCCTATAGTTACAAAAACCCATTCCCAAACCGTTTTTTTGCAAAATCCTCTTTTCCTAAACCTTTCTCCCAAAAACCTAAGTCCTAGGTGTTACATCTACCTAGGCTCCCAATCCCAAAATCCCCATCCTAAATTCCTATCACATTACTAATCCCTATTCCCTCCCCCATTTCATACATCCCTAACAACATCTGCCTCATCTTCCCTTTCCCATTCCCCATTCCTAAAAACATATTTCACACCATCCACTTCCCTAGGGTTTTGACAAAAACACCATGGCAGAAGAGGAAGAAAACACATCATTTAGTGAGGGAGAGGAAACAGAGGAGAGGAGGCCACATAAATGATCTGAAAATGGAACTATTTTAATGCTATGCAAAGTATCCATTTCCATATAATTTAGTGTGCAAACTGTTCTCCGTGACTTGCAAGTTAAGCAAAGTAGTTTTGGTAATGTTTCTAAGTTTTATGTGTGAGGATTTGTTAGTTAAATTTGTTTTTTAACATATCACAGCAGAAATACACAACAAATAAAATTCACCATAACATAACACAAAAAATTGTTGAGGCAGTTCACCCTTCCTGGGCTACATCTGCCAGTCCAAGGCTCCCCAATCGCATGTCCTTGCTCTATTAATTTGCTCAAATGGTTATACAGTGAAAAATATGCCTAAACATGCAAAACCAGCTGTAAATTTAGCTTCAGAAGACAGAAAATATGTAATATTCCTAATTAGCCCAGCTAATAGGAATATTCTATTTTGTTTTCATTTTCTTGTTGCAAGAATAAAATTGTAAAGCAGGATAAATTAAACTCCTAAAATAGTAGAATAAATACATGCCCATGTGAACAAGTCTAAATCTGGGCTGCTTCAGCGAAACACCCTTATGTGTGAAAGGGATTAAGTCATTTGCAGCGTCAACTGGACCAAATCAACAACATTTTATAGATCATTGAACCACCTAGATGCCCAACACAGTTTTAGTTGGAGGCTAATCATGTGAATGCAGCTAAATCATTGACATGGTTTAGGGTTTGGCAAGGATTCCATCTTATTTAAAGAGGAGGAGAACAACATGAGAGGGGTTGTTGATTTTATTATTTCTAAAGCTATTGTCTGTTTATACATCCCTCATTCTCTAGCTGTTTAGTTGAGAATAGTGCTGTTTAGCACTTGGGTGTTCTTGATCAGGAATCCCACCTCCTTCCTTGAGAGGTCTCTTGGAGGAGTCTTGCATTACTTGACCACTATCAGGCATTTGGCCAAGCTCTTCTTCCAACTACAACGCAGATCCTATTGAGGTTTTGGTTGTCCTTGTAAGCTGTAGCAAGTGGAGGCTAGATCTATTCAGATCTAAGCCATTCTAGTGCCTCTTTTTAGTGGGAAAGCATTCTATCCCCCTAGCAAGAGAGTATTGGATGAGGATAGCTCATTTTCAGATCTTGGCATCAGGCCACATCATGCTCTAGAGCCAACAACACAGTCCATATTCCAGAATTGCGTTATTTGCAAGGAGAAAGTTGCAAGGTCTTTTGGCACTTCAAGGAGGAGAGATCTCTAGTGTTTGGAATCTGCCCTTCACTGTGGTGATCCATGGATTAAAGATCTAATCCATGTTCCATTCAAATATGACCTGAATACTGATGTATTAGCTTCAGAAATTCTGAATCATTCTGCAGATCAACTACATTAGATCTCAGATCTACTCCTTGTACTACATTTTCTGCTAAAAACCCCAAGGGGCTTTTGAAGAGGAGACTCTATAGCGTACATATCTGATATAGATCTATCTTTTTTTACATAGATCTACTCTAGATCTGAAGTGTAACTTATGTTGAGCCCTGAAATTTTCTTCTCTTTTGCCAAAATTCACTTCATTTCATCATTCCTTTATCATTTCATAAACCTAAAACTCAATAAGAATGAATAATATTACTTAAAGTTTGCATATAATGATTAACTTACTGTACTTTTGTGATTTTGCTGTCTTAATGATTTTTGAACAGTTTTAGCTACAGAATGCAGTCATTCTGTAGCCAGTCAAGCGTTCCGTAGCTGTTTTGGTGTTTACATATGTTACAGGTGTCATCTGGAGAAAAGGCACACATATTTGGATTCCAAATCTTCCCTACATCATTTGTTACCTTCCACGAATACTGGATCGAAAGCTGGAGGTGCCTATGTACGTGGTCAAAGCAAAAGTCAAGCAAGCTGTCTTCTACAGGAATCAAGACTCCTGATTTGCTTTACAACAAATCAAGAATCCTAAAAGAGTTCTATTTTGATTTTAATTTTAAAACTACACCTGGACCTACTTTTATTCAATGTTTTTTATGTAATTGCATATAAATTCAGCTCGGTAATTTTGAGAGGGAGAAGTTGGATACATATTTTATCATTCCTGTGATACTCTGTTTTTTAGCATTTTGATAATAGAAGGAGTAAACTTTGATGCTGTTCTGAATACGACCTTGAGGAGTTAAAGGATTAATGCTGAATTGATAGCAGAGGGCCTCTGCTATTCGAGGAAGATTTACATGTTTTCTAGATAAGTAGTTTCCAATTCTGTTTTTGTCATATTTCCTTACTTAGACTGATTTCTGGAATTACATCTTTTAGCATTATGTTTCATGTCATTTTCTTAGATAAAAGATCCTCATGATATCACAATTAGTCTTTTTCTCAAGCTTTTCCAATATATCTCTATTAAATGAATGGGATTTAATTGTAATATTCTGAGTTACCAACACTTCAGTTTCTGTCATCTAGATTAAGAAGATCCTCATTATCTTACAACCATTCTCTTTCTCAAGGTTTTCCAATATATCACTACTATATGAATGATATTTGGTTGTAATATGTTGAGTTGTTAGCATTTCCTGTTCTACAATTATATAGAAGATCCTCATACTATTACACACAGTCTTCTTCTCAAGCTATTCCATTAAATCCCTAAATCACAAATAAGACTTAGTTGTAATATTGTGGGTTACTGCTTGATTGTTTTATAGAAGATCCTTATCACATTATGTCTAATCTCCTTCAATAAACTCTTCCAACAAACCTCTAACTTATGAATGAGATCTAGTTGTAATGTCATAAGTTGTTTCAACATTCCATAGGAGATCCTTATTACATTATAGTAATCTTTTTCTCAAGCTATTCCAAAACACCTCTATCATATGAAAGAGATTTCAATGTAATGTTCTAAGTTGTTGTTTGTTTTAGAAAGATCCTCATTGCATTAGAATTTAATCTATTTCACAAGATATTCCAACAAACCTCTAACTAAATGGATCAGATTGAGTTTTAGTGTTTTGAGTTACCTTTCATTTTCATGAATGTTCATTTGCAAGCTATAATATCCATGGATTAGGATTCTCTGTTTTCACCATTTTCTAATTAGGGACAAAATTTGCAACTAAACTCTGTTTTAATTCTAAGATTACCTTTTCTTTCCTTTTTAACATAGATTTAACTTCATCTCCTGAGCATACAGTAGCATACTAAGACTCAAACTTAACAAAACCCAAAAACATCAATAAAACACTGAAAACAATGAAATAAGAAAAATGATACTTAGGCACATATAGTGCAAGTACACTTCATCATTTTACTAGCCCCGGTTGATAATTTATGCTATCAATTTAGGAACACTAAATTGACTAAACATTTTGGCACCATTTTCAGGAAGTGTAACTAGGTAGCCTTATTTCCTATTTCCCAAAAATAATGATATGCGTAGAGAAAGAGATTATAGGGGTAGATTTGTAAGAGGCAGAAACTTAATTCCCACGACTCCACTCACTCCACCAAGACCAAGAAGTAGCACACCTCCAACTCAAACTCGCATTCCATACTATACTGGTCATAGGCTTCCAGAAGTCTCAAGATCAGATATCCCATCATGAAGATCTCCCACTTCATCCACTGAAGCAATTCTAGAGGAAGAAGATCCAAGGACTCCTACAGAAGGGTTAACCTTTTTCACTTCCATAGGGGAATATATTCCAGCAGAAGAATTACAAATCCCTAGTGAAGAAGAAGAGGACTATTTCTTCAATATTCCCTTCATAAAAGAACCAGTAGAACAACTAGCTCTTCCAACTGAACCCTATATCCAGTTCAGAGGATTCTATCATGGCAGAAGAAAGGGAAGGAGAAGTATTTAATGGGGAACATACACTATTTGGAGGAGGTAGAGGAAAAGGAGGAGATAGAGGAAGAGGTAGAGGTGCAGAAGAAGGTAGGGGAAGAGGAAATGCAGAAGGAGGAAGAGGTAGAAGGGAAACTGGAAGTCCTTTTGGATTCCCTATAATAGATGAAGAGACTAATGCAACTATGAAAAATATCTCACCCTCTGTTCTTCCAAACTTTCATGGAATAAAAAGTGAGGATCCCGAGACCTTCTTATTTGAATTTGACGTTCTATGTAGAACCTATGATTACCTACAAGATGCTCAGAAAATTAAATTGTTCCCTTCAACATTGAAAGGAGCAGCATTAAAATGGTTTATGAGTTTAATCACTAGGTCTTTTAGGACATGGGATGAAATGAGGAAAGCATTTCTAGACAGATATTTGGATTACTGTATACCAGTCAACCATAAGGAGGAAGTGTTCAAAACGATGCAAAAAGAGGATGAAAATATAGAAGATTTGTTGGAAATATTTAACTATAACATCAAGAGGGAAAAAATGGAAAACTTAGACCAGGATACTTTGAAAGCTATTTTGTTGAAGAAAATTAGGGATGAATGGACAGATATTATTAATATGATGGGGAAAGGAGACATATCTCAACTTTCATTACCTGATATAGCAGAATTATGTATTAATATTTCAAGAGGAAAATCTAAGATTCTAAAAGGACCAAGAGACTCTGCTCTTGCAAGGGAAAGTAAATCTGCAGTTGGAACAATAAGTAGGGCAGAGATAGGTAATATGCTTGATGAATTCAAAACTGACATTCTAGGGAGTCTTAGTGAGAAAATAGGCACCCTTAAGTTACAAAACAAGCAGAAAGCTGAAACTGATGCCTTAGCAATCTTTTTTCCCAAATGTAGGAAGTAGCATGCCTTAAGAGAGTGTCCTTTGGATGCAAAAGTAATAGAGACTTGTGCAATTTGTTCTGAAAAACACGAGACCAAGAATTGTCCCTCAATCCCTGGCCTTAAAGCTATCTTTCAAGAAGAAACAACCACAAATTCCACATAATCTCTTAATTTTGTCTCTAGAAGACCTTGGCAGGGACAAGGGTTTAGCAATCAAATGTATAATCAACCCTCACCTAATTGGAACTCTTGGTAGCAACCTTGGCCACAATTTCAAAATCAATCTCAACCTTGGGCTCAAGGAGTACAAAATCCTTATGGAAGGTTATCCGAGTATTATCAATATCCACCCTCTTATCCCTCATATCCAACATATTTAAACTTTCCTCCTCAACAAAATCCTTAGCAGAATCCACAACATCAAAACCAACATCAAAATCAAAATCAAAATCCACCACTTCCATTACCATTTCCTCAAAAAGAAAATCAGTTGCCTGCCCAGCCAATACCAAACCCCAACAATAAAAACCCTCAGAATACATATATTATAGAAGGTCAAGAGTTTCCAACCTATTTGATTACTCCTTTAGACCTTAATGATGTTCAACTTAAGTCTAGAAGAATATTTGAAAGAAAGAAACCTTCTGTAGTTATACTTGAACAAAACAATTCCGAGGAAGATTCTCTACAGGTAAATAAAAGTTTTGGAGAAAACACATCTCTTCAAAACCAAAAAATTGGAAAAGAAAAACAGAAAGAACCAATAATTTCAACTCCTATGTTAGAACAACCATCAACATCTACTACTATAACTCCTTTTCCTGAAATATTACAAATTGATGGGGGTGTAGAGAAACAAATTATGATGCCTAAATATGATTTCTTAGATGAGTTAAGAAATGTTTGTATCAAGATTCCATTATTACAAGCCATCAAGGAAATCCCAATTCTAGCAAAAACAATAAAAGAGTTGAGTATGAAAAAAACAGGAAAAAGAATAAATGAGATAGAGAAAATACAACTGGTAGGAAAAATAACAGACATAATGATGGGGAAGATTGCCATTCCAAAATATCTAGATCCCAAAAATCTATTTGTTAAGATACATATCAGTGGAATATAAATCCCAGACACACTTATTGATCTAGGAGCATCAATCAATATCATGAGTAGGAAAATCATGGAAAAACTAAAACTTCATAATCTTCTTTTTACACCCACACTATTACAATTAGCAGATAGATCTGTAATCAAACTAGATGGGGTATTAGAAGACATTCCAGTGTCTTTAGATTCTTGGGAGTATCCTGTGGATTTCATGATCCTAACTCCTAAAAATTATCTAGGAGGACATCCTATTATATTAGGAAGACCTTGGTTAGCTACAACTGATGATTTCATTAGTTGTAGATCTGGTAATATGTACATCTCTGATGGAAGTTCAACCAAGAAATTCACCTTGCATCCTCCAGCAAGAACAATCACATAATTAGATGATACTCAATGGATTGATGATGAAGAAGATATACAACCTCTCTTCACTATTTCAGAAATTAGTGAAGATAGTCAGATTCTGAAAGCCTTGGAAAATTATGAATCTTCTTCAGAATACAAACATGAAAAATTCCAGGAAGAATCCAACATTGACTTCCTGTCATCAAGAAAAATGTCTCTTTACTCCATGGAAGAATTTTTCCGCTCTACAATTGAAATATTCCCAGGGAAAACCTTAAACATAAACAAAAACCTAGAGAAATTTCAATAGGAAAAGCTAGTCAAAATATTACAGAGACACTCTTCTACATATGCATGGGAGTACACTGACATGAAATGGATCAACCCTAAGACTTGCACTCATCATATATATATAGAGGACAATTGTAAACCAATCAGACAGCCTCAGAGAAGGATGAATCCAAACATTAGGGAGATTGTTAAAGAAGAGTTGCAGAAATTGTTAAATGTCAACTTTATTCATCCCATTTTAGATAGTCAGTGGGTTTCTACTTTGGTGATTTTACCCAAGAAGAATGGTAAATGGAGGGTATGCATTGACTACCGAGAATTAAACAAAGCTACTCTTAAAGACCATTTTCCCTTACCCTTCATAGATCAAGTGTTAGATACATTAGCAGGCAAAAATTACTTTTCATTTTTGGATGGTTTCAGTGGTTACAACCAAATTCAAGTTTCACTTGAGGATCAAGATAAAACCACATTTACCTGTCCTTGGGGTACCTATGCCTACCGAGTATTACTTTTTGGATTATGCAATGCACCTGCAACATTCCAAAGGGCAGTATTGGGAATCTTTTCAGATCTAATACATGACTGTGTAGAAGTATACATGGATGAATTCATAGTCTATGGAAACACATTTGAAGAAGCCTTAGAAAACTTGGAAAAAGTTCTAAAAATATGTAAAGAGGCAAACCTTTCCTTAAGTCATGAAAAATGTTTCATGATGTTCACTGAAGGTATTGTCTTAGGACATCATATTTCAGAAGATGGGATTAGAGTTGATGAGTCAAAGGTTGAAGTCATCTCTAGACTATCAGTTCCAAGTTTTCAGAAAGATGTTAGGAGTTTTCTAGCATTTACAGGATATTACAGAAGATTTATAGAAAACTTCACCAAAATAGCATCTCCACTTTTAAAAATACTTACCAAAGACTGTGAATTCAATTGGAATCATGACTGCTAGTTAGCCTTTGAAACCCTAAAAACAAAAATCTCTAAAGAACCTATTTTAAGGGGACCTAACTGGAAATTACCCTTTCACATCTCAACAAATGCCTCAAATACAACTTTAGGAGTTGTACTGGGACAAAAAGACCTGATTCCTTATGCCATCTACTATACAAGTAAAAATTTGATCCCTTCAGAGTTGAATTATACTGTAACTGAAAAAGAGTTCTTAGCTGTTGTTCATGCCATAAATAAATTCAGACACTATATAATAGGCTATGAAACCTTTGTCCACACAGATCACTCTGCAATTAGGTATTTAATGAACAAATAAATTACTAATGGCAGAGTCACAAGATAGTTATTGCTTTTACAAGAATTTAACATCACCATTCTAAATAGGCTTGGAAAACAAAATATAGTAGCTGATTTCCTATCTAGACTTCAAAACATTAAAGACAACACTCCAGTTAAAGATCAATTCCCTGATGAATATCTCTTTGCAATTACTACTCAAAATCCCTGGTTTGCTGACATTTCCAATTATCTAGTTTCAGGGAAATTTCCTTCAATTATGAATGCAAGAGACAAAAGAAAAATCATTTTTGACAGTGAAAAATATTCGTGGAATGCTAATGAGTTATACAAAACAAGTCCAGACTTTATTATCAGAAGATGTGTTCGAGAAGATGAGATTCCTGAGGTTCTCAAGGCATGTCATGATGAACCTTGTGGAAGACATTTTGCTGATAAGATGAAAACTTATAAGATCCTTCACCTAGGATATTATTGGCCATCTCTCTTTAAAGATGCTAAAGAGTATGTCAAAATGTGTGACAGTTGCCAAAGGGTAGGGAAACCTTCTCCTTCAGGTGAAATGCCATTGCAACATCAGGTACATATTGAACCTTTTGAGAAATGGGCTTTGGACTTTGTAGGAACTATTAATCCTCCATCAAAGCAAAATAAATATATATTAGTTTGCACTGATTATGTTACCAAATGGGTAGAGGCCAAACCTTTACTTTCTGCTACTGAAGCTTCTGTAGTTAATTTTCTTTTTGAGGATATTTTTACTCGTTTTGATGTCCCAAGAGAAATTGTTACAGATCAAGGAGCTCAATTCACATCAAAGATGGTGGAGCAAATGGTAGAGAAGTATAAAATCAGACATAGGAAATCTATTCCCTACCATCCACAAGCAAATGGTCAAGTGAAATCTACCAATAAGGTCATTGAAGGGATCCTGACAAAGGCTGTTCATTTACATAAAAGAGATTGGGTAGAAAGGATTCCTGAAGCCTTATGGGCCTATAGAACAACATGGAGAAACACAACAAGACACACCCCTTATGAGCTTGTTTATGGAAAACAAGTCTTGTTTCCCATAAAGTTCCAGATCCTAACTTTCAAAATGGCAGTCCAGTTAGGACTTGATCTAACAGAAGCACAGAAGCATAGACTGGAGCAGATTAATGAATTGGATGAGATCAGAGAAGATGCAGTCCATAGAACAAACATAGTCCAACAACAAAGGACTCGATGGCATGATAAGAAAATCAAAGAAAATAAGTTTAAATAAGGTGACTAGGCCCTCTTATTTGATTCAAAGTTCAAGGATTTTCAAGGTAAATTTCAAACTCATTGGCTTGGGCCATATGAGATTGTGAAAATATTTGAAAATGGAGCAATAAAAGTCAGGACAATAGATGAAGGAAAGGTAAATTTTTTTGTAAATGGACATAGATTGAAATTGTATCAAAAGCCACTTTCAAGAGAAGAATTTGTCAAGAAATTCCAAGATAACATTGATATGAAGTTAGTGAAGAAGAATTCTTCTTCTTCACTAACTTAATTGTATTTTTCTTCAATAATTTGAATTAAAAAAAAAAGAAAAAGAAAAAAAAAGAAAAAAAGAAAAAAAAAGAAAAAAAAAAGAGAGTATAAATATGAAAACCAATCATTGATTGGCATGTTTATACAGAAAGTATAAGGTGAAAATCAGAATTTTTCTGACACTTTAGACTTTCAAAAATTGATTCTTTTTCTGCTATGAATTATCATAAAATTATAAGTTGCAGATTCACTTTTCATATTCCAATTCATACTTCATTCCATTTCATGTTCCATGATCCATCTCATTCCATTCCATATTTCACTTCATCCATATTTCATTCCATTTCATTCCATATTTCAGAGTTTTAACAGGTACATTCTGCAGCTACCTATTCTGTAGCCAATCTTGCTTTGCAGCTAATTTGATCCTGCAAGTTTGCTTCAATAAACAAAGAATGAGTCAAAGAATATTATGGAGCTTAAGATCAATATTTTTCAGATGAAGGACAAATGCAACAAAGCAGCAAAATAAAAAAGGCTAAGGTAAACTGTATGAAATTATTTTGATAGCAAACATGAAAGATATAATATAGTTAAATCATATGTTTCCTAAAGTTATTTTATCATTCGAATTGATCCTTGCCTATCATAAAAAGACCAAATCCTTTACATTCTGCTCCATAACAATTCATCATTAAGATTAACGGACAAAACTTTGATGTGACCTATTAGGTCACGTCCTTGGATCATATCATTTATTGATGAATTTTGAAAATCATTACAAGATCTCTTTGCGGTCTTTTATCCCACATCAAACTCTTAAACCCGATCCTCTTCATGATTTACCACTACCTTATTCATTTATTCACATCCACTCACTGCCATTACATTCCATAGTCAGTTTTCATCTTCAGAGAAGTCATTTTAAGGGTAAACAACCTTCCACAACTACTCTTTCTTCAGACAGGAAAGCAAAAAAAGAACAATGGATATAGTCAAAGAAAGGAAGCAATTTGTATCAAGAGGAGAAATGGGGCTTATTGTGAGATCAGAGCCAATTGGGACAAAATATTTAGAAGAATACCCTCAGGTTAAGGGTTTATTACAACAGGTAGGCTGGCTGAGCTTTATAAAGAAGTTCAATGGATTCCAAAAAGAAGTCATGAAGTCATTTGCAAGGTCATTCGATGGATCAGAGGTAGAAATTGGGGATATTAAGTTCACCATCACGGAGTCATTCATAGCCAAGGCCACAGAATTACCATGACAGGGTGAACGTTGGTTTAAAAACAAAGAGTTTCATAATGAAACCTGAAAACAAATGCTAAAAAAATTAGGTATGGACATTTCAGTGTTTAGAAAAGGTATTCCTAGCACAACTTTGAAAAATAAATGGAGGAACGTGTTGTTGATTTTACAAAAATTCATAACCTGTGAGGGTAGATTTGGCACTTTGTATGTCTATCATATTAGACTGATGATGAATTTCTTAGAAGATGAAATAAATTTACTCTTCTTCCTACTTAATAGTTTGAAAAGGATGGCTTCTAATGTTCAGAAAAGACTTCAGTACCTAGAAACTACTTTACATCATCATGGCTTAATTAAAATGTTAATTGAGTTTCACTTGAAGAAAGTAGGAGATAGCTGGGATGAATTCCTCCTAAGAAACCATTTTGAAGAACTAGAAGAAACATTATCTAAAGAAGAACCTGTAAGAAAAAGTAGGAGGGGGGAAATTGTTAAATCTATTGAGATCAAACCTGATACATCAATACAGGAAGATAGTGAAGAAGTAATTTCTGAAAAATTGGTAAAGATCAGGAAACAACTCAGGAATAAAAGAAAGGAGAAATTAATAAGTGAATATGCTGAAGAAAAAGATGAAAATCCACCTACATTGAGAAGAAGCTCTAGGCTTAAAGGCATGGTGAAAAATACATGCATTAAGGAAACAGGAGTCATAAACATTGAAGAAGAAGAAACTCCAATCCAATCTCCAGTTGATGGATCCCCTCTACACCAGTATGAAGAAAACCCTAATAGAAGAACCCCAAATATAGATCCGGTTGAACAACATATTTATGACTATGTGGAATCACTAGAGAAAAGTGCCTCAAAAAATAGAGAAAGATCTCCCAGTCCGCAAGAACCTCCAATAGAAATTTTGAAAAGAGACAATTATGAATTAGAGATACTGAAAAACCATATCAAGAATGAAAATGAAATCCTAAGAGAGCAGGTCAAATTGAAGGGTAGCATGAACAACACTCTCTCTCAACAAATGGAAGCACTATATAAAGCAAACAAGAATCTAAAGAAAAGAAACAAGAAATTGAACAGGGCACTCATTAACCTTAGGTTCAAAGCACTCATGAGGAAACCCAGAATGGCATTGAATACCAGAAGAAGCAGAAAAATGAGGCTAGATGTTCTTGCAGAAGTATCAATACAAATGGAATAAAGTTTTGATGGAATTGCATAAGGACATGCAAGAGTTTTGCAATGGGGATATGTTGAGCCCTGAAATTGTCTTTTCTTTTGCAAAACTTCACTTCATTTCATCATTCCTTTATCATTTCATAAACCTAAAACTCAATAAGAATGACTAAGATTACTTAAAGTTTGCATATAATGATTATCTTACTGTACTTTTGTGATTTTTCTGTCTTAATGATTTTTGAACAGTTTTAGCTATAGAATCTGTAGCTGTTTTGGTGTTTACATATGTTACAGGTGTCATCTAGAGAAAAGGCACAAATATGTGGATTCAAAATCTTTCCTACATCATTTCTTCCCTTCTACGAAGACTGGATCGAAAGCTGGAGGTGCCTATGTACGTGGTCAAAGCAAAAGTCAAGCAAGCTGTCTTCTACAGGAATCAAGAATCCTAAAAGAGTTCTATTTTGATTTTAATTTTAAAACTACACCTGGACCTACTTTTATTCAATGTTTGTTATGTAATTGCATATAAATTCAGCTTGGTAATTACGATAGGGATAAGTTGGATACATATTTTATCATTCCCGTGATACTTTGTTTTTGAGCATTTTGATAATAGGAGTAAACTTTGATGTTGTTCTGAATACGACCTTGAGGAGTTAAAGGATTAATGCTGAATTGATAGCAGAGGGCCCCGACTATTCGAGGAAGCTTTACATGTTTTCTAGATAAGTAGTTTCCAATTCTGGTTTTGTCATATTTCCTTACTTAAACTGCTTTCTAGAATTACATCTTTTAGCATTATGTTTCATGCCATTTGCTTAGATAAAAGATCCTCATGATATTACAGTTAGTATTTTTCTCAAGATTTTCCAATATATCTCTATTAAATGAATGGGATTTAATTGTAATATTCTGAGTTACCAGCACTTCAGTTTCTATCATCTAGATTAAGAAGATCCTCATTATCTTATAACCATTCTCTTTCTCAAGCTTTTCCAATATATCACTACTATATGAATGAGATTTGGTTGTACTATGTTGAGTTGTTAGCATTTCCTGTTCTGTAATTATATAGAATATCCTCATACTATTACAAACAATCTTCTTCTCAAGCTATTCCAATAAATCTCCAAATCACGAATAAGACTTAGTTGTAATACTGTGGGTTATTGCTTGATTGTTTTATGGAAGATCCTTATCACATTATGTCTAATCTCCTTCAATAAACTCTTCCAAAAAACCTCTAACTTATGAATGAGATCTAGTTGTGATGTCATAAGTTGTTTCAACATTCCATAGGAGATCCTTATTACATTATAGTAATATTTTTCTCAACCTATTCCAAAACACCTCTATCATATGAATGAGATTTCACTGTAATGTTCTAAGTTGCTATTTATTTTAGAAAGATCCTCATTGCATTATAATTTAATCTCTTTCACAAGCTATTCCAAAAAACCTCTAACTAAATGGATCAGATTGATTTGTAGTGTTTTGAGTTACCTTTCATTTTCATGAATGTTCATTTGCAAGCTATAATATCCATGGATTAGGATTCTCTACTTTCACCGTTTTCTAATTAGGGACATAATTTGCAACTAAACTCTGTTTTAATTCTAAGATTACCTTTTATTTCCTTTCTAACATAGATTTAACTTAATCTCCTGAGCATAGAGTAGCATACTAAGAATCAAACTTAACAAAACCCAAAAACATCAATAAAACACTGAAAACAATGAAATAAGAAAAAGCATACTTAGGCACATATAGTGCAAGTACACTTCATCAGTTTACTAGCCCTAGTTGATAATTTATGCTATCAATTTAGGAACACTAGATTGATTAAAAAACTTACAACTCTTTTCAGCTAATAAAATAATTTTGTCAAGCTTGTACAATCATATCATATGGTTGCAACCTCTTAGTTTGGGCATTTCTTCATGTAAAGTTTCCTATTTTCTGTTCTATGATGTATGGGCTTCAATATAATATTGAAATACTGTTGTAAATGACATGATTGAGCCTACATATTGGCCTCTTGTATATATTGGGCTGAACTGCGTTATTCTCTAAGCATTTTTGTCACATAGTGCTGCAGTCCCTTCTTTGGGAAATTTCCTAGCTGTACTAGGTGTGGGAGATATGTTTAACCCACCTAGGAAGATTTGTTTCTGATCTCCTCTTGGATTTAGGACTTAGATACTTAGATATAAGGGATCCAAGGACTGATTTCAAGTGCTTTAGTATCCATTCTTGAAAAATGCATTTTTCAGACATGCCTTGCTAGCAATCCCGATTTTGGGGACATTACAGTGGTATCGGAGCAAATATCTTGGCACAACCCGTGTTTGCTTATTGAAGAGCCAATATGTCTTTTCATGGAAGGAAAATAATGATGAATAAGTGTAGTTACACTGAAGACACAGAGGACAAGGGTAAAAACCCTTCATCTGGAAGATTGAAAGGGAAAGAGTTTTCTAAAACTCTGTTCCAAACTATTCATGAGCTGAATCATGAAATCAGGGGAATACGAAATGAAAGACTAGCAGATCTCTTGAAGACGTTTGCACATGAAGGAAGCCCCAATACTTCATCTAATGTGTGTGAGCATTCAACCACACAATCTGATCTACAACGTTGTAGCATGCCTATAGTCCTTGCAAGAGGAGAAGAAAAGGGAGAGACACCCAAGGAGGAGACTCTTGGTGACTATCTCTGGGAATATGAATCTCAGTCTAAAATATTCAGAGAGCATATAAACTTTCCAGAATTTTGTCAACTCAAAGAAGAGAGAAGATCTAGTAGAACTATGAGGAGAAGAGGGTGCATGCAACACACCTTGGGTAGAACCTTCCTACCTACTTTTGATGGGTCACCTAAGAGCTCAGCCAAGTCTTGGGTAGAGAAGTTGGACACATACTTTCAGCTACATCAAGTTTCTGAAGAAGAAGCCATAAGAGTAGCATTGCCGCTCCTCCAAGGTAAAACATATGCTTGGTGGTTGTTTGAGTCTTCTTCATTGAAAAATGTAAACATCTCTACTTATGCAAAGTTCACTAGGAGGATAGTGAAGAGATTTGATTCTATGCCATCTGAAAATTCTTTGGGTAAGAAAAATAAGCCCAAGGAATCAGAACATTTGCATGATATGGGAAGATCCATGGAGATAAATCCATTTTAGAACATTGTTGAAAGGGTTGAAGATCTGCTACATGATTTGCCAAGGGCAAAGGCCCCAATTCAACAAGAGAATTCTTCTCAAGGAGAAGACACAGGTGTTCCTCTTTCAAGGAGAGATCAAGAGAAAGGATCTCTTATTGATAAGGCATACTCCATTGATGAGGAGAAGAAAAAATAAGATTTGAAAAGTTCCTTCAGCGCTGTGACAGCAGGAGGAGATCTCCTTTTATTAAGAGATGGAGCTGAAGCTATTGCTTCCACTAAGAGGGCTCTTGTATCTTTGCAAGAAGGCCCCAAGGATCCTATACATAAAGAATATGAGCAGCATGTGTCTATAATGATAGACAAAGAGGAAAAATAAGGGAGCACCTTAGACTGTGAAATCTTGCAGAGGGTGGGTAATGAAGAAGAAGATGGGGGAGTTGCTCCAACTTCTCCTTATCATGATACTTCCACACAACAATTAGAGATGGATTTACACAGTGGAAGCAATCATATTATGTTCCCATCTATTGTTCACATGGGAATGAGCCATGAGACATCATTATCTTGTGGTATACCACCTGGGAGACCACCTGATCTAGATTTGATGGAAGATGTTTCATGCATTGATGCTCCTTTCATAGATCCAAGGAGGGAGGGAGCATTAGAAGACCATGCTTCAACGCTGAGAGTATGGGGAAAGTACAAGGAAAGGGAAATAATTTTTCCCTTAACATCACTATCCATTCTGTCATCCCATACCGTGCTGAGAAAAGATGCTGCAAGGATGAATGATGACACCAACATGAAGCAAGGAAGGCAATCCTTGAATTAGGATACAAGCTTGTTTGGAGGATCCTCTTCCATACATGAGGAGAGATTGTGGCCACACATGCATACTTTGGCAAAGCCAAGGAGGTTTTGGACATATGGTATCCTTCCATGGGAGACTAACTTCCAAGAGCTTCCATCTTCTTGTGAGGATGTGCATGAGCAAGGAAGGATTGGCAACCTTCCACCCTGTACCTTTGGCATGGGAGATGTCAAGGAGAAGAAACAAAACATGGTAGACACTTCAGATGACACACTATCAACGCTGTCATTGTTGGGCACATTAGATCCCTATTGGAAATCCCAACTGCTGGTGGAATATTCCAAGGATCTTCATACTTGCATGATTCTTGATGACTGGTTGCATGAAGGGAGCTATTCAACCCTTGATGGAGTCATCTATAATCATGGTAGGATATTCTTGTCTAGAGCCTCCAATCTCAAGGAGAAGCTACTACAGAGTGCTTATGAAGAGTTACATTTCAACCACACCTATTCTATGAAGCTCAAAAATATCATTTTGAGGAGCTATTATTGGGAGGGCTTTTAAAGAGAACTATATCAACATTGTCAGAGATGCATGGACTTTGTGGAGTTGGAGCAAAAAAATGACTCTAAGGGAGAGTTAAATCAGCCCTCTCTTCCTTCCCTTGAAGAAGAGAGTATATCTAGGCACCACTCCATTGATAGGAGGAGAATTTTTGGTGAAGAGCATGCTCTTAGTACATGTATTTTATATTCTAATTTCATGCATTCTTACACCATGTTTTTGCAGGCCATGACTCCAAGGAGGAGTAATATATTTTTTAAGTCTCATGGCCAATATTGGGTCCCAATTTTTTTTGAATTGGGCCACTCCCTTGGGAGAACAAGGGGGATTTTTCATCATGATGGGTGCTTCCCAAAAGCACCAAACATATCTCACACTTTCAGCTATGGTGAGATGGTATGGGCTGCAATTAAGTGGTGGGAGGACCACTTACCACATCTTGATTTGATGCAGGCAGGGGATGCTCTGCGCTGGTTCCACATGTGTGACTACGATCCACCTCCATGTGCACAAATTTTTGTTTGTTTGTACATTTTTTTGATCCCCTATGTTGATGATGTACTTTTACTTTTCATGGGGATGGATGGAGGAAGGAGGGAAGGCATTCATGTGCCCTATGGGATGACTACACTCCCTGTACTATATTTCAGGGTGGGCATTGGGAAAACCATGATTGTTTCAGGTGATTTATTGCTTCCTTGTGAGATGAGTTGTTTACCTCTCATGAGAACATTATTGGGGCAAGTCATGGATGGATGGTTTGGTGATCACTTAGCTTATGAAAGAAGCTTATCTTTTGTTTGTGACACCAATGGAGGGAGAGATGAATTGCAGCACTCACCTTATCAGTTGCTTGAGGATAAGCAACATTTTGGAGGGGAGGACTGTAATATTCCTAATTATCCCAGCTAATTGGAATATTCTATTTTGTTTTAATTTTCTTGTTGCAATAATAAAATTGTAAAGGAGGATAAATTAAACTCCTAAAACAGAAGAATAATTACATGCCCATGTGAACAAGGCTAAATCTGGGCTGCTTTAGCAAAACACCCTTATGTGTGAAAGGGATTAAGTCATTTGACTGGGTCAACTGGACCAAATCAACAACACTGTCTAGATACATTGAACCACCTAGATGCCCAATGCAGTTTTAGTTGGAGGATAATCATGTGAATGCAGCTAAATCATTGAGATGGTTTAGGGTTTGGCAAGGATTCCATTTTATTTAAAGAGGAGGAAAACATGAGAGGGGTTGTTGATGTTATTATTTCTGAAGGTATTGTCTATTTAGACATCCCTCATTCTCTAGCTATTTAGCTGAGAATAGTGCTGTTTAGCACTTGGGTGTTCTTGATCAGGAATCCCACCTCCTTCCTTGAGAGGTCTCTTGGAGGAGTCTTGCATTACTTGACCACTATCAGGAATTTGGCCAAGATCTTCTTCCAACTACAATGCAAATCCTATTGAGGGTTTTATTGTCCTTGTAAGCTGCAGAAAGTGGAGGCTAGATCTATTCAGATCTAAGCCATTATAGTTCTTCTTTTCTATGGGAAAGCATTCTATCCCCTTGGCAAGAGAGTATTGGATGAGGAGAGCTTATTTTCAGATCTTGGCATTAGGCCACATCATGCTCTAGAGCCAACAACGCAGTCCATCTTCCAGAACTACGTTATTTGCAAGGATAAAGTTGCAGGGTCTTTTGGCACTTCAAGGAGGAGAGATCTCTAGTATTGGGAATCTCCCCTTCAATGTGGTGATCCGTGGATTACATATCTAATCCATGTTCCATTCAGATATGATCTAAATAATGATGTATTAGCTTTAGAAATTCTGAATCATTCTGCAGATCAGCTGCATTAGATCTCAGATCTACTCCCTGTACTACATTTTCTGCTAAAGACCCCAAGGGGCTTTTGAAGAGGAGACTCTATAGTGTACAGATCTGATATAGATCTATATTTTTGTACACAGATATGCTCTAGATCTGAAGTGTAACTTACAACTCTTTTCAGCTAATAAAATAACGCTGACAAGCTTGTACAGTCATATCATATGGTTGCAGCCTCTTATTTTGGGCATTTCTTCATGTAAAGTTTCCTATTTTATGTTCTATGATGTATGGGCTTCAATATAATCTTGAAATACTATTTTAAATGACATGATTGAGCATACATATTGGCCTCATGCATATATTAGGCCGAACTGCATTATTCTCTGAACATTTTTTTCACATAGTGCTGCAGTCCCTTCTTTGGGAAATTTCCTAGCTGTACTAGGTGTGGGAGATCTGTTTAACCCACCTAGGAAGATTTGTTTCTGATATCCTCTTCAATTTAGGACTTACATACTCAGATCTAAGGGATCCAAGGGCTGATTTCAAGTGCTTTAGCATCCATTCCTGAAAAATGCATTTTTCAGGCATGCCTTGCTAGCAATCACGATTTTGGGGATATTACAAAATAGCTAAAAATGGCTTTTATTTTACCTTAAACAGTGAAGTACAACCCAATACAGTGCCTTCTCCCCGATGGCCATTATGGATCCTTCAACTTACTCAAAGAAAAATTTGCTATAGATCACCTCTGTTCACTCTGAAACCTATCCCAAACTGCTTAGAATGATGAAGAAACCCAAAATTGACTAAAATTTCATCTTGTTTGGTAAAAAATTGAGAAAGTTATGGAAAAACAAATTTTTGCCTAGTGTCACTAGAAAACCTCCTCCAAAACTGGAGGAACTCCAGTTAGTCGGACCAAAATGGCGGTCCGCTCGAAATTATTGGATCCGCTCCAAATCTGGCGAAAAATGTTAACTTTCAGTGGTGGCATTAACTGTCAAATTGGGCCGCGTTCACATGTGGCCTCCCCGGATTAACCGTCGGATAAGTCGTGGGTTATCCATCCATAACAACCTCCACATTAAAATTCTGAGCGGTCACATGTGGTGTTATGGCTAACAGTTAGCCGTTGCCAAGTTTCCCGCCGGTGTTAGGCCCTCGGTCCTTGCCTTATGGTCATATGATGTGTGGGGGCTGGCCCCCATTTGCCTCCGCCCAAATTAACGTTAAAATTTAAACAAGCGATGTGATGCTTATAGGTTAAGAATCATTTGACAGGCGAGCTGGTCAGGCCTGTGCGTTCGTGGGCACGAGATCGGAGTTCGAATTCTACAGCGACCAAATAATTTTGCTCTACCAAATTTCATTCAGCTTGGCGCCATGTGGCGACCTCCGGGCCTGCCACGTGGCAGCCTTTGATTGGCCACAACCATGAAAATTCAAATCCTCAACGAATAACCGCATTGCACTTGTCAGCATTCCATTTGCCCATGTGGAATATTCTAGGGTATATTTTGGGGATATTCCAAGGAATATTCTTGGAATATTCCTTGGAATATATATATATATATATATATTATTTTTTTTCAATTTTTCCAATTTCATAAAAATCAAATTTGGTCAACAGAAAAATGGAATTTACTGGAGATTTCAAACCTTCATAACTTTCACATACGACCTCGGTTTTGAGAACCGTTCACGGCGCCAGAATCGCAGTGACGAGACCTTTCTATTCGTTTAGATTGCAACCATTTCTGAGCACTTCCATTTTGAGCAATTTTCATAACTTGGACATGATCACCTGATCACAGCTCCCCAATGGGAAGCTTTTGGACCCCAAAAGCTCTCTGAATTACAGAAACTGAAGCTGAGGAGACTGATTCTCCACTGAACCTTGAACCACTGAAATCTTCCTAATTTCATTAAATTTAGCTTCTCATAAAAAGACAAATTCTTCCTTGAATCTGTTGACCGACTGTTGCTAACCTTGACTGTGTCATGATGTAAATTTTTGAAACTAGCAGAAAAACAACTGAAATTTGCAGAAAACATACTGCTCCTACAATGGTCTACCTTCAAAGGAAATTGAACATGAGATTCACCTTGCCGACTGTCCTTATGGAAAATTTTTGCCGAATGAACAATGTACTTGTGTCGATTCCTTACCAAGTTTCCTCGCCATAGTACCCTGCCATTCTGAAACCAGCTATGATCCTTGCTGAAATTTGTGCCCTCTTTTCTTGCATGCTTTTCCCTCTCTTGGATTCTTGCACCACTTTGCACCGACACTTTGTTCTCTGCACCGATTGACACCAAAGACACTTTCTACAACATCTTGTCATCTTCTTCCAAAGACGACCTATTTTCAGACTGAAACATATCATCATTTATATTAGCAATAACATGAAAAGGATTATGTACAAAATATTTTTACTTAATCATCAACAAAGTCAAATTTTGACTTGCATTGACAAGTATTTTCAATTGCCCTGCATTCACTAAAGAATATTCTAGATTCTTCTGATGTGCCCTCACAATAAACTCCTTGCCATCCTTGAATATATGATACTTGTTCTCATGGCAATGGAAGATCGCTTTCCTGTCATATAAGTAGGGACTACCCAACACCGCACCTGTAATGTCAAGCGGTACCACATCTAATTCAACCATGTCAATATAATGAGATGTTATGGTGAAGCGCAACATGCACTTCCTTGAAACTTGTAAATTAGCATCCTTGCAAATCCATCTAAGTGGATAGGGCTTTGGATGTGGAATGGTCTCAAGTTTCAGCTTCTTGAATAAGTCTTCTGAGATGAGATTCGCTTGTGACCCACTGTCAAATAGTATGCCTATCTTTGTGTGCTTTGAAATGATCCTCACATGAAACAACTTAATCCTCCTCTCTTCATTTGGAGCTTCTATGTGATAGTTTAAAGTGATAGAACTGGGATTTGTTTCATTTACAATCTCTTTCCCCTTTATGTTCTTTAGTGCCAAAGCTATGCTTTTAGTTTCATCTCCTGATTCAGACCCTAAGTCTTGTTCAACTATTGAAACCGTTTTTCCCTTTTCTTTGGCCTTATCTTTGGTTTTAAATTTTTCTGGTTTCAATTCCAGATGAAGTTTCCAGCAATGGTCTTCATTGTGGCTTGTTTTGGAACAATTTTTACAAAAGAATTTTCCCTTCTCTTTCCTAGAGTTTTCATTTCTTTTTCTCCATTTGCCTTTAAATTCACTATCCTCATTCCCATCAAAATATTTTTTACCTCTAGCCTCTAAATGCGTGGCTTGAACACAAACCTCGTCTAGACTAGTAGGATTGAACATAAGGATAGTATGTATAAGATAGCTATGTAAACCACCTATATATTTCAGCAAAGTCTCTTGGCCATGCAAATCAATTCTTAACAAAAGAGCCCTTCTTCTAAACTCTTGGGTGTAATCTTGTACATTTTGTCCCTTAAGTTGTCTAAAAATTTGCCAATTCATGATAGCCTCTTGTAAATGAGCTAATGTATAAAATTGATGCTTAATTGCAAAAATAAATTCAGCCCATGATAAAGTGATCTTACCATGTTTTTTAATCTCATCCTTGGTTTTGGCTTCCCACCATACCAATACTACTCCTTCCATTCTCAAAGAGGCTAACTGAATCTTGGTGTCGTCTTCATGAAGGTTTTGTATCCTGAAATAAACTTCCAACTATATTATCCAATTGTCAAGTTTCTCTGCATTGACTTCACCATTAAACATAGGCAACTAAAATTTAACATCAAGCTTTAAAAATGGACTTTTACTAGTGGTTTTGGACTTGTGAGATTGATTCATCAAAGTAGAGGATGACGATGTAGAGGAAGAGGATGAGGATGGGGATGGTGGACCACCATTTCCTCCATGTCCTTTCTTTGAATTCTCATCACTTTTCTTTCCTCCTGAAGAACCCTCTCCTTCTTTCTGATGTTTAGACCCTTCTCCTACAAGCCTATCATTCCTTTCTTGGTAGAGTATCCTCACCATCTTCGTCATGTCTAGGAAAGCCTTTTGGAACACCCGTTCTTCTTCTTTGGGATCAATGTCTTCAGGAACTTGTCCTTCTCTTGAAGACATGCTTGAGGCTTATTCTATGGCTCTTGGAGGTAAATTAGGAGGTGGAGTTAATGACACTCTAGCCCTCCTTGGTTGAGGATTACTTTGTGCTGTAACCAATTATCCTTCAACTCTCTTGAGCTTAGGCCTAGTAAGCATCAAAACTTACAAACAGTCAACTATATCTTTGCACAAGAAAAAATGTAGAGTAAAACTCTAGCTCTGATACCAACTGATCTGAAAATGGAACTATTTTTAATGCTATGCAAAGTATCCATTTCCATATAATTTAGTGTGCAAAGTGCTCTCCATGACTTGCAGGTTAAACAAAGTAGTTTTGGTAATGTTTCTGAGTTTTATGTGTGAGGATTTGTTAATTAAATTTATTGTTTAACATATCATAGCAGAAATACATAACAAATAAAATTCACCAGAACATAACACAACAAATTGTTGAGGCATTTCACCCCTCCTGTGCTACATCTGCCGGTCCAAGGCTCCCTAATGGCATGTCCTTGCTTTATTAATTTGCTAAAAATGGTTATGCAGTGAAAAATATGCCTAAACAGGAAAAAAAAATTGTAAATTCAGCTTTATAAGACATAAAATAGCTAAAAATGGCTTTTGTTTCACCTTAAACAGTGAAGTACAACCCAATACAATGCCTTCTCCATGATGGCCCTGATGGCTCCTTCAACTTCCTTGAAGAAAAATATGCTGTAGATCACCTCCGTTCACTCTGAAACCTATCCCAAACTTCTCAGAATGTTGAAGAAACCCAATATTGACTAAAATTTCATCTTGTTTGGTCGAAAATTGAGAAATTTATGGCAAAAACAAATTTTTGCCTTGTGTCACTAGAAAACCTCCTCCAAAACTGGAGGAACTCCAGTTAGCCCAACCAAAATGGAGGTCCGCCCGAAATTATTGGACCCGCTCCAAATCCAGTGGAAATTGTTAACTGTCAGTGGTGGCATTAATAGTCAAATTGGGTCGCATTCACATGTGGCCTCCACGGATTAATCGCTGGATAAGCCGCGGGTTATTTGTCTGTAACAACCTCCGCATTAAAATTCTGAGCGGTCACATGTGGTGCTATGGCTAATGGTTAGCCATTGCCAAGTTTCCCACTAGTGCTAGGCCCTCGGTCCTCACCTTATGGTCATATGATGTGTGGGGGCTGGCCCCCATTTTCCTCCTACCAAATCAATGTTAAACTTTAAATATGCGATGTGATGATTATAGGTTAAGAATGACTTGACAGGCGGGCTGGCCAGGCCTATGCATTCGTGGGCACGAGATCGGAGTTCGAATCCTCTAGTGACCAAATAATTTTTCTCTACCAAATTTCATTCGGATTGGCGCCACGTGGCGGCCTCCGGGCCTGCCACGTGGCAGCCTCTAATTGGCCACGACCATGAAAAGTCAAATCCTCAACGAATAACCGAATGCCACTTGTCAGCATTCCATTCACTCATGTGAAATATTATAGGGAATATTCCAAGGAATATTCTCAAAATATTCCTTGGAATATTCTTTTTAAAATTTTTCCAATTTCATAAAAGTTAAATTTGGTCAATTGAAAAATGGAGTTTACTGGAGACTTCAAACCTTCATAACTTTCACATATGACCTCGGTTTTGAGAACTGTTCACGGCGCTAGAATCGCAGCGACGAGACCTTTTTGATCATTCAGATTGCAACCATTTTTGAGCACTACCATTTTTTTGAGCAATTTTCATAACTTGGACATGATCACCTGATCAATAAAGGGGGAAGAGTACTCAGACTTGAACCTACCAACACTAGGAAACTCTTGGCTTCTCCATTGACTGTGACATGCTTCAAACATGTTGGATGTTATGAGTTCTATGAGCAAATTCAAAGGGTAAAACTTCATCCCATATTAACCAGACTTTTCATATCTTGACTCCATGACAACCAAGTCACTTTAGTTGGAGTCACTTTTACTATATCAACTGCAATTATTTCAGCTGCCACCAGGATCCCAAATTTTGGGGAGAAGTGGTTCAAGAAAGGTAATTTAAAGAAATAGGACTTTAAATTTTTCTTGAAACCAAGACACCAAAATCAGACAAAGAGGTTCTTTCCTTTTTCTCACCTTTTGGACATATATGCACCAACTATGAAGATAATTATGAAATACCTCTCACGCGAAGGTAGATTTTCATGGCTTTATTCCTATCACATTCGACTCCTAATACATTTCACTAGGGTAAGGATGCTTAACATACCCTACTATCTTTTCCAAATCATAGATAATATGGCATACATTTCTAGGAAAAAGGAGTATGAACAGAAAATGAGAAGTCTATTCCATCATTCCCTCACTAAAATCATAGTCCTCTACCATCTAAATCAACCAAAAATTTCCTAGAGTACCTTCATAGATAATGATATTTTCAATGAGCCATCTACTCATTATGCACAAAATGTCCCTTCATCATCCCAACCATCCACTTCCATCCCTCCATCTTAGCTTATAACACATTCATCATCATCAGATCAATCCCCTTCACCTCCTTCATCTCCATATCATCATGACATTGGGTCACCTAGCGGGATTGCAGACAATGAGCCTAAGTGGGCTAGTATGGCTGAGGTTGAGCCATTGCTAAAAAACGACCAGAGAGGTCACAGGAAAGTTTTTTCCTCACGGAGTGTGAGAGGGGCCTTGCCTTCTTCACCAAAAAAACAGGTACAAAAAGGGAAAGAAAATATGATTGAGGAAGATGAACATGAGGCAGTCATTCATGATGAGGAGGACTTTCATGAAACAGACTAGGAATTTCAGCTTGTTGACATAGATGAGGATGAAAATGAAAAAATCACTAATGCAACCATCAAAGGAAAGGATTTCAAGATTAAGGAGCTCCAAACTAATCTTGACAGCGCCAAGTATGTTATAAACTTCCTTGAGCAAGAGAATAAGCAATTGAAGACTAAACAAGTCATTGATGAGGTCAAGTATATCACTGCTCAAAGGGAGGCAGAAAAATCCAAAGCTATGCTAGATGAAACACTTGAAAAGTATAGGTTTCTTGATGAACATGATGAATAAGCACCAAGAAGCAGACCTAGAACTAGAGGGCTGAAAAGAGCTCTAGCTCTAGAGATGCAAAAGGAGGCTGATCATGCTGATCAACAAACCCTAAATGAGCAACCTGTCATAGTGATCAGTGAGAATAGGGAGCCATGGCTTGATATAGACAATAAAAACTTGAAGAGGCTTCTAGAAAAGGCTAACAAAGACAATGACCTATTGAGGAGGAAGGTCAAACACCATGCTTTGAAAGAGAAAATCGCAATGGCCAAGCTCAAAAGAGCCAATGCAAAAATTGAAGATTTGACTATGGAGGAGAAGAAGAAATTGGACATATTTGCAGAGGCTTCCCTCCAAGCCTAGCCACATCATCATTAGCTATTCTTTAAATTATGAGGCATTTTGAAATTTTTTTGCAAAATCTGGGATTTTCTGAGTTTTTTTTTAATAGGCATTTAGTAGAAAATTGGTCATTTGCGCAGTGCCCTAGGTGCTACACAAATGATTGGGGCACTTTTTGAAGGAAAGAAGACTATCATTAGATTCCTAAAGATAAATACATCCCAGAAAACCATGTTTCCAGCCTTGGTTTTCATATTTGACAGGGGAAAAGGTAAAAAACCACCAAAAAATTAAATTTTTGCCCCTTTTTTGATCGAGGCGTTGCGTAAATACTAGTCTTGGGAGAATGAAATTTTGAGGGGGAAAATGACCTTCATTTTAAAAACTAGAAGCATATTCAGAAAGAGGATTGGAAGGGTTTTCCAACAAGCCATCTTGGGCCTAATTTGGACACCTGAAAGTCAGCTAAAAGTGGCCCTGAACATGGAGGGTGCAAATGACATTGCGAGGGCGCAAATGAAAAAGGGAGGGTGCAAATGACCATTTTGCTGCTATTTTTGGAATTTATCTGAAATTTTGACTTTTCTTCAGAAAATCATGTTTCTACCTATGCAACTAATGATGGTAAATATAATATTGTTATGTATTAGTTACCTAGGGGTATATTCATTGGGTAAGGGTTATCATTGAGTCAAAGTGACTCAGTTTGAATGTAATTAGGAATGAGTCAGTTGGACCATCCTACACTTTAGCTTTTAGTTCAATATTTGGTGGATCTCTTCCTAACCTCATGGATTGGACCCTGAGGATGAGTGAATGTGATTTTGATGTCTATTTATTCCCTTTTTTCACTCTTAAAAAGGGTTGGAATCAGTTTGGATGTTAGCTTGTTGATCAAGGAAACTATTGTACTCAGTTTGGCCAATTAATAAAAAAGAGTTGCAACTATTTTTTGGGATACATGTGGTATGATGTTTATCATTGTTTTTTCTTCAGTTTAATATGTTAGAATGTATTGTGTTCATGGTCATTACATCTCTATTATATGATTTATTTCAATTTGATAGGTAAAACACATGCTTGCTCATGCTCTGTTTAGGGAGAGATATCATAATTTGTCCATTTTCCTCTGTCTAGGAAGAATACATCTTCCATGCTCTTCCTAGCTCCTCAGTAGTCTTAAAACCATCTCATCACAATCCTCTTAAAGTTTTAAGCCTCATGCCTACCTTTCCCCATTGAATCTCTGCAACCCTATCTTTTTTTACCTGACCTATCTTTCCTTGACCATACTTCATCCAACATCCCGACCAAAATCAATTATCAAAACTCCTAAACTGACACCTAGCCTTGTTAGGTCCCTATATTACTAGTATAGTCCCTTATTGTTGTTAGTGTAACCCCCTTATTGTTATTATTGTACCCCTGCAACCCCCATATTGTTTTTATTGTGCCCTTAAATTATTATTGTTAGGTCGACTAGGATTACATTGTGGCCCCACTAGGATTACATTGTGGCCCCATGGAATCCTATATATAGAAAGGAGGTTTTGTAATTTGTATCATCCAAGAATTGTTCATTCATGTAATGTATTGGAGGTTGCCCCCTCGAAGTGGCTTATTTCTAAGGTGTTGATATCTGTTTTCTTCTATTTTTGGAGCTGGCTTCACAACATTTGGTATCAATGCTTTGGATTCTAGGGTTTTGCTGATCCAAACAGGTCATCGTGGAATTTTCGCTATAAATTTTTTTTCTGCGAAGTTTCAGAAGATGAAATTTTTAAGGTGTGAAGCCAAAGTCCTAAGGAACATCGTCGCAAAATTTCAGAGCTTGGTTCACAACATTTTCGGAGATATGATCTGTGGAAGTTAGGTCTTTTTGCAGGCTCCTCAATTTAATCTAAACAGGTCATCGTGGAATTTGCGCTATAACGTTTTTTCTACGAAGGATCAGAATCTGAAATTTTTAGGGTGCGAAGCTGAAATCCTGAGGAAGTTCTTCAGAAAATTTTAGAGCTTGGTTCGCAATATTTGCGGAGATATGATCTGTGGAAGGTAGTGCTTTTTCAGGCTCCTGAATTTCATCTCAAATAGGTGATCATGTGAAAATCTTCATAACTCTCTCTTTGAGCATCGGATTGGAGTACCGTAAAAAGTGGTCGCAAGTACATGGATTTTAGTTTCTTTTCTATCAATTTTAGAGCTAAAAGACGAAACAGTGACACGTGGAAAGTTGTACAAGTTCACTCTACTGAAACAGTCCTTAATTAGGTCATTGTGGGAGATTGGACATAACGTTTCCTTGGAGAATCCAAATCAAGTCAGACCTATGGCATTTGAAAGATAATTTATAAGGCTAGATTAGTGCCAAATTTCAGATATTTAAGAGCCTCAATCGCAGAGATAATCCAATTTCAATATCGAGCTCCTCAAAAGCAAGAAAAATGTGTGTTTTTTTTTTTTTTTTTTTTTTAAATTTTTTAAATTTTTTATATTATTTATTTATTTATTTATTTTTTTCCGAATTTCATAAGTCTTGTTTGAAGAATCAATTTGAATTGATTCCAAGGGCATATTGTAGAATAGATATCAGTATTGGGTTCTAAAAAATGCCCCGTAAAAATAATTCAACACCCATTAAGCATTTAGAAGGCTCTACTATGACTCATGAAGATGAAGAATTGCAACATGATCTATCAAAATTACAAGAGAAAGTGCACCAAATTTCACTCTCACAAAGAGCAACAAAAAATGAAATGGAAGTTTTGAAGAAAGGCGTGGAAGTGAAGATGGATGGTTTGAAGAATAATATGGATGGTTTGAAGAAAGGCATGGAATCTAAGACAGATGGAATGGAAGCTAGCATGGAATCTAAGATGGATCACATGGAAGCTAAGATCGATGAAAAAATGAAAGACAACATGGAAAACATGAATAATGATCTAAAAGCAGACATGGAAGGTTTGACAAAGTTGATACAAGAAATGTTTCCTAATGGTGAAAAGATAGTAGAGGAAACACATGGTGAGAACAAAATAAATGTTAATCGTGACTTCATAAACTCTAATGTTGGTGGGAAGAACCACCATATTCCAAAAATGGATATGAGGAACTTTGATGGAAAGGATCCTGTAACATGGATACTACAGATGGAGAAATATTTTGATCTCCATAATGTGCCAAACACACAAAAGGTATGCATTGCAACTTTACATTTAGAACAAAATACCTTTGTATGGTATCGATGGCTTTGCTCCCGTAAAAAAATTGTCACTTGGTCAATTTTTATGGAAGAAATGATAACACATTATGAGGATACAAAGAGCAACACCTTCTTTAGCCAATTGATAAATCTCAAACAAAAGGGTTTAGTGGGGAGCACATTGAGGACTTCCAAAAATTGAATATAAGGGTAACTGATATTCCAGAGGAACACATGATTGATCTCTTAATAGGTACTTTAAAGGATAACATCCAACATGAAGTTCGTGTTTTGGAACCTGATTCATTGGAGAAGGTATTCAGGTTGGCAAGAAAAGTTGAATATAAAATTATGGCGACAAGGAAGCCTACCACTCACTTCTATAAAGAAGGAAGTTTTGCTACGCCTAGATTTCCACAACCTACAAGGTTGACACCACAACAATTGGAAGAAAAAAGAGCAAAAGGGCTTTGCTACAGCTGTGATAGCAAATGCACTAAAGGTCATAAGTGTGCTAAGAAGAAATTATTTTACATAGATTGTGAAGAGGAAGAATAAAATGAACAAGAAGAGGATATACACTAGGAACCAGCCCTAGAAGAGGAAGAAATGAGTCCGACCATATCGTGTAATGCATTGGCAGGAATTACCACTCAAACTCTCAAGATAGAAGGAAATATTAAGAAGAAAAAGGTAATAGTGTTGATTGATTTGGGTAGCACCCATAATTTTATTCATTGTAAGGTAGCCAAGGAATTGAATTGTTTCCTATACCCAGCACTAGAATGTCAAGTGATGGTTGCTAATGGAGGAACAATAAATTTCTCTGGAATATGCCATAATATCAAGCTAACCATGGGGGAATATGTATTGAATAGTCCTATGCTTTCCATTCCAATGGGAGGTGCTGATGTTGTACTAGGAGTACAATGGTTACAATCTTTGGGGACAATAGCTTTTAATTTTCAAGAACTTTTCTTGAAATTTTTTTCAGAAGGAAAGGAAGTCGAATTATGGGGTATTGCAAGGAAGCTGTGAAATATAATAAGCTCTAATGTCATGACAAAGCTTCTAAAGAAAGAACAACGAGGCGTAATTGCACAATTATTCTCACTAGAAGTTCCAACATCAAAATCATCTATTTCTGCAGATCTCCAACAAGTCTTGGACAATCATTCCAAGGTGTTTCAAAACTCCAAAAGGACTCCCACCTATTCGTGATCATGATCATGCTATTCATTTGATTCCAGGAAGTGTTCCTCCAAACATTAGGCCTTATATGTAGAAATTATATAACTGATATGTTATATATCCAAGATTCTCCTGATCACACATTATTTGACTTCATGCACAATACAGAATCTCTTCTACTATTGATCATTACTTGCAGAAATAAAATCAATTGCATGCACACATTAAAACTAGAAAAATTCACACATATGAACACAATAATTTATGGGAAAGATTAAAGCTGAA
The DNA here is from genome assembly GCA_034641835.2 of Pinus albicaulis. Lineage (NCBI taxonomy): Eukaryota > Viridiplantae > Streptophyta > Pinopsida > Pinales > Pinaceae > Pinus > Pinus albicaulis. The sequence goes on along the minus strand of CM076580.1, from coordinate 1,373,168,071 downwards.
AACCCCCAACTATCTATATATTATGTCATAGAAATCATGTAACAATCATCATACAAAGCTCCTCACAAGCTCTCAGTACAATCTCCAATTGCTACTGACACTAATCAGGTCCGATCTAGCAAATCCCATGCACCGATCTCTGCCACCTGCTAGCCTACCTTTACTACGCAATCACTACTGAAGAATGGCTCTGAATGAACTCGAATTGGTCCAGCCTTGCTCACACAATCCTCATTGGCATCTCCAACCACTGTGTGTTGCAAATCATGCAACACTATAGTCACAACTGATAGTCACACTGATCTTTCACCTACCTCTTCACTGGTCTCCACTGAAACTGTCCATGCACTATAGTTAACTGATGTATTCTTTAGTTGATTAATGAATTAATAATTAGTGAATTAATTAATAATTAATTCACACCACTCTCACTAGTGTATCAATCAGTTAGACTAGATACAACTAGCTCAACTATGTTTAACTCAGTTAAACTGAACACAACTCCATCAACTACCTCAATAACTCCACCAAACTCTGTCACATGAGTTCTAACTGAAGTATCCATGCAATAGTTCCACTTAACCCTCAGGAATAGCGTAATTCCTTCTGTCAGCTCCTGTGCCACATCTGTGCACTTAACTGAAGTGCTCCAAGAGAATAAGATAATGTTTATAGTCCAAATATTATTAAGAGCTAATAATATTCGACATATCTATTTTAGACTGGCAATCTAAAAATAGATTCCGCCCAATATGTCTAAAAATAGAAGTCCATCTATTTTTCCAACTTGACCAACCATCCACAAATAACATCTTGCAACTCATAGAATATGATCGACATGTCTAAAAATAGACATAGTCTAAAAATAGACTTGCGCCAAAAATAGCCTACGGGCCCACTTGGTGAAGGCGACTCTTTTCACTAAGCTCATCATCTTGTTGCAATCTCAACATTATATATATCCTTATGTCCAAAAGAGTGAAATTGAACGTATGATTGCAGAAATGTTAGAGGCGGGTATAATTCAACATAGTCAAAGTTATTTCTCTGCTCCTGTAGTATTGGTACACAAGAAGGATGGATCATGGTGCATGTTTCTGGATTATAGGGAGCTCAATAAGCTACCCATTAAATATAAATTTCCCATTCCTATGATTGATGAATTACATGGAGAAATTTCTTTTACCAAGTTGGATCTTCATTCAGGATATCATCAAATTAGAATGAAGACTAAAGATATTCCAAAAACAACATTTCGAACTCATGAGGGTCATTATGAATTTTTGGTCATGCCTTTTGGCCTTACCAATGCACCTTCTACATTTCAAGGGTTGATGAATTCCATTTTCAAACCCTTCCTTAGAAAATTTGTGCTAGTATTTTTGATGATATACTAATATACAGCAGGTCTTGGAAGGATCATGTTGAACATGTTGACAGGGTGCTCAAACTATTGCAGGAGAAACAATTATATGCAAAAAAATCCAAATGTTTCTTTGGAGTACAAGATGTGGAATATCTGGGTCATATTGTATCTCACGAGGGTGTTAAAGTAGACCCTAAAAAAATTAAAGCCATTAAGGAATGGAAAGTCCCCACAACCATAAAGCAGTTGCAAGGATTTCTCGGTTTAACAGGGTATTATCGCAAGTTTGTTAAGAATTATGGGAGAATAGCAGCACCTCTAACAACATTATTGAAGAAAGATGCATTTTCATGGACTCCTGAAGCAACTAAGGCCTTTGAACATCTTAAAGAGGCAATGCGCCTAGCACCGGTCTTAGCTACGCCAGACTTCACAAAAACCTTTATTGTGGAATGTGATGCCTCAGGAAATGGAATTGGTGCAGTTTTAATGCAGGAAGGAAGACCCATTGCTTTTGAAAGTAGTCCAATCAAAGGAAAGTATTTACAGAAACCTATTTATGAGAAGGAAATGTTAGCAATACTGCATGCACTAAAGAAATGGCGAACTTACCTAACGGGAAGACACTTCAAGGTAAAAACTGATCATGATAGTCTTAAACACTTTTTGGAACAAAGACTATCTTCAGAAGAGCAGCAAAAATGGGTCACAAAGATGTTGGCTTATGACTTTGAAATAATCTACAAAAAAGGAAAGCTTAATGTTGTTGCAGATGCACTCTCAAGAAAGAATGAAGAGGTGGAAGCATTGCTTTGTGCCATTTCTATTATCCAACTAGATTGGATAATCGAAGCAAGAGATGAATGGAAGAAGGAAAAAGATGTATGGACACTCATTCAAAAGTTGCAGCAAGATCCTAGTACATCTGATACATTTAGTTGGAAAAATGGTTCCTTATGGTACAAAGATCGCTTATATCTTTGTAAGAATTCCCAACTAAAACAAAAGATTCTTCTGGAATTGCACACTTCTCCTTTAGGAGGACACTCGGGATTTTTAAAAACTTACCACATGGTGAAGAAAGAATTTTTTTGGGATGGCCTTAAATCTGATATTCAAAAGTTTGTGACGGAATGTTTGGTTTGCCAGCAGAATAAAGTTGAGACAATTAAGACCCCGGGACTTCTACAACCTTATCCATTCCAAGTCAACGTTGGGAGGAGATTTCAATGGATTTTATCACAGGTTTACCTAAGTCCGAAGGAAAGAATGTCATCATGGTGGTAGTTGATAGACTTACCAAGTATGCACACTTTGTGCATTATCTCATCCATTTAAAGCAAGTACAGTTGCTACTACATTTATGGACACAATTCAAAAGCTACATGGAAACCCAAGGGTTATTGTGAGCGACAGAGATCCCATTTTTACTGGAAATTTTTGGACGAAGTTATTTTCTTGTTTGGTTACTCAATTAGATCATAGCTCATCTTATCATCCTCAATCTGATGGTCAAACTGAGATAGTAAATAAATGTTTGGAATGATATCTTCGTTGTTTTGTATTTGATAAACAAACACAGTGGGTCAAGTGGTTACCTCTCACTGAATGGTGGTATAACACTTCCTTCCATACTGCAGCAAAAATGAACCCATTTATGGCACTTTATGGATATCATCCACCATCCATCACATCATCTTTAAGAGAAAATTTGAAGGTTCAAGCAGTGGAAGATCACATCGAGCTTCAACAGGAAGTTCTCCAACTCTTAAAGGATAACCTGAATTTGGCACAAAATTGAATGAAACAACAGGCAGATCAACATCACAGCGAGAGAAGTTTTGATGTAGGAGACTGGGTATTTTTACAGCTATAACCATACAAACAAATGTCCCTCAAGCAAGCTAAGAAGTATAATAAATTATCGCCAAAGTACTATGGTTCTTACAAGGTGTTGCAAAGGATTGGTACTATGGCATACAAATTGGAGCTTCCTGCTTCTTCACGAGTGCATCCAGTTTTCCATGTTTCATGCTTAAAGAAGGCTATAGGTGAAAATATTCTAGTTCAAACAATATTGCCAGAACTTGATGAGGAAGGAAAAATCATATTGGAACCTGAAACAGTCACGAAAACAAGAACTCAACAGCTATGAAATCAATCAATTTTAGAGTATCTCATCACGTGGAAGAACTTACCCACTGAAGATTCTACATGGGAGGATGAGAATTTTATATAGAAGCACCCAGAGCTACTCAAGCATTGAGGACAACACTTTTTTGAAGGAGAGGGGCATGTTAGGTCCCCATATTACTAGTATAGTCCCTTATTGTTGTTAGTGTAACCCCCTTATTGTTATTATTGTACCCTTGTAACCCCCATTTTGTTATTATTGTGCCCTTAAATTATTATTGTTAGGTTAGCTAGGATTACATTGTGGCCCCATGGACTCCTATATATAGAAAGGAGGTTTTGTAATTTGTATCATCCAAGAATTTTTCATTCATGTAATGTATTGGAGGTTTCCCCCTCGAAGTGGCTTATTTCTAAGGCGTTGATATCTCTTTTCTTCTATTTTTGGAGCTGGCTTCACAACAAGCCTAAAACCTTTTCATCCATCCCTCTTGGCTGTGATCATACGGAGAGAGACCTCTCCGACTTGGTAGGGCTAGATACTAAGTTAAAAGTTTGGTCTATGGTTACCTCTGCTAGGATTCCTTCTTCAACATTGGGAATCTGGCAGAGTGCTAACACGTAGCAACCAAATTTGTGTCTGGATTCAGAAATGGGTCTGTCAGCACAAAATATGCAGGTGTTACACAGTAATTTGTCACCGTCCCTGAAATCCCCATCTCGAACATTGAAGGGTCATTTATGTGATCAATAAGCAGTGTCATGCCTTACAAATACCATCATTGTATCCCTTGCCATGTGATCCGGATTTATGCAGGAACGCAACAGAATAAACATATAAACATAAAGACAGAGATGCAACGGAAATAACACTTCATTTCATTAATATCAAAGAACTGAAATTTGCTTATAGACAAAATGGAAATAAAACTAGCTAGGGCGCTGGTAGCTATCTCTGAGAAGAGATGTGGCGGCTACAGGCCTCTGAACTGAGTTACAATGAGGCTCGAGGGCCTATTTATTATTTAGAAACAATGGGAAATCCTAAACAACCAAAACCCTAACCCTAGGAGATGAAGCGCCAAAACTATGGGCCCCGTTTGGGTAAATTGGTGTTTCAACTTCCCAGGGGCATAACTTTGGCATACGATCTCCGTTTGACGCGTACTATACCTCGTTAGAAAGATCTATCCGAGGACTGCAAATTTGGAATGGGCAACATCGGTCCATGGACCCATGTTGCCCTTCTTTTTTCCAAAAAAACGTCGTTTAGGGCCTCAAAATGGCTCCGGAAGTTTAGGACCCGAAAACTGCTAAAAATAGTAAACTGTGCCGAAACTGAAAAACTGAAATAGACAATGGTGGAGCCCCAAGTGGAATAGGCGGGTGACCACCAATATCCACCTGGATCATTCCTCCCCCCTTAGGAAGCAATGGTCCCCATTGCGTTAAGTTCCTCCATGAGATGAGGAAATTTCTGCTGAACTTGGTCCCCGGTGAACCACTTTCCTTGGTGCAGGAGTTGGCCAGCTTTGACAACCCGATATAGTTGGATCTTCTGCTGGCGAGTGTTCTTGATTTGCATGTCCATGATGCAATCTGTGGTGGCCTGTTCCATGCAGTCTGGATTTAACTCAGTTGGTGTGAGTTGTTCTCCAATGTCCGAGGTGTCCAGTAGAGGTGGGAAGTAAGGACGAAGGCGATCCACATTGAAGACTGGGTGCAGACCAAGGAATGGTGGAATACTGAGCTCGAATGCATTGTTCCCTACAGCCTTGGTGATGGTGTACGGCCCGTATCGGAGCGGGCGAAGCTTGCGGTGGGGTCCAATGAGGCGCTCCTTCTGCAAATGTAGCCATACTTTGTCACCCACCTAGAAGTTGTGTGGCACCCGGTGTTGATCAAGGCGTTGCTTGTACTTGGCATTGGCTCTATCCAATATATCATGAACCTGTTGGCGGATGTGTTTAATGCGCTCAATGAAGCTACTGGCTTTGTCAACTTCAGACTGGACATGAGCTGAATTGGCCTGAGCAGTTGCAAATGGCATGGCTACGTCAATGGGGCATAGTGGCTGGAATCCCAAGCCCACCTGAAAGGGGCTATGGCCGATTGAACTATGGAGAGCTCGATTATAACTATGTTGTACATAAGGGAGGCTCTCGTCCCATGTGCGAGGATGCTTTGAATTGTACATGCGCATAATGTGTACAATCATTCTGTTGACGACCTCTGTCTGGCCATCTGTTTGGGGATGGAAAGCTGTGGACTTGGTGAGCTTGGTATCCAACATCGACCAGAGGCTGGACCAAAATGTGCTGAGGAACCTGCTATCCCGATCTGATATGATAGACTGTGGGATCCCAAAGTGAACCCACACTCGTTCAAAGAAGAGTTTAGCAGTGGCTTCTGCTGTGATATTCTTCTTGCAGGCCGCCATAATGGCCATCTTCGAGAATCTGTCGACGACCACAAAAACACAGTCATTTCCATGCTTAGTAGAAGGCAAGCCCGACATGTAATCCATGGAGATGGATTCCCAAGGTCGACTAGGGGTAGGTAGAGGAGTATATAGGCCTTGCTTCTTGATGGTCGGTTTGGCAATGGCACAAGCAGTGCAGGATCTGATGTGCTTCTCGACATCCTTTCGAAGGTTCAGCCAATAGAAATACTTCTGCAGGATTGCTACTATTTTCTCGGCCCCGAAATGCCCAGCGACTCAACTGTAGTGTGCTTCCCATATCATCTTAGCACGCTCGTTTGAAGGAACACAAAGTTGTCCCATGTGACATAAAAGTGCATCTTGAAGGTGAAAATTTGGAACTTGCGTACCCCCCAAGAGTGCCTTGTAAGTTTGGCCGAATTCTGGGTCACTCTCATAGAGAAGCGGCCAATCAGAAGTCTCGTGCCCACAAGAGTTGAGCACAGTGGTGAGCGCCACGATCGGTGGTCGGCTGAGGCAGTCCGCAACATGATTGGTGCTACCCTGTGTCTGTATGAACTGCAGGGGTCTATGGTCCGTGTGGATGATTGTTTCCTTCCCCAAAATGTAATGCTTCCATTGTCGACAAGCTTGCACAATGGAGTACATTTCTTTGTCATATGTGGGGTACTTGCGAACTGTGTCAGACAATGTCTCACCGTGAAATGCCACTGGATGTCCCTGTTGAGTAAGAACTGCCCCAATAGCATAGTCAGAGGCATCTGTCTCGATCTTAAATGGCTGTTGCAGGTCTGGTAAAGTGAGCACTGGGGAAAAACAGAGGCGGTTTTTCAGTTCTGAGAACGCCTTCTGTTGAGGTTCCGACCAAATTTTTTTTTCTCTCGCTCCTCCCTTGGTGACTTGACTCAAGGGCCAAGTGATATGAGAGAATCCCAACACGAACCTCCGATAGAAATTAGCAAGACCCAGAAAGCTGCGAAGCTCTGTTATAGTGGTTGGGGCTGGCCAATCCCGAATGACTTGGATCTTGGCTGGATCCACATGCACCCCCCTTTAATCAATAATGTATCCCAGATATTGAACCTGGGTCATGCCAAAAGTGCACTTCTCCAAATTGGCACACAACTTGTGTTGCCGCAGTGTTTGGAGGACTTGTCGGATGTGGTTAAGGTGCTCTTCCCAAGTCTGGCTGAAGATCAGAATATCATCCAAGTACACCACTAAAAATGAGTTGGTGAATGGCCGCAAGATGTCATCCATCATCCTCATGAAGGTGGCGGGAGCATTCGTCAACCCGAAAGGCATGACCAGCCATTCGAAAAGGCCTTCCTTGGCTTTGAAGGCAGTCTTCCACACATCGGAGGGTTCAATTGGTACCGGGTGATACCCAGACTTCAGGTCGATCTTGCTGAAATATTTTGCACCTTTGAGTTGGTCCAGAAGGTCATCAATCCGTGGGATTGGGTACCTATTCCGGACAGTGATCTTGTTCAGCGCCCGATAGTCAATACAGAGTCTCCACGTCCCATCCTCCAACACGATCGGGCTCCCACAGGGCGATGAACTTGGTCTGATGTGACCTTTCTGCAACAGCTCCTGAATCTGTCTCTTGATTTCATCATTCTCCAGAACAGAGCGCCGATAGATTGGTCCATTAGGTAGCGGCGCACCTGGGGTCAGATCAATCGGGTGCTTGACCTGACAGTGCAGAGGAACCCCTGTGGGTGAGGTGAATATGTCCCCGTACTCCTCCACAACCTTATCCATTTGTTGTTGTTGTGCAGAGGAGCCCTGTCTGGAGGTCGTGGCCACAGTTTTCTTCTTGCCCTGGGGGCGGATCATCAGGAAAACGAATTTCCTGGTTTGGGAAATGAGCTTACTACATTGTTTTGCAGTAACCAAAGAGATAGTCGTAGGAGGTGGTACCTCTGGTATCCCGTACAACTTATTTCCCAAAGTAATAATAACAGCACGAGGTCGAGACTCATACACAGCATGACGCTTCCACAAGTATGGTTGTCCTAATAATACATCATAAACATCAATAGGAGCAACGTCACATAATACCTCATCCGTGAAGGGCTTGATGCTATAGGGAAGGCGACACTGCCGGCTGACGCGGAGATCTCGTCCTTGGTGAAGCCACCCGATGGTGTATGGATGTGGGTGAGCTGTGGTCGGCAAGCCCAACCGCTTCACGGCATCTGCTGAAACGAGGTTCTTTTGGCTCCCATTGTCGACAATGAACCGTACCGGGAGCCCTTTACCCACATCTGGGAGTGGAAGAGACGTTCCTCCTCCTCTGGATCTTCTGGTTCCTCCTTTTGGATCTTTGCAGTGGAAACAGTGGCGTTGGGCTCCGCATCAATAACTGCTTCTCATTCGCTCAGCCTTCGACTGAGTCGAGCATGCAGACCCGACTGGCCCCCAATCTCGGCCACTAGCGACTGCTTGGCCCGACACTCACTTGTCCTTCTTTGGCTTTGCGGTGCTGTTCTTTTCTTGTGGCTTCGATGAGTTGTCTTTAGCCTCCATGCCTTGGCTCGGTCCTTTGTTCTGCGGTTTGGAAGCACCTTTCCCTTGCTTTTGATTCGCAGATCCAAAGTCTCGCTTCTTCTGCTTGAATTTCTGCTCAATCTTGGCAGCATACCGGTATGCCGTACCAAGTGAAGAGATGTCGAGGAACTCCATTTCCTCCTGAATGTATCTGTGCAGACAACTGCGATACTTTAGCACCAGATGTTTCTCTGAATCTTTGATACCCAACTTTGTGCGCAGGGTATGGAACAGATTCGTCAGCTCATGCACATCTTGATCCCTTTGTTGTCGCAGCGTGGTCCATTGTATGTACTTGTCCTCATAGCTCCCCACGGGATAGTACTGTTCCTTGACGGCGTCTCGGAAAGAATTCCAAGTTGGTACGGCCGAGAACAGAGAGGGTTCTGTCTGGTCCTTGTTCTCACAGTAGGTTTCCCACTAGTCCTTAACATGCGGGGTAGCTTTGAGGAGTGCAAAAATAATCTTTTCCCGGTATGAAAAGTCATGAACCGAGAAATATCTTTCTAACAGATTCAACCATCTATCTACGACATCTGCGTCTATTTGACCCTCAAATATGGGAATGTCAAAATTTACTTGTACCTTAAAAGGAGTCGCGCCTCCAGAGTGGCTGCTGGATGCAGATGCGCCGCCGGTGGGTAGCCGTTGAAGGATCTAAGCAAAGTTATCCATCATCACGTTCCTTTGTCTTTCGAGGGCCTCCTCGAGCAATATTTTGATAGGATCTCCTGCTCCCTCATCTTTCTTTTCGTCCCCCATGGGCGTCCGTCGAGGTTTGCGAGGCTGATCTTGCAAAGGTTCCACCAGATCGAGCCCTAGCTCCTTATACCACGACCTCGTTGGGGACATGCAAAGAAGGATCGAGAAAAAGCAGACCGCTCTGATACCACTGATCCGGATTTATGCAGGAACGCAATAGAATAAACATATAAACATAAAGACAGAGATGCAGCGGAAATAACACTTCATTTCATTAATATCAAAGAACTGAAATTTGCTTACAGACAGAATGGAAATAAAACTAGCTAGGGCGCTGGTAGCTATCTCTGAGAAGAGATGTGGCGGCTACGGGCCTCTGAACTGAGTTACAATGAGGCTCGAGGGCCTATTTATCATTTAGAAACAATGGGAAATCCTAAACAGCCAAAACCCTAACCCTAGGAGATGAAGCGCCAAAACTATGGGCCCCATTTGGGTAAATTGGTGTTTCAACTTCCCAGGGGCGTAACTTTGGCATACGATCTCCATTTGACGCGTACCATACCTCGTTAGAAAGATCTATCCGAGGACTACAAATTTGGAACAGGCAACATCGGTCCATGGACCCATGTTGCCCTCCGTTTTCCCAAAAAACGTCGTTTAGGGCCTCAAAACGGCTCCAGAAGTTTAGGACCCGAAAAACTGCTAAAAATAGTAAACTGCGCCGAAACTGAAAAACTGAGATAGACAATGGTGGAGCCCCAAGTGGAATAGGTAGGTGACCACCAATATCCACCTGGATCACCATGAGGACAACATTCCTTCTGTTGATCATTTCCTGAGCAGACCCCTAAAAACACTTGTTTTTGCCTTGGTGCTGGTAGCCCATTATGTCCTCGCACCAATGAGGAAAATTAACACTGAGCCCGCGCCAGTTGGCGCTCTGTCCCAGTTAAGCACCTGCGCCAATCTGCTTATGGAAATTTTTTTAAAAAAATAGGCGAAGTTTCGATTACAACAACTTCGTGGATGAGTCATGAGGAGTGGTTTCGACTGAATAACCACGACCTTCCTCCTTTGGCTTCTTGTTTCCAACTTATGGGGAACCTCCCAAGGGATAAGGCCTCCCTTCCATTATTTTAGGGATCCCAACCTCCTCCTATCCTCTATAAATATAGCCATCTTCCATTGATGAAGGGGCTGAATGGTTGAACTGGCTGAATGGTTGAGCCTTCAAGAGCCCTCAATAGCCTAGAGAATGCTGAAAGAGCCTTGATCGTCATCATAGAGCCAAATCAGTAGCAAGGAGATTATTGTCAAGACAACCAAAGAGAGAGGTTTGTCCCATTCCCGACGAGCTTTATCGAGACGTACTCCGCTGTCGACCCGCCGAAGGAAGATCCAGCATCAGAGCGCAGGTTGTATCTTTCTTTGTTTTGATTAATGATAAGCAACTTTGGTTATGGTTCCACTCGTATGTTCATGCTTTGTGATTATGGGTTGTATCTTATTTGACTGATACATAATTGCATATATTGGGTTTTACGCTTGTGTGTTCGTCGTGTTTCTTGTATGTGCAGGTGTTCAATCGCGCCAAGCAGGAGAATTGTGATCTACTGGAGCAAGGGAACGGGAGTGCTATCTTCTCCGCGAACAACAGTGTTGGACTTGAGGTAGGCCTTTCTTGCAATTTGGTCTATTGAAATTAGGAACTTGCGTCTTAGCATGACTCGGTTGTTGCTAGACCCGATCTGGGCTAGTAGGGATCGCCTCTGTCCGCAGAGGGGATTTACCTCTCCAACAACAGGCAAGGGATTGATTAATTTTGAGACTTCGAGACGGTGAGGACAATCGCGAAAAAAGTGCTCCTCATTACATATTATGCAAGGGTAACGAGGTTTTTTATTGTTTCCAATTTCTTGATCAGAGGATCGTTCCTGCAGGGTTGAATTTTTCTTTTTCTTCGCTTTCCCCTTTTTCTTACTTTCGGGTTGCTTGTCACTTTTTCCTTTGTTATATGACATGACATGAATTTCAGAAGAAGGTGTAGGACTAGATTTAGTAGAGTGATGTGTACTTATAGTACCTATCATACCATCGCCGACATGAGAGTCCTTAGATGGAGGAGGAACAATAAAATTAAATCGAAACACGTTGGGAATTTTCTCATAGAGCATGCCATACTGAGTGTAAATCAAATATAAGTACTGGGAACGAGTAATGACCTATTATTCAGTGACGATGCCACCCTTAGCCACATCCTCGGTGATAGATGGTAGCAAGGACTTAATGAACCACTTAGCAAGGAGCTAATTAGGAACAAATGTCTTGACCATTCTATGACGATGACGCCACTCATGAATATGATCAGAAATGTGAGTAGCATTAGTCTGTTTAAATTTGGTCAGGAGTTCTATTCCAGTTTCATATCATATGCGTAACTGGAAGTGGGTCAGAAAGGTAGTAGCTAAGGCAGTGAAATTATCAAATGAAGCTCGTGGTAACTCAATGTACCATTGCGCGGCCAAACCAATGAGCGTATGCTGGAAAAGACATAATCGAACGAAGTCATCATTTAAGGAGTTGGATGAACACCACAAATGATAAGTCATAACATGCGTCGACAAGTCTTCTCCAGGGTTTCCATTGAACTTAGGAATATCCGAGGGCAATTTATGTGGTATCATTGACCACCAAGGAGCATAGCTGATTAGATTGGTTGTAGGCCGATTTAAATCAGGTAATTCTAAAGTTGCAACAAAGGGAAACTGTCGATTTAAGTCAGGTTGAGCATAGCGAGGGTATGATGGAATTGCTTGGGCAACATGCCTTTGAGCACCAGTGATGTACAAGCGCATTGTTCCCGTGCGAACTCAATTTAATATCTCGGTATAACTTACTCTACCGTAAAAAAAAACCCAAAACAACCCTTTTTCACTGTATCGCAATCCCAATTTATATCGTAACTTGCGGATTTAATTTTATCGCATGTTGCACAAAATAACAATTTCCGTCGATCGCGCAACACATGTATTGAAAAGTTTCTGATTTTACAATTTCGCAAATCAATGCGAATAAATTATCGCATATCGCAACAAATACGATATCGCATGTCGCAAATTATAACATATAACTTTTAACAATAAACCTTTAAATCACCGATTGCGATGTGCGAAATATTATATCGATGCGATGCGATATTTCGTAACTTTAAACATTTGTGATGCAATATATGACTTAAGTTTGGGGATTTGCGATGCAATATAAAAACTTGAGTTTCGACCGAAATCACAACACACCAGTTTGCGACAAACACAAAATTTTGCCTAATTTCTTTTAAGTCCAAGAACTTGAAATATCACACGAATTATGCTTTTAAACAAGTTTATTCAGATCTTTGAGACGAAGACAATAAATCATAAAAACAAAAGGATAATACCCAGATTTTTTAACTCCTTCCGTAAGTGATGCTTAGCATTTTTGAATGAATTCACATGCACACAGGAACAATTACTTGCACATCCACACTTCAAATAAATTACTCAGAAAATAAACACAGAGTTATTTTGCCCTCTCGGCTTGATTACATCAATCTGCGCTCTCCCTGTCCTCTCTATCTCTTGCTCTCTCACACTCTCTATTTAATCAAAATAAATGTGTTTTTCCTGCTTACTATTCTAAATGTGGCTCACTATTTTTTTCTATTTAACAAATTAAATCCCTGTTCAATAGGTCCGATGCACACCTATTCTAACAATCTTATATTTTTCTCCTAATTTAGAATTTCTCTAACTATTACAATAAATGAAATAAAATCAAATTATTACAATAAATAAATAAAAGTAAATTCGAGAGATCCAACGCTCTCTACTAAAAGATAATTTGGCCACATAGGTCGGTGGAATTCATCTCATGCTATGCTCCTGCATCAGACTCCCGAGGAAGAAAAGATTCATCTATTAAACTTTCGGGATATATTCTATACTTCTGTAATTATTCCGCTTTCAACCAACCGAGATCCTCCATTGCTTGTCCCTTCCATTTGACTAGATATTGAAAATAAATCTGTCCTATAGTTCTTTTAGCTACTCTTCTCTCCAGAACAACTTCCAACTATTTCTTAATTGTCTTTGGCATTTTTTCTTCCCAATTCAAAGTCTGAACTTCATCTTCTGCAGGCTCATCTTGTAACTCTGCCTCTGGCTCCTTGTATGGGTACAAATCTGCAACATTGAAGATTGGAGATATACCAACTCCTTCTGGAAATTAAATTTCATAGGCATTGGTTAAAAATTTTCTTACAATTCTGCACGACCCTATCTTTTTCATCTTCAATTTATTATAAGTCCCAACAGGAAACCTTTTTTTTCTCAGGTACACCATGACGAGATCGCCCACTTGGAATTATTTTTCTTTCCTCCTCATATCAACTCTATGTTTGTATTTTCTACTGCGTTTCTGTAATATTTATTTGACATCTTCCTGCAACTTATGTATATGTTCTGCAAATTCTTCCGCCTTTGCTCTCCTTGTCTCCTGTTTGCCTAAAATTCTGAGCTCATACACACCTCTTGGATTCATCCCAAAAACAATCTGGAATGGACTCATCCCAACACTATAGTTAGGAGTATCATTATAGGGAAATTCAACTTGAGAAAGTGCTAAATCCCACTGCTTAGGATTTTTGTAAACCAAACTCCTTAATATGTTTCCCAAGCTCATGTTCACCACTTCAGTTTTCCCATGTGTCCGAGGATGATAGGCTGAACTAAAACTAAGGTTTGCACCTAGTTTCTTCCACAGAGTTCTCCAGAAATTCCCAACAAATTTTGTATCCCTATCAGACACAATACTTATAGGAAATCCATGTAACCTTACAACTTCTGAAAAAAACAGATTAGCAATATGAGTTGCATCACTAGTCTTCTTGCATGCAATAAAATGAGCCATTTTCAAAAATCTATCTACAACAACATAGATAGAATCATTTTTCCTTCGAATTTTTGGAAAAAGAAAAAAAAAAAATCCATATTAACTGCATCCCAAGGCCTGTTTGGTATTGGAAATGGCTGGTACAATCCGGTATTTTGGCTTCTCCCTTTAGCGTGCTAACAAATCTTACATTTCTCAACAAATCTCTTAACATCAGTTTGCATATTTGGCCAGTAGTAAAAATCATTTACCTGAGCAAATGTCTTGTCTTGTCCAAAGTTTCTAGATAAGCCTCTGCTGTGTTTTTCTTTACTTATGTTTTCCCTCATAAAACACTTGGGAATACACAACTTGTTATTTTTAAATAAAAAAATTCCTTAGATAAGATAATCCAACCACTGGATTCTGCACAGCTGCATAAATGTCTTAAAATTATGCATCTTTCGTATACATGTCAACAATATCTTCAAAACCCACAACACCAATTTCTAATTCCTCCACAATTAAATTCACTCTGCTCAAATCATTAACAACTTTGTTCAACTTACTGCTTGTATGCTTAATAAAAAAAGTAAAACTCTGCAAAAACTCCACCCACTTGGCATGCTCCTGGCTCAACTTCGGCTGATTATTGATAAAATGTAATTCATGATTATCATAATATAAAATAAATTCTTTTGGCAACAGATAATGCCTCCATTTTTCAATTTTTGCACAATAGCATAAAATTCCTTATCATAGGATGAGTATTTATTCTTAGCTTCATTCAATTTCTCACTGAAATATGCTATTGGTCTCTGTTCTTGACTTAAAAATGCTCCAATTACAACTTCGCTAGCATCAGTTTCGAATTGAAAAACTTTTTTAGAGTTTGGCAAGGCCAAAACTGGTTTTTCTGTGATTTTATTTTTCAACAGTCTGAAGTTTCCGTCTGTTGCTTCCGTCCACTTAAATGGCTGATTTTTCTCCTTGATTGTTTCAATAATTGGTGCACAGATATGACTAAATTTTTTGATAAATTTCCTGTAGAAAATTGCAAGACCATGAAAGCTTCTTACCTCAAATATGTTCCTTGGAGTTGGCCAATTCCATATTGTTTGGAATTTTTCTGGGTGCATATTTAAGCCTTCTTTAGAGATTACGAATCCCAAATAAATTAGATATTCCTTCATTAAACTGCATTTCTTCACATATATTAGTAGCTTATCTTTTTGCAAAATTTTTATAACTAATTTAAGGTGCTCCAGATGCTATTCTTTAATTCGACTAAAAATCAGAATATCATCAAGATAAACATTTACAAACTTGCATGCATACTCCTTCAAGACTTCATTCGTTAATATCATGAATGTGTTGGGTGCATTAGTGAGTCCAAAAGGCATCACTAATCACTCATACAACCCACTGTTTGTTTTGAACACAGTCTTCCATTCATTCCCCTCTCCTATTCTTATTTGATGATAACCACTTTTCAGATCTATTTTAGTGAAATATTTTGAGCCACTCAAGAAATCCATTAGCTCATCCATGCGTGGTAAAGGAAAACGATACCTAATGGTGATTTTGTTTATGGCTCTAGAATCTATACACATCTGCCATTCCTCGCTTTTCTTTGGACTGAGTACTACTGGTACAACACACAGACTAAGGCTCTCTCTTATCAACCCCTTATCCATCAATTCCTGCACTTGTCTCCAAAATTCTGCATTTTCTTGAGGAGTTAACCTAGATGCTTCTTTATTCGGAAAAATTGCTCCAGGTATTAGATATATGTGATGAATAATACTCCTGATTGGTGGTGATGAATTTGGCAACTCATCAACAATAATATCAACACAATAATTTAGTAGATTTTTAATTTCTTTAGGCAGATCATATAAATTTGTAGAAGTCATAATTACCTTTGGTTTACCCACAACATCAAATTGTAATTTTTCATCCTTCTCGATTTCTTGCAGCAGTTATTTACCACTCATCAGCATAACATTGTTTCCAGGTGCTTCTTTATCTGCTTCATCCTTCAATGACAACAATGTGTGTTTATTTCCATCCTTCTCTAGAGTATAAGCATTTCTTTGACCATCATGAACAAATTTTTGATCAAACTGCCAAGGTATTCCCAACAATATGTGACATACATCCATCAGCATTACATCACATAATATAACATCCTTGTAAGTACCAATATGGATCTCTACCTTGCATTGTTCGATCACAACAAGCTGATGTCCTTTTTTCACCCACGACACCTTATATGGAGTAGGGTGTACCATTTTTACCAATTCTAATTTTTCCACCATATTTGTGGAAACAAGGTTGTCAGTACTTCCACTGTCAATTACCACTTTGAAAAATTTCCCCTTGGGCTTGCATATAGTCCTGAATATGTTCTTCCTATGAACTAGCTCTTTTGCTTCTTTTTCTACTTTAAGCAATACCCTTTTCAATAATAAGGATTCTCCTCCTTTAGGTGGTTCTTATTTTCCCACAATTTGAGGAATTTCTTCCTTTTCTTCAACAATATTCACATTTCTCTGGGTTGTTGACTTATTGTGAGGAAAGTCCCATGACCCATGTTCCCATTCACCACATGTAAAGCACCGAATATCTCTTCCTCAGCCTCTACCTCTGGGTACGAATCTTCCTCGACCAGAGTCTCCTCTATGTGGTGGTCTGCTACTAGAACCTCCTCCTTTACTCTGTGAATGCCGAAATATGGGTTTGAACACTCCTCTTCCTCTTACTGGATTTTTACTTCTATTCTTCTGATTTTATTTCCTCAACATTTTCTCCTCTGCCTTCAAAGCAGCTTGGTAGGCATCCTCAATTGTCTTAAGACTCAACAAACTAATTTCATCCTATATGTCATACATTAAACCATTTATGTATCTGGCTACTTTCTTCATATAATCTTCAGCATGTCCTGCTCTAATGATCAGCTTGTAAAACTCCTCCCTATACTCCTTGACAATCATTCCTTTCTGCCTCAAATTCTGCAACTGTTTGAAAATATTCAACTAATAGTATTTTGGCATAAACTTATTCTTCAGTTTACTTACCATTTGATCCCATTGCTTGATCTTAGGCTTTCCTTTTCTCTCCCTGGATGTCTGTAGTTCATCCCACCAAATAGATGCATGGCCCTTCAACCTGGTAGCTGAAAACTTTACCTTCTTCTTATATTCGACCTATTCCAAGTCGAAATACTTATCCATTGAACTGATCCAATCCATCAGCTCATCCACATTAAGGTTCCCCTCATATGAAGGAATCTCCACTCTTGGTTTTAGACTAACCTTTGCTAATATCTTGAAAACTTTAGCTACCTCACTTTCTTCCTCATAAGATTCCTTTGTAGCACTGGCATCTCCTTCATCAGGTGCTCTCTACTGAGTAGTCTCCATTGTATCCATTCTTGTATGAAGGTGTCGAATCTCTTCTATCAAAACTGCATTGGCTACATGTCTTCCCCGACCTATGCCAGCTCCTCTCTTGGGCGACATATTTGCTACAATCCTTGAGAACAGAACTCAGTTTCTACTCTGATACCAAAAATTGATGTACAGGCGCACTATTCCCGTGCGAAATCAATTTAATATCTCAGTATAACTTACACTACCATAAAAAAAAACCCAAAACAACCCTTTTTCATTGTATCACAACCCAATTTATATTGCAACTTGCAGATTTACCTTTATTTCATGTTGCACAAAATAAAAAATTTCCGCCGATATCGTAATACATATATTGCAAAGTTTGCGATTTCGCAAATTAGTGCGAATAACTTATCACATATCACAACAAATAAAATATTGCATGTCACAACTTATAAAATATAATTTTAACAATAAACTTATAAATCACCGATTGCGATGTGAGAAATATTATATCGATGCGATGCAATATTTCACAACTTTAAACATTTGCGATGCGATATATGACTTAAGTTAGGGAATTTGCGATGCGATATAAAAAATTGGGTTTTGGCCAAAATTACAACACACCAATTTGCGATAAACACATAATTTTTTCTAATTTATTTTAAGTCTTGAAACTTGAAATGTCACACGGCTTATGCTTTTAAACAAGTTTATTTCAGATCTCTAAGATGAAGAAAAAAAATCATAAAAACAAAAGGATAATACTTGGATTTTTTAACTCCTTCCGTAAGTGATCCTTAGTAGTTTTGAATGAATTCGCATGCACACAAGAACAATTACTTGCACATCCATACTTCAAATCAATTATTAAGAAAATAAAAATAGAGTTCTTTTGCCCTCTCAGCTTGATTACATCAATCTGCGCTCTCTCTATCCTTTCTATCTCTCGCTCTCTCACACACTTTATATAATCAAAACAAATGTGTTTTTCCTGCTTATTATTCTAAATGAGTCTCACTATTTCTATTTGCTTAACAAATTGAATCCCTATTAAATAGGTCCGATGTGTTAGCCACCTATAAAATTTGTCATATCATATGGTGGCTAAAACATTTTTGGAGTCTTCAAGGAACAAATTTTACTGCTAAAAAGTGTTATCTCTTGAAGACTCTTGAAGGCCTCATGCCTCTGTCCAAATCTTCGCTGCTGTTCCCTTTTTATACTCAGAAATTCTGCTGATTTCATGAGAAAAGACTGCTGCAAAATCATCATTTTTCCCCTTCCTCCACTCAAAACTAACCTTCATTTTCTCCCCTTTTTCTTTATAAAATTCCTCTATTTTTCATGATTCCCCTTCTTCCATTCATGAAAATCATTTTTACATAGTTTAAAACTCATTTTTAAACTATACCGAAACCCCCAAATCTATTGAAAAACTTGAAAAATTTCATGAAAAATACATATTTTTGTATAAAGACTTAAGCCCCCTTGGGCTAAGTCTTAACCACTTCCCCTCCATACGCCTTGGTGCTAGAACCAAGTGCTAGCCATCCAAGTGCTTATCGCATCGGAACAATACGCAGCGCACAAGTATTTTTTCCTCACAAGTTCTCTGATGCGATTAGCCCTCTGTTTCATAACCCCCGATCATATTATTTCTCCATACAACCCGTGGGCCCGCAATCGGGCGCTAAATCATTGTTAAAATCCATCTCCGATCCATTATTTCCTTTGTATATCAAAAAACCCACTTACCCAAAGTTTTTGTCTAATGCGTCGGAGTTATGTTTTTTAAATATAAAAATGGGTAGATTGAAAGACCGCATCAAAACTTCCGATGTGATTAGCCCATTTCATAAGCTCCACCCCCCCTCCGCTTTACTCCATATAAACTCATGCCCGGGACCAAAGGGTAAAGTCCCAAGGCGCTTAATTGCATCGGAGGATTTCACAATGGGTAGATTGAAAAGCCCGACCTCCGATTGCGATTGACCCTCATAGCCATAAAGCCCCGAGCCTATTATCTCTCCATACATCCGAAGGCCCCACAGCTGGGCGCCTAACCATATCATATATATACCCGGCCCATACCATAAAACTTTTGTTTTTATTTTAGTTTTGGGTTTTCATATAAATATAAGGGGGCCCGCTCGTCTATTGGCTAAACCCATCTCCACCGTTGATCGTTGGCCAATTCGAGGGCCAGCGTTGTATCACATCAAATGTTTCTCCACCCCCGATGAGCTCTCCACCGTCGATCTGATCTGCAGATCGATGGTTCATACTCAATCGCATCGGCGCCTCCAAGTTCTTTTCCCCGCCGATCGCAAAAGCTCCGATTACATCCAGGCCGTCTACGTGTCAAAATCCGACGGCCCAGATCAAATCCCCCCAACTTTGGTTATATTTATGCACCCCGCATTCTAAATGTTTTGAACCAAATCCTGACCATTGATCTCTGTAGATCAATGGCCCCCATTAACCCATATTTCGCCCGTGTATTATTTCCATTGAACCCCTTGATCCAATCCTGGCTGTTCAACTTTTCAATCCAATGGTTCTTATTAACTCGACAGGGCCTGCCTCCTGTGGGTTCTGCCTTCCTCCAGGTCCAATCTCCGTCGTTCACTCTTGGATCCTACGGCTCGGATTAAATCCGCCCTTCCTCTTATAACCTGCGCATATGTCTCATATCGCGCTCATTTTCCCACCAGTAGATCTGAGGCCCCATATCTGACGGCCCTCGTCCCGAGTCGTGAAAATTTAAGCACGGATGATAATTCTAAAAAATTACGTGATGTAAGTGGTTTTCTGAGGCCACGTGTCGGGCGGGGATGCATATCGCATTCCAAAAGGAAAAACCGCCTCCCCTCCCTTTCACCGAGTGAAAACAATTATTTTTCTCCCCGAAACCGCTTCCCCTCTTTTCTCTTGTGTAATATCGCACGCACCCTCCATCGTCGATCTCTGCAGATCAATGGTTTAAATCTAAACCTTCATTTGCATATCACCCTTCGCCTCTACTGAAGGATTTAAATGAGTAATCTCAACCGTTGATTGCCCGG
Source organism: Pinus albicaulis (assembly GCA_034641835.2). NCBI lineage: Eukaryota > Viridiplantae > Streptophyta > Pinopsida > Pinales > Pinaceae > Pinus > Pinus albicaulis. The sequence goes on along the minus strand of CM076580.1, from coordinate 1,373,147,494 downwards.
GCTGATCTCATCCGACGGCCCGGGTTATATCCGAAACCCCGAATTTCGTTTAACTATTTTTCTTCTATTTCATTACAATGGGCCTCTCCACTTTATGTTTTTCGACTAACCCCCACCGTCGATCCCTGCGCAATCGACGGATCTGATATATTTTCTCCCTCTGCTCTCCTTTGATATTTTTTTAAAACCGATCCCGACCATCGGATGATGCCATCCAATGGCCACACTCCTCCCTACAACCTCTGTCGCAGTAAAACCCAAAGACGCAGGATTTTATAATATAGTTCTGTATTGTGCAGGTGTTTGAATGTTTTTCCGTCATATTAAAGAGAAAGCCGAAGGCTAGGAATGACAATTCCCATGCCTCTGATTCATCAAAGGAAACCATTCGCAGGGCTCAAACTCCACGTCTCGTCAATGTTTCATGAGGCATTGATGCCATATGAGCCCTACGCAGCACTGCACATCAACAAGACACAGAGTTAAATAAATTAAAAGAGTATCAGTGTCGAAGACAGAACACAACAGAATAGAATATTGAAGAAAATTTGGGGATTACGGCTAAGATTGATTATCAAAAGCCTAATCCTCCAAATTAAAACACAATTAAAGAAAATCATAAGTGTTTATCAGATAGAAAGGCCTCCACCACCACATCTGAGGAAAATTGATTCGTCTCAGCTACCACAAAGCCACCTGTAGCCACAAGCATTCAAACGGAGGCCGGAGTTATTGATCAAAATCAGATATTTGCCTCAGCACAGCCAGAGAGTTAATTCTGCCAAAGAACTTAATCACTAAATATCTGCAGAGTTACTCCAACATGACACAGAGCTTCAAAAGTCAATAAGAGCTCTCACTGAAGTTGAATCTTAAATGTGAAATATTAATACAGAAAAAACACCTGTAAACTTCTCCATCGAGCCCCTCAAAGGCCGAGAAGTCATTAATCTGTATTAATTATCTTGGGAGATATTTTATCCTCTCCCACCTCCTCATCCTTCTATAAATATTGCTGTAGAAGAAGAGAAAATGTTGGTTGCTAAACTTTGAAATATACTTGAGCTTGAGACTTCTACTTGTAAATAGTGTTCACTGGCTCTTGGAGCTCTACTTGTGATAGATACGTTAGTCTGGGAAGTGTAGATGATTACTAAACTAAAGCATTGGAATTAAAGCTGTAATTGGTTTGGAGCATAAATACAAGCTGATTTATGGGATCCTGGTCTATGTCGACGGTGATGTTATTTCTTATTGTGAATTTTTATTTTACTTCTGTTTTATCTTTGTTCATCTTCTCTTATAAAGAAAAACATGCATAGAGTTAGGACCTACTGTATATCAGTACCCTTCTCTGACTGAAAATATTTATCTGTATGTTTTATTCCAAATTGTGTTATTTAGGAATGATTTAATTCAGTTTAAGAAGTAGGAATGCTGGCGCTCCCTCGTCCTTCTGTCTTAGCTAAATATTGTTCTTGAATGTTATTTTCATTTCATGTCAAGTAGAGATGAACTAAGGAAGATATGGTGTGCCTTGGTCCTCGTTTTATCCCAAAATACTGTCTGAAAGTTTCCCTTGGAATGTGTTAAAAGCTGGCTAGTTTCAAAGTAATTACCAGATCCTAGACCATTCTTTGTTATATTTGTGTTTGTATTGAAAGTTATCAAGTAAAGCAGAGCTAGGAGAGGATTTGTGGTGAGCCCGGCCCGCTAGTTTCTACTCCAACAGTTGCCTTCAAGTTCCCCCCCTGTTTTTAAGTATTTTCTATTGAAAGTGTATCAAAGGCTGGCTAGTTTCGAAGTACTTACTAGATCCTGGATAGATTTTATGTCTTTCTTAAGTGTTTTTCAAAGGCTGGCTAGATTCAAAGTACTTACCAGATCCTGGGCTGCTCTTTTTTCTTCATTTGTTTAAATTCCCCTTCTTGTTGTACCATTTCATTCCATAAATCAAACTTTAGAGAGATCCTTAGACATAGATGACTTGCCCCATGGACCACTCTTGCCTCTTGTTGTTTCAATTAAACCATATTATGACTCCATAGCCCAATGGACTAAAACCTGCAATTATTTATCTTTTTGGCCAAAGCTTGTTCTGATTGCTTGCAACTTCTCACCTTTGAAACTCTTTGCATTTAAGGCTTTCCACCTCAAATAATAATCATGCTTAACCATCCAAAAACAAAAAAAACCCTCAGCCTTCATAACTAGCCTAACATCATTACCATAAACTTTCAAAGACAAATCCATCTTTGCAACTTATTGGAGAGATCCCTCTCTGGATTTAGGAGGGCTAGATCCTATAATCCCAAAGTGGTTGAAACGATGTTCTCCCTGCAGTCAGAATTTTTCCAATCTTGTTGACTACAGGGAGCTAACATTTCTGGCGACTTTTCGCTGGGGACTCGAACCCACAATCTCTGGTTCCCTAAAAAACTTAATAAATATTGTGAGTAAAGGCAACCTTTTCAAGCACTACCAAGTGATGGTAATCATGATGAAACTTGTTTGAATCAATGACAAACTAGGTAAACCCTAGGATTCTCATAAGACTTTATATAACCTTGAAAAATCAGCTGGCTTAGCCTTAAGAGTAGACTGTCTTTGTCTCGTAACCATAGCTAAGTTGTGAAAAAAATTTAGCATACTCTTAACAACCAATAGGACAGAACAATAACTCAGAAAACCCCAAAAAATATTTTAGATTGGAATTCAATAAACATGGTGGTGGACCATAAAACCTTTTACCTCCTTAGGAGCTAAAAACTTCCACTTGGTGACTCCACAATCCAAAAAAACCTTAAGACTCCACTAGGAAGAACCTTTGTCATTATAACATTGTTTAAAACTCAGTTAGAGGATTGTTGGATTTGAACTTGTGAAACAGATTAGTTAACCTTTTAAAGACTGTCATATCTGGTTGAAATTTTCTTGTTTAAGTTGGGTCTAAAAACACAACATTGTGGCTCCTAGAAATATTCATACTAGAGCCTATCCTGACCCAAAGCCGCTAGAGATAGTTGATAACCCAGAAAGTATCCTTAGAGAGTCTCCTAGGATTAAATTCTCAACTGTTTTCAGATCACCCTTGAGAGCTAATTCAGTTCCTGAAAATCTGTCAGCTCTACAACAATCACAAGTTGACTTAGTAAATCCCTTTAGAACTAGGTCATTTGATGATATAATTCAGCTAGACTCTGAGTCTTCACTTTCATCCCCGGAAGCAAGTGAACATCCCGGTAGTAGAGAAACAACACCACCTAATTTACACTTCCTTCACAATTTAGGTGTCTCTCATCCAAGATCAGTTTAGCAATCTACTGCTGTTCCATCCACATCTGTTCACCAAACATCCACTATCCAAACCACTCCACTTCAGCCCACTTTACCTTTTGTTAATCCACCTCTTGTAAATCCACCTCCACCACATATCATGGCAGCATGGTATGCTTCCTTAGTCCTTCCTGTTCCCTTAGTCAATCTTCCACAGGACTATCGGTCCAAAATTCCATTATATGATGCTAGTAATGTTACTACTGCATCACAACATGTGGATAAGATGAATGACTACTTTGAAAGAAATGAAATTGATGATGATTATGTCAATCTTAGATTATTTGCTCAGAGTTTGGGGGGAGAAGTAAGAAAATGGTTTAAAGGCTTAACCCCCCATAGTCTCAATGATCTCCAAGCCTTCCATCAAACATTCTTAAACAAATGGGAGGTGAAGAAGAATCCTCTCCAAGTCCTTTCTGATTACAAGAACCTCCATAGAAACACTGGGGAAAGTGTGCAAGCTTACTGCACTAGATTTAACAGTGTGTATAATGCACTTTCCCCAGATCTAAAACCTCCACAAGGCTCAACTCTAAGCAATTTTCCTGAAGGGTTTGACCCTGAGATGGCCTATCAGCTGAGAAAGAGAGACCCTGCAACTCTTGAAGATATGCAGAAAGGGGCTCTTGCTGTGGAGGTTAACTTGATGGAGAAAAGAGCAAGAATGAAGAATGAGAAGAGAGTATCCCTCAGAGAGGAATCTACCCCTTCCACTTCCAGCTCAAAGATGGAAAGAATGATGGAGGAGATGATGAAGAAAATGAGCATCCTTGAGAGAGCACAAGCAAGTCAAAACCAAAATGCTCCTCAAAATAGAAACCAGAACCAGAATCAGAATTTTAGAAGGAACCAACCTCCCAACAGACCTAGGGAAGATGATCAACAGATCACTCCTCCCTTTCATCAAAACTATGTTAGTGAGGTTGAGGAAACGGATGAAATAACAGAGGAAGATGATATCAACATTCTGGGAGTAGATAATGATGACTTTGAAGTCCATTATGATAGAAAACAAGGTCTTTACACCCCTTATGATGACAAAAGAGATGATGATGAAAATTATTATCAAGACATGGAAAATATCATCATAGATTATCAAAGAGAATATGACCTTAGAAGTAAAAATAGTCAACAAACTCCCAACACCAAAACCTCTGACAAATCTTCACAAAACAACCCTGTAAACAAGCCTAAAGTTGTAAAACAGAAGGACAAAACAACAACTGGAAATTTTGATAAAGGTAAAGAGAAAGGCACTCAAAACGTTACAAACCAGAGTGCAGACCTTAGCAGTACTAACGCTTCAGCTAGTACTCCTGTTAAAGCCATTTTGTCAAATTTAAATAAAAAAAATCAGCAAACAGATGTTGCTGAAAGAGTGGCAGCTAGTAAGGCTGAGACAGGTTCTTTGAAGAACCAAATTCCTTTAAGCCTAGAGCAGGAAATTTCAAAGATCAAAATCTCTGTTCCCCTGATTGAGTTAGCTGCCTAGAATGCATATAGGACCCAAATTTTGAAGGCTTTAAATATTGAGGATAATAATGACACAATCCATCTTAATGATGACCAACCAGAGCTTATTTTTGGTCCTAAGATTGAAGGTAAGTATCAAGAGGGACCTGTTCCTCCATTTTACGTAAGTTTAAACATTCATGACAAAATTTTGCACAACACTATGCATGATTCCAGGGCTTCTCATAATTTTATACCTAAAGCTGTGATGGAGAGCCTGGGTCTAGAAATCACCAGACCTTATAAAGACCTTTACACCTTTGACTCGAGCAGAGTAAAATGTTTAGGATTAATCAAAGACCTCTATGTTAACTTAGCCCAGATTCCATCCAAATGCTTAGTAATGGACATCGTTGTGGCTGATGTGCCCCCAAAGTATGGAATGTTGTTATCTAGGTCTTGGGGGGCTAAGTTACAAGGAACCATGTAGATGGACATGACCTATGCGACTATCCCTGTTTTCAATCAGACTAGAAGACTTTACAGGGAGTCTCATATGCAATACACAGTTACAAGTCAAGATAGACCTCAAAACTCTCCTCTGTATTTTGTAAATATGGGCCTTGATTCTTTTATTCTGTTTTACGATGAAGCACTTACTGAACAAGCCACTTTAACAGAATTAATGGCCGATAGGGAGAAGGAAGAACACAACGCATAAGTGTCAAAATAGTTTGCTGCATTTGAAAACATTAGCAAACCTAACATAGGTCTAGAGCTTCAGGTCATGTGTCCTTTATTGTTAAAACTTGATCGTCGAGCAAGCATCCCTCAAATAAACGAAAATCTTGAGGAATCAAAACAATTACAACTAAGTGTTGATATTCCACAACAACCCGAAAGTGCTTTAGTTGAAGAGGACAAACACCAAACGAAGGAATCCAAAGCTGATCCTCTATGGAGTTTGTATTTTGACGGGTCATGCACTAGAACTAACGCTGGTGTGGGTGTCTGGATCTGCAACACTGAAAAAAACCACACAGAAAGCATTCCCTGCAAATTAAACTTTCAGTGTTCTAATAACATAGCAGAATACGAATCCCTGCTTTTAGGCTTGCGTTTGTTGAAAAATATAGGAGCCAAAAGAATCAAATCATATGGCGATTCCGAATTAATCATTAGGCAAGTCAATGGGGAATACAATGCAAATCACCCAAGACTTAGGGCCTATCGAAATGATGTCATGGACCTTTTAAAAACTTTTGAGGAATACCAGATAATTTTTGTCTCAAGGAAAAGAAATATTGCGGCCCACAATTTAGCCTTTGCAGCTAGAACATGCTTAATGCCATATGAAACCAAAGACTGCACAACTCAAATAAAATTCAGACCAGCGGTACCTGATAACGAAAAATACTGGTATGTGTTCGACGGGGACAAACAAATACAAGACTTCATGCAATTCAGAAATGAATTCGAACTACACAGTTTAGACTAAGATTATGATTCAGACTGCAATGAAGAAAATTTTCTTGGTGAAGAAGAACCGTCTCATGAACTTGTTAATATTAATATACTGACTGGAAAACTTGAAAATAATATAGAACTGACTACAGAATTAGGAACAGAGGAGTTAGAAACTCTACGGTCCATAGATCAGAGTTTGCCTAAGGGTTTGGCCCCTTTAGAAGAGTTGTTTTATTTCAACGATGTGGCCAAGAAGCCAAAACTGGAACCTGTAGAGACTGAAGTGGAAGAGTGCAATATAGGAACTTAAACCTATGATGATTAAACTGTTTAATACCTTACCAACTCACATTAAGCTCAAATACATAGAGCTGTTTAAGGAATTTTCTGATGTTTTTGCGTGGAGTTACGAAGATCTTAAGTCCTATGACACCAAAATAATACAACACAAAATTCCTCTCAAGGAAAACCAAAAACCATTCAAACAAAAGCTGCGCAGAATTAACCCTGTTCAGTTGCCTTTGGTCGAGAAGGAGATTAAGAAAATGTAAGAAGCTGGTATTGTTGTATCTATTAGATATTCTGAGTGGGTGTCTAATCTGGTGTCAGTTAGGAAGAAAAATGGAGAGATCAGGCTTTGTATAGACTTTAGAGACTTAAACAAAGCTTCATTAAAAGACAACTACCCTTTGCCCAAGATGGATCATATTTTACAAAGGGTAGTTGGATCTACAATAATTTCTTTGCTAGATGGCTACTCAGGATACAATCAGATTTTAGTGCATCCTGATGATCAATTAAAGATAGCTTTCACTACACCTTGGGGTACTTTCATGTATGTGAAAATGTCCTTTGGTCTAATGAATGCTGGTGCTACTTTTCATAGAGCCATGGACATTGCATTCTCGGAGGAATTGGGCTGCTTCATCATTATTTACCTTGATGATGTCACTGTTTTTTCAAAGACAGATGAAGAGCACTTAGAACACTTGAGAAAAGTTTTCCAAGAAATTTCCGTTAAAGTTTGGGATATCTTTAAACCCTAAGAAGACACTATTCGGTCTCCAGGAAGGTAAACTTCTTGGGCACATTATTTCGGAAGAGGGTATAAAGATAGATCCAAAGAGGATTGAGGCCATAATGCAAATCTCTCATCCTCGAAACATCAAGGAGTTGCAATATTTCATCAGAAATATTAACTTTTTGGGAAGGCTCATCCCCAACTTGGCTGAGCTCCTTAGAAATATTGCAAACATGTTGAAGATGACAATAAAAAGACCTTGGGGCACAGTGGTTTCATGTCGTTAAATGTTGCGTAATCACAAAACATCACTTAACAAGTCCATTCAAAAGATTTTTATATTTTTTCATTTGCATTAGAACATATTGATAGTCACTATTCTTTGTCATGGTGTAAACCACATATGACACAAGAGCAACTCATTAACCTCAAGGCTTTGAGAGATGCTCCTTTTAAGTATAACATTATGGAAAAGCAAGCCTTTGCTTTGGTTAAGGCTTTGAAAGACTTCAGAGTATACATCCTTCACTCACACATCATTGCCTTTGTCCCAAATTCAGTTGTGAAAGACATTCTAACACAGGACCCAGATGGTAAAAGAGGTAAGTGGATTGCTGTTATTCTTGAATATGATTTAGAGATAAAACCCACTAAACTTATCAAAGGCCAAGGTCTAGCTAGGTTGATGGATGAATCCAATTTTGAAGTTCTTGATATTAATATGATTAATGCTTTAGATGATCAAGAGGAAATTTCAACTCCCATTATTGAAAATCATTTTATGAATTCCTCTTGGTATGCTGATATTCTTTATGTTTTGTTTCATTTGAATACACCTCCTGGTTTGACAAAAACAAAGGCAAGGTTCCTAAAGTAAAAGCTGTAAACTATTGCATTATAGATAGATGTATTTATTGGAAAAATGCAAGTGTTATATTGCTTAAATGTTTGCTTGAGTTTGATGCAGAGAAGGTTAAGCACGAGTTCCATGAAGGGGAGTGTGGAGGCCACCTATACTGGAAAACAACAGCCAACAAAATCTTGAGGGCTGGTTACTATTGGCCTACTCTTTTTCATGATGTACACAAAATGATCATTGCCTACCATAAGTGCCAACTTTTTGAAGGCAAAAGAAAGCTGCTACCTCTGCCTCTGCATCCAATCACTGTTGAAGCCCCTTTTCAACAGCGGGGACTTGACTTCATAGGTGAAATCCATCCACCATCCTCTGCCCAGCACAGATGGATTCTCACTGCCACATAATACTTCACTAAATGGATAGAAGCCATCCCTTGTAGGAAAGCCAATGATTATGTTATTATAAAATTTATAGAGAATAATATTCTCTCTAGATTTGGCTGTCCTACCAAGATCATCACTGATAATGCAACGACATTTGGATCAAAGAAGATGGTTGACTTCTGTCGCAAGTATCAGATAACATTGGGGCATTCCACAGCCTATTACCCTCAAGGTAATGGACTTGCAGAATACTCAAACAAGAGTCTACTGAACATAATAAAGAAATTGTTGGAGGACAACAAGAAGTATTGGCACACAAAGCTTGTGCATGCACATTGGGCTGACAGATTGACATTGAAGAAATCTATTGGAATGTCACCCTACCAACTTGTGTATGGCATTGATGCAATTTTTCCAACCATCCTTGTTGTGCCAGTTATGAAGTTGATTCAAGAGTTCCAAACTAAAGATAATGACATGATCAGAAGGATCAATCAAACAATTCATCTTCAGCAAACCAGAGAAGAGGTTTATAAAAAAGCATTACAAAAGCAGAACAACATCAAGAAGCTTTTTGATAGAAGAACAAAGGCCAAAAATTTCAAAATTGGGAACAAATTTTTAAAGTGGGACTCAAGGAGGGAAGACAAGGGCAAGCATGGAAAATTTGACAACTTATGGCTTGGCCCTTACTCTATTCATTCAGCTGCTGGTAACAATGCCTATTTCTTACAAGAGTTGAATGGAGCAGAATTGTTTGGGGGTCCTGTCAATGGCAGGATGCTTAAATATTACTTCTCTTGATCCATGTCATGTTCTGAAAGCCTTTTTTGTTTTGTTTTTCTCATTATAAATATCTCATCCACCATTGCATTCAAATTTAAAAAAAACAAAAATACAAAAACAGTGAAAGAAAGAAAAGAAGGCAGATTGTAAAAACTAGAAAGGTATAGCCCCATACCGAAAAGAGAAACAAAGTCTGAAAGTGTGCAAGCTTAAATGCCACTCCTGGAAAACACACTTCTAATTAGTCATACAACCTAATCTTGACTAATTAGTTTTAAATTTAATGTTGATAGGATAGTAAATTCGATTTGCCAAACTGTTTATTCTTGGCTTATCAGTAGATAGATTAGGATAGAAATTAAAGGTTCAAACATGCTCAAAATATGAACCTAAGTTTCCAAAGAGAATGACTCAAATATATTTAAAATTATGAGTCAAAACAAAGATAAAATTGGTTCTACTTAGCTCAAAATCTGGACCAGTTGATAAAAGAAAAACAGCTCAAGAAAGAGTCAAAACAGAGCTAAAGAAAAGATGAAGAAAGTGCTCTGAACTTTCAGATCTTAAGCCTTCCATTTATGTTTTAAATTTTCTGCAAAATAATATCTATGTGTAGCTTGTTTTTTATGCCATAGATCAGCAACAAGTTAGACTGTTCAATCCTGACTTGTATGCTTTTGAATTTCTGTTTTAGAAATTAGTGAATAAAATCTGTTGGACAGTTTAATCCCAACAGATGGTAGATTAGGTAGAGAATCATATGGACTCAACTGTTTAAACTGAGTCCATGGAGAAATAAGGAGTATAAATAGATTATATTTCCTGCTTTCAAAAGAATAAAATGTTGTTAAAAGAGATTTCCAATCCAAGTGCACTCTAAAGAAGAAAAAATGTTAGATCAGTAGGATTGGGTAGGTAGAAAGCTTGTAGATGAAATATCCATTGTTTTTATGGCTGCTAATATGTTTTCAGAGCAAAATAAGATAATCCAAGGAAATAAAGTCAGCCCAATGGATGAGGCACAGATCAACCTCCTAGAGAATGCAAGTCTGAAGTTCTTGATGCCTTCAAGAAGGCACCATCCCCAAGTGGAGCCACTGTTAGCCACCTATAAAATTTGTCATATCAAATGGTGGCTAAAACATTTTTGGAGTCTTCTAGGAACAAATTTTACTGCTGAAAAGTGTTATCTCTTGAAGACTCTTGAAGGCTTCATGCCTCTGTCCAAATATTCTCTGCTGTTCCCTTTTTATACTCAGAAATTCTGCTGATTTCATGAGAAAAGACTGCTGCAAAATCATCATTTTTCCCCTTCCTCCACTCAAAACTAACCTTCATTTTCTCCCCTTTTTCTCCATAAAATTCCTCTATTTTTCATGATTCCCCTTCTTCCATTCATGAAAATAATTTTTACATAGTTTAAAACTCATTTTTAAACTATATCGAAACACCCAAATCCATTGAAAAACTTGAAAATTTTCATGAAAAATACATATTTTTGTATAAAGACTTAAGCCCCCTTGGGATAAGTCCTAACCACTTCCCCTCCATATGCCTTGGTGCTAGAACCAAGTGCTAGCCATACAAGCACTTATCGCATCGGAACAATACGCAGCGCGCAAGTCTTTTTGCCTCACAAGTTTTCCGATTCGATTAGCCCTCTGTTTCATAACCCCCGATCATATTATTTCTCCATACAACCCGTGGGCCTGCAATCGGGTGCTAAATCATTGTGAAAATCCATCTCCGATCCATTATTTCCTTTGTATATCAAAAAACCCACTTACCCAAAGTTTTGGTCTAATGTGCCGGAGTTATGTTTTTTAAATATAAAAATGGGTAGATTGAAAGACCGCATCAAAACTTCCGATGCGATTAGCCCATTTCATAAGCTCCACCCCCACTCCACTTCACTCCATATAAACTCATGCCCGGGACCAAAGGGTAAAGTCCTAAGGTGCTTAATCGCATCGGAGGATTTCACAATGGGTAGATTAAAAAGCCCGACCTCCGATTGCGATTGATCCTCATAGCCATAAAGCCCCGAGCCTATTATCTCTCCATACATCCGAAGGCCCTGCAGACGGGCGCCTAACCATATCATATATATACCCTGCCCATACCATAAAACTTTTGTTTTTATTTTAGTTTTGGGTTTTCATATAAATATAAGGGGGCCCACTCGTCTATTGGCCGAACCCATCTCCACCGTTGATCGTTGGCCAATCCAAGGGCCAGCGCTGTATCGCATCAAATGTTTCTCCACCCCCAATGAGCTCTCCGCCGTCGATCTGATCTGCAGATCGACGGTTCATACTCAATTGCATCGGTGGCTCCAAGTTCTTTGCCCCGCTGATCGCAAAAGCTCCGATTACATCCAAGCCGTACGCGTGTCAAAATCTGATGGCCCAAATCAAATCCCCCCGACTTTGGTTATATTTATGCGCCCTGTGTTCTAAATGTTTGAACCAAATCTCGACCATTGATTTCTATATATCAATGGCCCCCATTAACCCATCTTCTGCCTGTGTATTATTTCCATTGAACCCCCTGATCCGATCCCGGCCGTTCAACTTTTCAATCCAACGATTCTTATTAACCTGACAGGGCCTGCCTCCTGTAAGTCCTGCCTTCCTCCAGGTCCAATCTTCGCTGTTCAATCTTGTATCCTACGGCTTGGATTAAATCCACCCTTCCTCTTATAAGCTGCACATATGTCTCATATCGCGCTCATTTTCCCACCGGTAGATCTGAGGCCCCAGATCTGACGGCCCTCGTCCCGAGTCGCGCAACTTTAAGCACAGATGATAATTCTAAAAAATTACGCGATGTAAATGGTTTTCTGAGGCCACGTGTTGGGCGGGGATGCATATCACGTTCCAAAAGGCAAAACCACCTCCCTGCCCTTTCGCCGCGCGAAAACAACTGTTTTTCTCCCCGAAACCGCTTCCCCTCTTTTCTCTTGTGTAATATCGCGCGCGCCCTCCACCGTCGATCTCTGCAGATCAACGGTTTAAATCTAAACCTTCATTTGGATATCACCCTCTGCCTCTACCAAAAGATTTCAATGAGTAATGTCAACCTTTGAATGCCCGAGTTGATCTCATCCGACGGCTCGGGTTATATCCGAAACCCCGAATTTCGTTTAACCATTTTTCCTTCAAAGCAAAGGTTTTAAACCTTTTTCTCTGCATTTTTCTTCTGTTTCATTACAATGGGCCTCTCCACTTTATGTTTTTCGACTAACCCCCACCGTCGATCCCTGCGCAATCGACGGATCCGATATATTTTCTCCCTCTGCTCTCCTTTGATCTTTTTTTTTAACCGATCCCGACCGTCGGATGATGCCATCCAATGGCCACGCTCCTCCCTACAACCTCTGCCGCAGTAAAACCCAAAGACGCAGGATTTTATAATATAGTTTTGTATTGTGCAGGTGTTTGAATGTTTTTCCGTCATATTAAAGAGAAAGCCGAAGGCTAGGAATGACGATTCCCATGCCTCTGATTCATCAAAGGAAACCATTCGCAGAGCTCAAACTCCACGTCTCGTCAATGTTTCATGAGGCATTGATGCCATATGAGCCTTGCGCAGAACTACACATCAACAAGACACAAAGTTAAATAAATTAAAAGAGTATCAGTGTCAAAGACAGAACACAAAAAAACAGAAGATTGAAGACAATTTGGGGATTACAGCTAAGATTGATTATCAAAAGCCTAATCCTCCAAATTAAAACACAATTAAAGAAAATCACAAGTGTTTATCAAACAGAAAGGCCTCCACCGCCACATCTGAGGAAAATTTATTCCTCTCAGCTACCACAAAGCCACCTGTAGCCACAAGCATTCAAACGGAGGCCGAAATTATTGATCAAAATCAGATATTTGCCTCAACACAACCAGAGAGTTAATTCTGCCAAAGAACTTAATGACTAAATATCTGCAGAGTTACTCCAACATGACACAGAGCCTCAAAAGTCAATAAGAGCTCTCACCAAGGTTGAATCTTAAATGTAAAACATTAATACAGACATAACACCTGTAAACTTCTCCATCGAGCCCCTCAAATGCCGAGAAGTCATTAATCTGTATTAATTATCTTGGGAGATCTTTTATCCTCTCCCACCTCCTCATCTCTATAACATCGTCAGAGAAGAAGAGAAATGTGTGTTGGTCGAACTTTGAAATACACGAGCTTGAGACTTCTATCAGAATAGTGTTCCATCGTTCGAGCCCACTGTGACAGATAAGTTAGTCCAAGTGTAGATGATTGCCAAATCTAAAGTATTGACTTGTGTTGTAACCAGTTTGGGACATCAATACGTCGATTTATGGGATCTCCGGTCTATGTCGACGGTGATGTTATTTCTTATTGTGAATTTTAGTTACATCGTTTTTGCCTTGTCTATTTTCTTATGCAAAGAACAACATGCAGAGTTAGGAACCTCCATCGTATATCAAAGATCACTTCTTTGACCGAAAATATTTATCGTATGTTTTATTCCAAATTGTAAGTATTTATAATGATTTAATTCACTTTTAAGCAAGAGGATGCTCATTCCCTCGTCCTCCTATCTTAGCTAAATATTGTTCTTGAATGTTATGTTCATTTCATGTCAAGTAGAGATGAAATAAGGAAGATATGGTGTGCCTTGGTCCTAGTTTTATCCCAAAAAACTATCTGAAAGTTTCCCTTGGAATGTGTTAAAAGCTAGCTAGTTTCGAAGTACTTACCAGATCTTAGACCATTCTTTGTTATCTTTTTGTTTGTCTTGAAAGTTACCAAGTAAAGTAGAGCTAGGAGAGGATTTGTGGTGAGCCCGACCTGCTAGTTTCTACTTCAACAGTTGCCTTCAAGTTTCCCCCCTGTTTTTAAGTGTTCTCTATTGAAAGTGTATCAAAGGCTGGCTAGTTTCGAAGTACTTACCAGATCCTGGATTTCTTTTATGTCTTTCTTAAGTGTTTTTCAAATGCTGGCTAGTTTCAAAGTACTTACCAGATGCTGGGCTGCTCTTTGTTCTTCATTTGTTTAAATTCCCCTTCTTGTTGTACCATTTCATTCCATAAATCAAACTTTAGAGAGATCCTTAGACATATATGACTTTCCCCATGGACCACTCTTTCCTTTCAATTAAACCCTATTATGACTCCATAGCCCAATGGACTAAAACCTTCAATTATCTATCTTTTTGGCCAAAGTTTGTTCTGATTGCTTACAACTTCTCACCTTTGAAACTCTTTTCATTTAGGAATTTCCACCTCAAATAATAATCATGCTCAACCATCCAAAAATAAACAAAACCCTTGGCCTTCATAACTATCCTAACATCATTACCATAAACTTTCAAAGACAAATACATCTTTGCAACTTATTGGAGAGATCCCTCTCCAGATTCAGGAGGGCTAGATCCTAGAATCCCAAAGTGGTTGAAACGATGTTCTCCCTGTGGTTGGAATTTTTCCAATCTTGCTGACTACAGGGAGCCAACATGCAGCCACACCTATTCTAGTGCAATCAAGTCTTTTTTTCTCCTAATTTAGGAATTGTTTAAATTACACAATAAATGAAATAAAATAAAATTATTACAATAAATAAATAAAAGTAAATTCGAGAGATCCAACTGTTACACTAAAATTTGTCACCATGACGTTTTAGTACTCCCTTAGAAGTCTAAAACATTAAAGTTCCTAAAATAAAGCCTTGAAATTGAGATAAAAGCTCATAAAAGCCTTAAAAACACTTGTACCGCACTTTCTCTTAACATTTCCTGCGGTGCCGCACCTTTTTTCTCTAAATCATGCAAAGCTAAATGCACGTTCTCTTCAATAAGGGTGCGGACCCCTGTAAAAGGTAAAACAAAGGCGGAAAGTAACATTTAGAAGCCCAACAGTCAAATCTGGAAGCTTCTAGAAGCAATTATCCGGTCGAAGGTTCGCTCCTATCATGTATGTTCATTCCTCTATTATGGGACCCTACCCCTTGATTTATGGAGCCCAATCCCTTCAAAAGAGCATTCTATCCCTTCTTATGTGGAACCATAACCTCCTCTCTTTTCCTATAAATTGAAGCCATAGTGCAGCTTCAAAGGTTAGAGTTAGTGAGTTAGACTTTGAGAATTTTTGAGGAGAAATGTTGTAGAGACTCATACTCTCTTAACTGATTATTATGTGGGAATGATTACACACCCATGTGCATTTTAGCTGAGAGAGTGCTTGTCGTAGTAAAGGAACGTCGTTCCATCTTTGTGAAGGTCCTCGTACGATATCAAGGTTATTACCGTTGTAAGGCTCTTCTTCATCAAAGATAATACGAATGAATACCATTTTCTCAATGATTTCTTTATTTAAATAGCTTCATGAATTAATTTTTATTATGCAGGTGCTTTTGATCTTTTCTTGTGTTTGTGATTGCAGATCCTTGACGACGACTTTCTTTAAGGCACTGGAAAGAAGATCAGCACTGGACTACAAGTAGGTTTCTAAAACCCTGTTATAGTTAATTCCAAATCAAACAGTATCTAGAGAAAATAGTTTTTATTTGTCCGTTTGTTGCTAGCTATCCATAGGACACTTGTATGCAATGCCTTTTCCAATTCAAGTATCACAAGTATTCTAACCATTTGTAATGGTTTATTTTATCTAGATGTGGATCTCTCTATGTTTCTATGATTTTTTTTTATAAAGTTGCTCCATTGTGCTTACTATTGCTTTTTGCCCATTGTTTGGTGTTCTCAACTTGATGTTGGCATGTTCAACTCAATTGCAATGCATTTTTATGCAAGGCGTGATTATTTTATCATTGCTCATTATTGTTTTTCATTAGTTAAATTTAAACATGTTTATGTGAGTTTCTAACATTATGTTCAATGGATTATTTTGAAATATGCATCGTTTTTTATACTCATTGGTTTTGACTAATTGCAAAAAGTGATGATGGAAGCTTTAGGAGGCCATTAATGTCAGGGACAGGGGGATAATGGGGAGCAAGGCCTTCAGACCTTGAATTTTGGAACAATAAGTATGGATCAATGGATGCAGATGTAGCAAAAATTTGAACCTTCTTTGTCCACTGCATACCATGGAATGCCTACAATTTCCTTGTTGTAGATATGGAATCTTAATCAATTTAAACATCTAAGATTTCAGTAGCAACTACTAAGTAAAATGTTAAGAAACCCCCTAAATTTATATGTATAATAAATGGGAAAATCCCCAATGTATATATAAAAATGTATAGGCTATTTTTTCATTAATATAATACACATATATAATTTTTTGGCGAATCTTTCACTAAATTATAAAATTTTCTTAAATATTGGCAAATTTTTCACTAGGTTATAAAGTATTGAAAATCATTGACACCTTCTAAAAATTTTAAAATTGTAAAACACAGACTGCTATCAATGTATATAAGCATATGTAATAATAAGAAAAATGTTTATTTAAAAACTATGATATACAATTTTCCATGTTTTGGAAAAGAAAAATCACAGTAATGTTTCTCTAGGTTCCTATTATACACTATTGAAAATATTTTTTCATGTTTTTATTATGTTTTACTACAAATGTCTTATCACATCCCAAGGGGAAATTAATTGGAAAGACACCCCCAAAGGCATGTGATGTTGAACCAAATAAATTCTTTTGCTCAAACTTGGTCTTTGTACATCTAGATAACCCTGCCATATTATATGTAATTCATATTTTATAGGCTTCACATGAAAATAAGGTGTATGAATAGCTATATCAAAATCATGAATATTTATATAAAATTCTTTTGTTTTCTTATACATCACTTTTCTAAAAGGTAGATACTTCTCTAATTCCTCAAATTCAAATAAACCAACAACTTTAAAATATTTTGTTTCATCATAATATGTAGGTTTTTCACCTACTTTTGCATCATAACTATTGTAGTCGTTGTTGCAATTTGTCTTAATAACAACAACTCTATTAATTTTGACTAAAAATTATTTGAAATCGTACAAAATAAAAAATGAGAATGTTTTAAGATGAATACATTGAAACTTAACTTCTCACACGATGAAAAAAAAAGGTAATAACACAAACTTATTAAACCACAATGAGAGTTAAAAAATTCAACACAAATCTAAAAGTAGTCTACAATGTCTAATACACAATAATATGTCACAAAACAATGATCACCAAGGGGCTTTTAAGGGGCTTTCATTTCAAGAATATTACCACACTAAACAATCTATCGTTCTCAACTAATTACATGTGATGTTTTTGTATTGGTATTGCAAACAAAGCATAATTGCAGCTAAGATGAATGGCCTTCCCCACATAATATGACTTCTATGATGAACACATAGGATCCTAGCACATAGACCATTTTTTTGTTCACTTAACTAAGCAGAGCTCATTTTCCTCTCTTAACAAACAATAAGTATTTTTAAAGAAAATATAAAATAAAATAGTAGATTCTAAAAGGTGAATATTATTTTGTGACACCACAACGTGAGAGGAAATAAAAATAAAACATATACTTCGATAATCAAATATATAAATAAAATAATAATAATTATGGAAAACATATTGAATGCCTAGATAATAAGTGAAGTCATATATTAATCCTAATACCATATCAGTCTCAAATGAACATGACAAAAAAAAAACAAAATATATTCTTAATCAACAAAGGTCTTTAAATTTAATCGAACCCCTTAAATCAATAAAATAAGATGAAACAAATCATGCCTTAACAAAAGGATCAATTAACATCAAATAAAAACTAGAAGAAATTAAGAGATCATAATTTTTAACCAAAATGAACCCAAAATTTTCAAACTTGGAAAAATTATCCAAATGCAACAAACAAACAAACCATTAAGAGTGACCAAGATATTAGATCTACATACAAAAAAAAAAAAAAAAACAAAAAACAAAAAACAAAAAACAAAAAACGAAAAACTCATCTAATTGAAATGAACCCATTCTTACTTAGTAAAAGCCTTGTTAAAGTACTTATATATCCTTTAATACAAGGACACTAGCTATGTCAAAATATAGATCCTCACCTCATAAAATTATTGCTTCATTTTCTATCACATATGAGAAAGGGATAAAATAATAGTTAGTTATCAAGAAATCAATCTTAAAAAAAATTGTAGCAAGGAAATATGGATTCAATGTTACAATAAAGAATAGAAAGAATAGAACATGTTATTACCTCAAATGCAATGTCAAATTGGCATATATTATTAGTCATGTTGTTGTGATAAATAATTTAGAACCTGCACCAAAAATAAAGGAAAAAAAAATTTAATCAAATAAAAGGAATCACCTCATTTGTACTATTCCATTCAATTTTTCTTACACAACCTATGGAACATGTATACCAAAATAAGTGTCCTTTGGGACTTCATATATATTAGAATAGATAAAATATTGTGGTATATCAATTTTCCACTTCTCAATTTCGTCATCATTTGCTTCATTTTGAACAAAATCTTTTCCACATGAACTGTAATTTTGATCCTCCAAAACATCATGTTCCATATCCATTTTATAAGAGAAGTTTGTTGTATTGTCTTCGCCCCTTCTATCACAATATGATCGCCAAAGAGCTAGTGCTCTTTCATATGGAAAACAGTTAATGTCATACTTTGTTACATATAATTTTAGGCATATATCCATATGTTTATCAAGTCCGTTCCTCAAATTTGACTTCAAACATGATAGTGCACTAAACATCCTCTCATCCTCTACTGATCACAAAATCATGATTTGACACAAATATTCTAATTTTAGATATTATGATATGTTTTCTTGTAAGTATTAGCTAGAATATAAAATATTCTATAATCTTGTTATCGCAACATATTCTAGAGGATTCTCCAAAACATGAAATTGTTTCCACATTGTTTCATCAAAGCGCATGGCTTGTTGAAACAATCAAAATACCTTGAATTTAAAAAATAATAATTTAATATTTTAATCCATATTTTAATATTTTTTTGAAGCCTTTAATTAGTTTATAAATATTTGTCTTCGTTGGCTTCTTAATAATTTATGCCTCAAATTTCTCCTAATGTATATTTTATTCTTTATATTATTTAAAGATATTTTCCATTCCTTGGAACCTATTTTATTATTTCATGGTTAACTCCTTTCTGTTACCTTTATATTCTCTTTTCATTACTAAACTCACCACATTTATTTTTTTCCTTGATGATGGGTGGAGTGTCCACTCAAAACATTGGACATTTCAAATATTGACACGTAGTTTATTCCAAAAAAAAATCTCAACGATGGTTGAAAATGTTGATGATGAAGTAGCCTATGATAGAAAACCTTGTGAAAAGGATAAACATGATAGGATGTTTGTCAAGAGGTTGATTAAGGGATCATATGAGTTCCCACGAGACATCAAATGATTAATTAACATCAAGAATGTTGAAGGAAACTATCCAAGTATGAAAATTAATCATGCCGTATATATATGATTTGTAATGATTGGAATAAGAATTCCTTTATGCATAATTTATATATTCATTTATTTATTTATGATTGAATGCATGTATGATAATGATACCTAGGTTGGATATGATGAATGAAGAATCTTTTGGTGTGACAAGATTTGTATAATCCTTTTGATTCAACCATGAATTAGTATCTCATGATTGATTCACTTATAATGAGTGAATGGGTAACAAAATCATGTTATGAATTTGTATAACAACTGATAGTGAATTCCAATAGAGCTAATGTGTGAGCCAATATTTTTGATGGATATGGAAGAATATAGTACTACACAAATGTCCACTTGTCTCCCTGCTTATATTTCCATTGTAGACTATAACCTTCTGGCAAATGGTGAGGAGCACCTATAAAGGAGAGGATTCCTAAGGTAATATATAGTAGAGAAAGGAATTTCCTTGTAGTATCTTCGAGGTACATATGGGGGGTGACTAGATGATGTGTTGAGGTATTGGTTATACCTTCCAATTGATGATGGTGGAATACACGTTATAGAAATGTATGATTTTGAAATCAAGCGATAGGGATGGATTGAGTAGATGTGATAATGAGTATCGACACAACAGTTTGTTGGAATAAATATTTAGTTTCATCTTGTAATGGTAGGTATGTTAAGTAACACATGTACATTGAAACATAGTTTCATTTAATTGAGTATGATTAACAACTAAAAATGATTGAATTATTAGTTTGTTAATATTATTCTGAGAAAACCTCATGGATGGTAGTAAATATTTAAAGAAAGGATTATAGGCATAGATAATCACTTTTAATTGGTTGATTAAAAAATTTAGTTTGTAGGTGGAATGATCTCAAATGTGAAAATGAGTGTAATTCTGTAAGAAATATTAGGTACTATGCTAAGAGCTCAACACCATGAGAAGGAATCTCAAACATATGAAATTTATGAATTAGACTTGGAATTTATAAGTTTTATTATATATATATATAGTAATTGTATGTGTATGATACTGATAGATGATGGCTATGGCTATTGAATATGGAAAGCCTTGAAGGAAGGTCATTGTTATGACAAAGGAACCCTATATTGTTATAACATGATATATATATATATAATTTCATATTTGATTGAGAATATAGAGAAAAATAAAATAAAATTCTTATTACATTATCTCATATATAAATAGATGTATACTGATAATATTTTTTTTGGATTAATTATAAATATAAATATAAATAAATTATACTTTTGTTTTATTTTTTATAATTAGAAATGAGTGGACATTTTGAATCTCACTGAATGTATTTATTAAATTATATTATCAAAAATTACAATCAAATAATTTACTCTAATATCAATTTTAAAATGAAAATACCTAATATCAATTTTAAAATAAGAAAAAAATGTTTTTAAATATTGCATGGTTATATAAATTTCTAGAAAAAAAAACAAATTTTAAAATACAATAATTATATTGAAAGGAAAGTACATTGATACACGATTTTCTTACAACATACCCTCATTAATTAAAGAATTTATCATGATTCCAATTTCATATTCTTAATGCTGCACCAAAAAAATCATTTAAAATCGTCCACTTCCCGCTCATATAGCTATTGAAACTTATTATATATATTGACTATATGATATAAGTCAATAGCAAGTTAGTTTTGGTTGATTTGGGGTTTTTATTATCTTTTGCTAAGGAAATATAAAGAAGTATGGCACCTCATTCCTTCCCTCCACCCATAGATGTCAAATCTCGAAGTTCGTCACAGCAAAATTGGTCAGGTTTTCTTAATAATGGATCTCCACATATTAGAAGT
The DNA here is from genome assembly GCA_034641835.2 of Pinus albicaulis. Taxonomy (NCBI): domain Eukaryota; kingdom Viridiplantae; phylum Streptophyta; class Pinopsida; order Pinales; family Pinaceae; genus Pinus; species Pinus albicaulis. The sequence continues at coordinate 1,373,125,894 of CM076580.1, read as the reverse complement.
TCAGAGTGAAGAAATGAAGCAAATGTATTGCCTCACTAGAGACCAACCCAAAAGCATAAGAAGCTTCTGGAAGAACCCAACCGAAAAGCATAAGCTTTAGGAAGAATTATGCACAAAATGCGTCTATACTAACCCTACTCCAAATGATGTCACAGATATTGTGAGTTTACTCAAACCCTACAGATATGTGGAAGAAAAGAGTGTTTCTTATTGATTTCAAAACACTCACTGCAGTAAGAGAGGGAAAGAACAAAAATTTCCATGCAGGAGTCTTCTCAATATGAGAAGGAAATCACAGAGCTCTCTTTGGGGCTACCCTACACCCCTTCAAACCTTGGTAAACTCCACATTGTTTGTTTATGCTTTTCAATCATTTTAACTATTTTCCTAACAAATTCTTATTTTGTGGCGTTATCTGTGTTTAGCCCCAACCTGCAACATTACTTGTGAGACTTCGATGAATATATCTACATTTTTATCTCAAGTAGGTATATTATCGATTCTCAATTTATATGATTTGGATATTAATAGGGAAATATTTTGTTAAATGCATAAGAAAGAGATCCAAGTTGTTTTCAAAGGGATTTGAACATAACTCATTTCAAGTTTCGAAATGTTCTCGAAATTTTGATGGATATGCACAAAGTTAAATAGTTAACAATTAGCTTTGTTCACATCTATCAAATTACCAAAATATTGAGAAAAATACAATTGAAATGAAAAGCCAAGTCAAATAATTGGATAGGCTAGTTATTAATTATTAGATTTCCAACCTATTCAAGAAATGCAATGAGCCTTCAGTGTTAAAAGTTAAATCAAATATTTTCTTTTGTTACATACTTTTCCTCTTCAACTATCAGATATTACATTTACATCCAAATTCCTTCGCTTTTATTATTGATTTCAAACATATATGCACATGAAATTTCCCCATTCAGAAACCAATTTTCAAAATTTTCAAATACGTTGTTCATATTCTAGTTTTCAAAGTTCTCAAATACGTTGTTCAAATTCTAATTTAAGTTACATTTTATTTAATGAGCAAGGACTAGCAATTTCAACCGAATATGAAAAGAGGGGAGAATTTCTCGAATTGTTCCCTCTGCACCCAGATGGGAACCTAAGGCCACCAATGCTAAAAAGAAAGGGAGGTGATGGATAACTCACTCTTCGTACTGTAGATATTGAGATACAAGGAAGGTGATGAAGACTCAGATAATTAAAGCTATCTCATTTTTTCCTTATTCAGTGAATCTTCAGTATGCGGCTATTCAGAGATTATGTATTATCATAGATATCTTGTGTAACTGGACAACTTCGTTATTTAATTTATGCCTACGTTTGATTCTGTAATAACTTAGATATCTTGTGTAACTGGACAACTTCGTTACTGAGTTTATGCCTACGTTTGATCCTGTAGTAACTGGGAAGTTTTGTATGCAATATTGAAACGTTTGTCGAGTAATTCTTTTAAATTTAAGAATGTGTCTGTATGAATGATAAGACTCTCGTTGGATTTGGAAGATTATTCCTTAAAAATTCATGTTTGTTAATTTAATAACCTCTAAAACTATTAGTATCAAACTTTTTGATGGTATTGGATGTTTTTTTATTGGAACGACAATGTAGCATTCCCTCCCATGTTGGTTATCAAATTAGGTTGAAGTGGCCAAAACCTCAAATAGGGTTAGTTTTTTGAAACTCAGTGTTCTTTTGTGATTGTATTATTATTATTTTTTAATAAGATTAAGGTTGTGTTAAAAGTATTAAATATTTTACTTACAAATTTAGTGGAAATGGTTAAAATATTTTATTTTATTTTTAAAATTTTTTTTAGATAACTTTATGTGTTGGATTGAGGTTATATTTTATTTGAATTAAAAGTAACCTGTGTGTTAATTTTGAACCCATAATTTTTTTGTTTGTTTTATTATTATTCATGATAAAATCACTTTTTAGTTTTTAAGTAATTTTTTTGGAATTGTAGAATCTAGCTAATAATTAGAGATAATTTACTTACTTCTCAAGAAAATGTTTTCAAACTTAATTAAAAGAAACTAAGAATCAAGTAAAAAAAAGTTAATAACACCACCTAGATTTATTCTGAAATTGTGAAGGTTTAAAATCCATGGATTCAGGGGTTAAATTTGACGGGTCCTCCTACCCATCATAGAAATTTTTTATAATGATCTCATTTTTAAACAACCCTTCATATCACTTTTAGCATTTCCTTTTACGAGTTTCATCTAACTTAAAAGTAAAAAAAAAACACAATGTATACGTGCAAATATTGAAGCCAATGCACTTAAACTTTGAAGAGATTAGGGTGAAAAACAACGTGCCATTGCTAAAATAAATTTCCAAAGTTTCATTTTTAATTAGATTTATTTTTTAGAAAATATAACATTTTAGTTTAAATTTCAATAAGATTTTTCTAAAATAGTGTTTAACGTGTTGATATTAGATATTGTCAATAAAGGTATTAAAATGAAAGTAAAGGTCACTTAAACGAACTGAAGTTAAGATGAATCCTTTCCCAGAGAAGAGTCTCCTACTCATGAGGTAGTTAAAGGAGGAGTCTCGTCTTGCAGGAATCCCATGGAGGAAGGAAAATATTCCATGAAATCGAACATTCTGAGCAAATTACAAGAATATTTTGTTAAAAAAATGTCTACCCTCGAGATATCACAATTTGCCACACATTATAGTGTTGGAAAAATAGTCCAACTGATTTTTAATTTGAAGCATTGATACAGAAAAATACTAAAATACTCTCACTAAGCTATAACTCACTTAGATAAAGAAAAGTCTAACTATTTAGATAAACATCATCTTCAAATTCACACAATCCATAATTTCAATTGCCCTACTATCTTTAAATCTCTACCTTAATGGGGAAATAAGTTATTTACCCCTCCTAACAATATTTTAAAATAAAATGTATAACATAAAAAACATACCCACTTCTAAAGCCTATCTAGGAATGTATAACATAAAAAAATACCCACTTCTGAATCATCATCTAGGGTTACAAAATGTGACCAGTGTAAATCCATTTTAACTTTGGATCCACCAAACCTCAAAAGGGTTCAATTTTTTTTTTTTCACTCAGTGAAAATAGGTTTGCATCACAAGCTATTTGATATCTCTCTTGGCTTGGTAGACTCCTAAGTTAAGATGGATCTAGGTTGGTTTAATTTTACCCTTTAAATATGTTATGTTCCACATGTATACCATGGGTAAATACCATGAAATTATTTTTATTATTTTTATTTTTCCCAGAGGGATCAAATCTCTTAAGATGCAAACCTCTTTATATTGAAAGGAGATTTGATCCAGTATATTTATATTTATGATGTATATAATTTGTTTTAATTCCCCCTCTCCCTTAAAATAAGGCGAGCTAACCTCTAGACTTAATTTTTTTATAAAATAAATTTTGGACAATTTGAAATATATATTTACTTTTTTACCCTCTCCCTTAAAATAAGGTGGGCTAACCTCTAGACGTAATTTTTTTATAAAATAAACTTGGGGTGATTTTAAATAATGAAATAATATACTATGATATAAAAAAATTTCCCACTAAAAATTAAAAATCCTTTAATTTCGCCCATAAAATTTTCTATGACTTCAGTGCAGGCCTCAGATACAATTACAAAGGAATATTATAGAGCAAAAACAAAAACTTCAACTTCAACAAAAAGTTGTTAAGCAACATCAACCACAAAATAATTTTTTGCAACAGAAATTACAACAACAAACATTGCAGCAACAAGAAATGCATCAGGAGATGTAGAATGCAATTAATGAACAAGAACTGTAATATTTTCAGCATCAACAAAACAAGAAACAAGCATTTCAATTTCCAAATGTTATCAGTTCATTCACACAATTGTCATCATCTCAATCTCAATCTCCATTAAGTGATATTTCTTTTGTGACCTCATGACCAGTGTTTACAAATACCGGTGCTACCATTGCCTCACATAAGAGTTCATCTAGTTCATCTCCTTTACAAATCATCTTAGACTCATTGAATTCAGAGGGAGTTTCTTCCTATTTAAGTGTGCCCTAACCAAGTCAATCTGTTGTGCAACAACTAGCTAAAACTTGGTGTTATGTTACTCAGGATCAACAAGTTGTCGCACCATGGTTTTCTTCCAAAAGAATGTCAACAAATCAGATTTATTGTCTTTCATCTGGTCAAACTGAAGCCTCTCTTCTTAATGGTATTCATTGTATCCTTTCCCAAGATGAACCTAAAAGTCAGACTAATGTTCTAGCCCAATCAATTCCACAACCTCAATTTCCTTTAAGAGATTGTCCTACAAAATAGGAAGGAGTTCAGTCTGATACCTAGGGAAAATTTCTTTTTGGTGTTAATATAGATAACTTGGCTATTCTTGAAGCGGTTTCTAGTCTAAGGAATGTGGGAAATTGTGCTTATGTAGCCAGTTCATTTTATGTTACAGACTTACTGAATATGCCTCCCTGTTTTCCTCTCTTTGGGTTCTCTATGAATTCAAACATGGGTGCGTCTGGAGGTCTAGATCATGAAAGTGGGTTTTCACAACCTCCACCAAAATTTGTGAAGATGAATTCACCTATGAAAAAATTCACTAAGGTTAACTATCCATTCTCCCACTTTTCACTTTTACCTAAAAATTTTCATTTTTATAGTTGAATAATAAACATGGTTGGGTGTATTTCCAAGTTTACAAGCTAGGTTCTATTGGGAGGTCAGTGGATGTAACACGTTTCAGGGGCTATCCAGATCTGTGTGCCGAACTTGACCATATATTTGGTTTAGAAGGCCAACTCGGGGACCCAAGATTAGGATGGAAGCTTATATTTGTTGACAAGGATGTTATTCTCCTTGTAGATGATCCTTGGGAGTATGTGTCATGTTTCTTTGTGTGGATGAATTTTTAATGTTTCTAGTATATTGATGTTGAGTTGTTAGACTTAGAGAGAAAGAAAAGAATGGGTATGGAACCTGCTCTTCTTGACACTGATTGGAAGCTTAATGTACCCTTGGCTCATATGGATAGACTTATGATGAGTGAGACAGAGATATGACCTTCTAGAAGGGTAGCCTTCTTTTCTCCCCGCTATCTTTTTTGATCTAATTAGTTTGATGAAAAATTATTCCCCATTTCCTTTTTTCCTTGCTTTTTTAGTGATTTCCTTAGCATGTAAATATGAAGGATGTCTGACATAATGGTATTTTTCTTAATGTAGGATCCTAAAGAGCACTAGTCGTCTTCTCTTTTGCAATCATGTATTGTGTCTTGAAATATCAAAGATACTTCTACTGAGACAACAAAGAAATCATGTATTGTGTCTTGAAATATCAGAGATACTTCCACTGAGGCATCATTTTTGCTGCAAAGTAGTTAAGGTGCATTATGAAATTGACCTGTAATGGGCCAGCCTCCTCACCGAACACATCTAAATCATAGCCCAACTTCACAATCAAGGCTGAGAACACTTCAAGTTTTTGTTCTTGGTCACAATGATTCAAGTTCTAGCTTGGCATATTCATTAAATTTAGCTTATTTTGATGGTCACCATGTGGCTTCAATGATTGAATCTAGGTCAATAGGTACATAAATGCCATTAAGGATGGTACCAAAATCTTGGAAAAAATATGGATCTTCCCTTGGATCTGATCCCCCCGAGCTTTCAATTATTGTCGAATGTGACACCATCTTCGAGCAACATTGCTTTACCACAAAGGAAACAATCACATAGACTTGCTTCTTTGTCTCCTATAACACAATCTGTATGACCTTCTATGAAAATGATGCCACCTCTACCTCCATCTGCAACACCCCTTCAACATCAACAGTTTCAACCACTAAACCATCAACATTAGACTAATTTCATGAATTTTGGTCAATCACATGTTCAAATTCCTTCTCTCCATTCCCAAGGCAATTATTTACAATCCTTTCAACAGTCTCCACTTCAATCGCAGCTTGTTCAAAAAATTCCTCAATAGTTTTCATAGTTACACCAAGTTTCACAATCCTAAGCTGCTATAGAGTTGTTGAATCAATTACCACACAACCTTTCACAAGGTAACCAAATTCCACAACAATTACCAATACCTCAATAAGTACATCCATTTTTCCTTACTCCATTTCAATAAATTATTTAGTCTTATGAATTGACATAATCCCAACCTCCACAACAATCACAGTTAATTTATGTAGCATCTGAAACAATGGGATCTGTTTTGAGAAGTAGCATGATGAATCCCAATTTGAGCTTTAGCATCAAGGCCTACTTTACTTCTTGTATTTCCCAATAACTTGTATTCCCAAGTTTTAGGAGGAGTTCAACCTCCTCTATCTCTTGGCCCACCACCAACTTCATTATTGGTAGCATCAACATCAAAATTCACAACTTCAAACACCACATTACGATATTCGATAGGAAATATTGTGTCGTCTCTTTTATGGCACTGATGGCACATGGTGTAATATGTGCATAAAATTCAACCACCTCTTCTTCTAATCCATCTATACTTGTTTCTTTGTCGGCAATACCAAATCAATCCTTAGATAAAAATGCAACTGCACCTGTTGTTTCCATTACAACATCCTTGTTTCCAGCCCCATATTTGAATGCAACACCTCCAAAGTTTGTTCTGGCTAAAGCACTGGCTACTGCTCAAGATATCATTGTAATTCAATTCAATTCATATATACTCAAATTTTGTCATGAATTTGTTCATAGTGCATTGTATGAGGATTTTTTAGGACAATGCACAACATGCAATCCGCACTTCAAGTTTCAAGAAAAGCACAACAATCACATGGATTGGCATGTGTCTCGAAATCGAATAGTATGTAAGATTCATAAGCAAAAGTACCACAATCAGTTTATTGAAAATGGTTTATGAGTGCCAAGGAATGACTCAGCGGAATAAAGGTGTCAACATCTGATGTTGTTTCTACTTTTTTCCCTGTGGAAACAACTTTGGATAAAAAATATAGTGAGAAAGTGGCAGTGCCTGCTGATGACAAACAAAGTATTTGTGTTCTATGTGGAGAACTACTTGATTATTTCTATAGCAATGAAACAAATGGATGGATTTATAAAGGAGCAGTGTCTATGCAAGCCCCAAGGGAGAGCACTGAAGGCATAGACGAGTCTAATTTGGGTCCTATCGTCTATGAAAAGTGTAGGTCAGAATATGTGGGAGCTTCTTTTGCAGATTCTGAAGAGGATGAACATGTAAGAATTTTTAAAGGACATCTATTTTTTATTTTCATTTCCTTTTTTAAATTTACTGGTTGTGATATTTATAATGATATGTATTTAGAGTATATAAATAGTAGCATGCAATGTTGTTATAAATATATTATGGGGAATGGGATCACTTCAATTATGCCCTTGAAAGTATAATTTTGTGCTTGAAATTCCTGCTCTCCTTAGTCTCCTCTGTCCAGAATGCTTTGGGTTGTTGTTTTATGTCTTCCTGTGCGTTATCTTGGATTGACAAGGCTTGGTTTTGATCTTATGCTATGAGATGATATTTTACCTATTCTAGCCTTATACATTCTAGTCACGTGTTGCATTTGCACACAACGTATTAATGTTTCTTTTATCATTTATTAATTTTTTGGCCTGGATCATGAAGTTTTGACACTAATGGTCATTCTATGATATTTTTCTTGTAAATTATGACAAATTCTAGCAATATCATATTTATGATATTTTTTTCTCATTTTCTTGTAAGGTGTGTTTGGATAATGAAGAAACTGGTTGTTCCTAAGAATGAGTATGTTTATGAGGATGAAGATTCCATGTCTGGAATCTTGTCTTTCGTGAACTATTTTGAATTTTATCAATATATTTATGCTTATGTCATTTATTTCTTTTAGTATATTATGCCTTCAAATGTAATTGACATTACATAAGATGTCTAACAACATATAATGTTATTGGTAAGAGTCGTCGTTAACATAGAAGATTCAAGTTGGGATTTATTTTTCTTGGGAATTATTCGACAGTAGATCCTTGTACACAGTCTCATATCTCTGTAAGCTCCATTATTCTTGAATCGTATGTGGAATTTAATTCCATGTATTATCTTGGGGATTTTCACCCTTCATACCCAACCTGAATTATACCAACTCGAAATGAATGTGTGGACATAGAGAGCATTACATTGCTTTTAGTGATATAATCCTATTTAGCTCAAAAAATTTTATTCCATGGAAATGATTTTTAGTTGTTGAGTATCAACTTCTAATAGTAGTAAAATAAAATAAAATAAATGATTCATCTCAAATAAATGAAAAAAACAACTAGATCTTAGTGAAAATATTTATAATCTTAGCACTGTAAAGGGATGGCCAACACAAAAAATCCAATTTCAACAAGACAATTGGAAAATTGGCAGTTGGTACAATCTACTCAGGCAAAGAAGTCTAATTTTGGTAATCCTTTACAATCAATTTTGTGGAGGAGTCAATATATGGAAAATGTGTAGGTAAAACCATAGGAGAAGAATTTTTTTATTCTATGATGCAATTTTCTAGCCAACTGTCATACATTATTTATTATATAGCCTTTTTTCTTTCCATTTTTTTTCTCAAGTTATCTACAGGCTGAATTTTTTAGCATATAAATTAGTTGGCGTGATTGTGCCTAATATTTTCCTGAAGGTTGAATACTAATTCCTAAGGTGTTATTTTCTATGGTGATGTTTTATTTGCTTTGTTTATACGTGTCATCTAGCCACATAGTGGCCACTATTGCCCAACTGAAGAAAACTTCAAGTTTATTTATTTTTATGGGGAAAAATAACATTAATATTGATGATGTTGAAGTATATGCCGTATAAATCATTTATAGTCTACTTTAGCTTATATTATAGTGTTTATTATATTTCATGTCTTATACCTTACATTGTATCATTTTTTATTTTTAGAAAAGGAATTCAGTATGGATGGTGAGAAGCAAAAATTGAAGAAAGAGGAGAAAAATAACATTGGAGCATCAACCGCAGAAAGAGAGAAAGAAGAGAAACGGTCTAGTGATACCCCTAAAGTCAATATCTTGCATTAGATACATAAATATAGACTGATGGTCAAGTCTTTAGAGTTGGTTAATTCACCTGCAATTCCTAGCAATACAAATAATGTTTTGAAGTGTTGAAACAATATTCCATGTGTAAATTGTAGTCCAAATAATATTAAGTTGGAAATTCATATTGTAATACTTGATATTTCATATAATATAATTTATGTGGTTGAAATTATTTATATTTGTACTTGATATTATTTAGTATTGTAATTAACATATGTAACTTTGTGTTTTCATATCAGATGAACATGCACATTGTATGACATTTTTTAATTTAGTTGTAAAATCATACCGATTAATTTATGTTGATTAATATTGAACAGATAAAATCAATATAAAATTACTCAATTAGTAGTTTATATTGATTAATAATGAACACAAATAAAATGAATATACAATGACTAAATTAGTTGTTTATAATGATTATTAATGAAAACAAATGAAATGAATATAAACTACTAAATTGGTCGTTTATATAATTAATATGAAATTACCAAAAAAAGATAAATGACTATTGTAAATGATAAATTTGTGATTACAAATTATGACTAAATTTCTCATATATATGATTATTAGTAGTTAATTTACAGTATCTTATAACATGACCAAAATTTAGTCATATTTCTCTGGTCATTAATTGGTTTCAAATAATGACTAAAATATTCATATATAAGACTATTAGTAGCTAATTTATAGTATCTTATAATGAAACCAACATTTTGGTCCTATTTCTTTAGTCATTAATTTGTTTTCTCAGATGATCATGTAGTAGTATATTTTGTTGTTTATTTTGTCATTAATTGTGACAATTAATGACTAAATATACTACTAGACAATAAAACTGAGACAACCAATTAATGACTAAGCTAAATACGACTAAAATTTGGTCGCATTATAATATACTGTAAATTAGTCACTATTGGTCACCGACTAAAAAATGGTTGTTTGTATGCAAATTTTAGTCATTTTTTTAGTAACTACTTAGCAATTTTGTACTAGTGGAATTCGAGAAACAAATCTGTTCCTGTGCCAGAGATACCCTATTCCTGTACTGGAATGATCTTATTCTTGTACTCATAATAAGTTTGTTCCTGTACTGGAACCACTTTTTTTTGTACTAGGATGACTATGTTCCTATGTCAGAATGAATCTACACTAAAAAATATTTCATCCCTTAATATATGAATCAAAATGCTATGTTATCAAGCACGAAATCGAAAAATGCAGAAATGAAAACTTAAACTCAGGCGATAATGAAAGAAACCCCAAATCAAATGTAAATTACAAGTTGAGAATACAAATTGTGAAAGTCGTGGGAATTTTATCAATCTTAGTGCAAACATTAAACCCTTGCGTTTAAATAAAAGATCACCGCTTAAAAATATTCTTTACTCATTTCCTATCTGAACATTTATCACTGCGTTAAATATGTCCTGTGTATAAACGAATTCAATCATCTAACAAAAAGACATATCTTACAGTCCTGAATTTGAATAGTAATATCCAACGATTCTTGTACTTAAAACTTCAGTTTGGAAATAATTATTGAAGCAAGGAATACGGTTTAAACATAATATTTTACACTAGAGGATTAACACCGCTACATATCTACAATACATGTGTTTTGATCAGAGTATGCTTGTTGTAAAGAAATAAATATTTAAACAAAAAAACTTAAATATTCAAACCCTACAACCCTAATCATTAACCCATAAATGATTCAAGAGGAATATTCTCGGATAAAAGACATATTACTGTGGTTTAAAGAAGTATACAAAAAATTCTTCGACATAAATAAAAACACACTCAACACACGCAAACCCTCAGATCCGAGATGACTTAGTGAAAGAAAAATAAACACACAAGAGCATTACCAATACTACACACTCACCATTAAAAAGCGACCTCCACACCAGTCATTCCTGTACCTAATACGGACAACTGTAGAACTAGGAGAACGAGTTGGGTTGGATGAGACCTATCCAACCAAATTGTTTCCCTCTTAAGGGAAACACTTAACTTATATGAGCGGAGTTATCATTACAAAAAATAAAATGATTGATATATAAAATCTGGAATTAACTCCTTTTTATTAAGAAAACATAAATTATTTGCAAGTATACATTAAAAAACGATGGATCCACCCCCCTAGAGGGTTGTGGAGATACAGATCTTCAAAAATACAAGAATGCCAAAGTCTTCCACAATATCACTAACTTATGCTATTACAGAACCCTAGCTTATACATGTTTTCATCAACTCTCGGTCGTATAAATAGCTAATAGAAAAACACAACAGTTGGTAGTCAGCCTCCACCTTTGGAAACCTCATAACGCCCTGAACACTATATAGGAAATGAGACAAGTCTTCAACGACATGTGCGCGCCATTTCCCATTGAAAACTACCATAAATTTGTAGCTAATCCTCATTAAATCGGCCAGTTGTCCAAATCTGGTGCAGGAACCGCAATGAGTACATGAATGTCGGGATCCTGTACCAACCACTTTGACTTCTATTAATGACCATTAATTTTCAATCCATAAGGTAATGTGAATAATTAGTTACATGAAAAAGCATAAACCTATTTAACCTTTTTAATCAATGATAATCTTACATAACCAATATCCAAAATTTTATTAAAAGGAACAAGAAACATATGTGAAAGGCTCAGTTCACATTGTAGAACAAAGGTTAAGGTAAGATAATTTAGGGTAAGGATAAGGTAAAACAAGACAAATTCAATGACCAACACATATAAACTATTACACTCAAGTAAAACACAAAGGTGTATGTAAAATCAAAGTTATTTAGAGATTATTATTTCTAAAGGTGATTTCAAACCTTTAAAACTACATGAAAATGAGCTAATGTGAATCTCAATGTATAGAAACTAACTATTTTTTATCTTTATAAAAAGTTTGTGGTAAGTAATAGGGAGGAATTACAAGTACTTATTTTTTATATCTACATTGGAAGATAGCTCCACCACGCTCACTGCCATCATGTATAGATAATTGAATTAGAAAGGAGAGATTTCTACAATTATGAGAACAATCACCCTATCATGATACATGGTGGATCAAACCCAATGAATATCTTGGATTTTCCATGTTAAAATAGTTTGTGAACTCCCATGACAGTCTTTGCTGGACTATTATTTTATTGATTTGTGAACAATTTTGATGGCTTCGATGGTGAATGTAGTGACGTCTACAATTAAATCTATCTTACAACCAGAGTATTTTAGGTTTATAAAATTGTCTCTCTCTTTTATATAGACGGTTAAATTATTTAGTGGATGAAACAACTTTTCAATCAAGACATATAAAAATATAAAAATATGTTACATCCTCTACTATGTATATAGAGCTTTATTGATAGTCTCTACTATTACAATAAGAAAAAATTATAATAGTTTATTTAGGTAAAAGTTGAAATAAAAAGTGAAATGATAATAATCATATTAGTATATTTATGTGAGAGAAGATGGCACTCGAAATTTCCTTGGGTGGCACAGAGAAACCCTCGCTATGGTGGGAAAGGAATAATACCCTAGCTATGGTGGGCAACGACTGAACCTTGCTATGGTTGGGTCATGGTTTTGAGAGGTTGGCTCCAAGTATTGAAGCCTCTCTTGCCATCGGAGTCGGGGGCACAAGTTATGCACCTATGCATTTTTTCTTAATCAATGGTATCCTTGTTTTGCACCTGTCTGGGGATTATTTTAACATTGTGCTTATTTATTCTCCCTTTGGGCTCGTGACTACTTTTTGATTCCCTCTTACCTTAATCCTCGCTAACAACACTCTCCTTTTCACGCAGGGGTGGTGGTCCAATGATGGTTATCTCTTGGTACATATGCAGCTCTACCGTCTGACACACTCCCTCCTGCCCTAACCAGCCCACAGAGGATTCCTTACTTCTCACTGTCGTTACCGCACCCTCCATACTGCCCTTCCATCGGTTACTCTCTCTGTCCTCAAAATAGGTCTAGTTGCGGGAAAAATGGTGTTTCCATCAACGACAGGCAGTTAGCTGGACTTCTGAAAATGACGGACGATGAGGTGGACTACTCATGTGACCTTATGGAAAATACCCAGATTTTTGTTTTGCATACTCCCAACAGATAAGTCGGCCGGGTGGAAGGGTTGACAATGGGCAATAGGGACGTGGAGGATATGGAAATTGGTGAGTCATCTATACCGCCTTTCTCATTGGTGGAACCACCCTCGGTATCTTTGGTCATGTGCTCGAAACCCTTATTTCAACCCTTGGCTTCCCTGGTGTATTCTATTCCCTTGCCTTCTATCTCAAGTTAATGGTAACAATGGGCACATGAGACTCTGGAATCTCTTGAATCCTTTGGAGATGGGTAGGTTAATGGGAGAAGTTCTCAGGCACATACTGATACCCTTGGATTCAAACAGATGAATATCAATCGGGGGGAGTTGCCTTCTCTTCATCAGTCTGGACCCAAGGTGCATGTCTCCGTCGTGGCTTCTGGTTGCTTTGACGGCATCCCAAACTCTTCACCACTACAAGAAGAACCTAAGACCTCTAATTCTGACGAAGCTCTGGAATCAGATGGTGTAGGACAAGTTAGGGTACATGGTCGTGGCAAGAAAAAATAGCAGTGCACTAGGAGCAGAGCCAAGAGGGACCTTATTTTCAGACAGGGTGTTGGTATGGAGGATATTTATCGCACCTCTCAGATGTTATTGCTAGGCAGAGTCCGCGGCAGGAGCTACACCTGTGCTAGACTCAAAATTTGGACAACAAAGATTTGGGGCAATTCTCTGTCGCGACTTCCGGGGGTTCTGACTATGACCAGGGGTTGGTTTGCCCTCATTTTTCCTCAGCCTGACATGGTGGATTGGGTCCTCACAAAATACTGGCATATTGAGATGAAGCCAATATTATTAAAGAGATGTACACCCCTTTTCGACCCAGACAGGGAGAAAGTAGGCACGGGTCCAATTTGGGTCAGACTTTCATGACTTCCTCTACATTTTTGGTCTGAAGCCGCCTTCCGATTTATTGCGGAAGATTTGGAGATTTACCTGGACCATGACTTCTCCTATCTTGATACTGAGAACATCTCTGTGGCTCGGATACTTGTTCATATGGATACCAGAGATGGCCTTCTTGAAGCCTACAACCTCCACTTCAATGACATGGTTTGGGTGAAAATTCTTGATTATGAAGGGTTACCCTTCAGATGCAATAGGTGCCATGAGGTTGGGCACCTATACAAGGAGTGTCCTCTCATCATTGCGTCTGCAGCTCCCTTGAAAATTTTGGCACATGTGGCGACACAGACGGATGACGGGAGTTAAGAGCAGCGGCAACAGGAACCTGAGCGGGTGGGTCATGGTCCTGGTAACTCTGATGGTCATCCATCGATCCCCAATACATGCTCGCAAGCACAAACCAGAGTGATCCACACTCCATTGGAGCAATCAGTGCCTACTCCAAGTAATCCTCTTGCTTCCCCCCTTTCAAATATTAATTATTTGCAATACTCTTATTCCCTCTCATTGTTTGATGCATCCCTTTCTATTAATTTAAACATATGTAGTATAGATCCCCTTAGCTGTCATGTTGCAACCGCCCCTCCTTCTGCTTCTCGGCCTAACCCCTTCACCATTGCTAGGGACTCAACTTCCCTCTCGATTCTTGAATTTGATAGCCATTATGTGGGCCACCATTACAAACTTATATCATCCTCCCAAACAAATGACCCTCCTACTTTTGGCCTCGGGGAGGACTCCGGGGGGCCTTTCCTGAAAGCATTGAGGGGGCGTCTCTCTTCCATCACCAAAGCCATCAGAATGTCACCTTGGAAGTAGTGGTTGGTACTCAATCATCCATTGATCGGGTTCTTAGATAAAAGAACACCCAGGGAAGTTGTGACCTATGATATTGATCCTCTCCCTAAACTGTCATGGTTTGGCCACCCTAGACAAAAAACTGGCTCTCAAGCATCTCCTGGACCGTATTCAAGTATATTCCCTCTTCCTTCAGGAAAATCTTGGTGAAGTAATTTTTGTTTCAAATTTTTTGTCTTCACTACTCCGTAATTGGACTTTCCATACAAATGATGCTTGGGGTCGATCTGGTGGCTGTAGCATAGGTATCAATAACAGGTCCATTCTGGTTCACGGTTGGTGGGGGCGCGATGGAATTTTGGGTGCGGACGTTACCACTCATGAATCCAATCTCATGATCACTAGTCTTATCAATGTTTATGACCCTTGTCATCATAGAGAGGTATTCTGGGATGATTGGATACATAGTTCAATAATGCAGTGGGACAACATCATTTTGGGCGGGGACCTACATTTTTCTATCGGTATCTCTGAATCCTAGGGGTTG
The DNA here is from genome assembly GCA_034641835.2 of Pinus albicaulis. Lineage (NCBI taxonomy): Eukaryota > Viridiplantae > Streptophyta > Pinopsida > Pinales > Pinaceae > Pinus > Pinus albicaulis. The sequence continues at coordinate 1,373,110,413 of CM076580.1, read as the reverse complement.
GGGGCCTCCCCGGAATCATTATCTGATTACTTTGAAAATCTCATCGATGAGGCTAACCTTCTAGATCTAGCGATGCCTAAGAAGCTCCCTACTTGGAGGAACAAAAGGATGGGCGATGCTCCTTTGGCCAAAAGACTTGATCGTTTTTTGATCAAAACCCCATTGGCAGAGAAATTTTACATGGCCAAGAAATGGGTTGGAACTGGGGGATCCTTATACCACTCTCCTATATACCTTGAATTCATGATGGGCCTGCAAAATCCCCGGGCCCATTTCAAGTTTAATTTTGTTTCGCTTGAGGAGCTTGATTTCCACTCCTTAGTCAAGAGTGAATGGAAACACTGTAATCAATACCCCGATCTGGCGCCTGCTATGGTCCTCGATAATAATATATCATGGATAAATACTCTCACCATCATATGGGCTAGAAGAAAGAAATTGAAGGAGGATGAGTCTTTATCAAACATTGAATAGGAGATCGGGAACATGACAGGATCAGACTACCTGGGCTTCAGATCTGCGGAAGCAAAGGATAGACTTATTGCTCTAGAATTGTCTAAAGCTAAGATTCTTAGGAAACAGGAGGAGGAATGGAAGCTTAATATCAGGGCCATATGGTTACAAGTTGGGGATGATAACACCAAATTCTTTCAACAATGTGCTAAGGGCAGAAGGATTATCAACACTATATGGGAAGTCACTGATCAAAATGGCAGGGTGGCTCATACACACACCCAGTTGGCCGACATGGGAATTAATCACTTCACCAGCCAATATAGGGAACCTAGGAATGCAAACATACTGTAAATAATGCAGATCATTCGTTCCTTGCATAGATTTGTGGAGGAGGAGAAATTGGAGGATCTGAACGCCTCGGTCTCCTTGGGGGAAGTGGAAGGGGTATTGAAATGGTTTAAGAAGGACAAAAGCTCGAGACCTGATGGTTAGCCTATTTAATTCTACCTCACTTTCTTTGAACTCATCGATAATTATCTCTTACATTTCATTGAAGATAGTAGGACCTATGGACAGGTATATGATGGATTCAATGCCACCTTCATCACTCTCATCCCCAAAATTGAGAAACCCCTATCATTCCACAACTATCGGTCGATATCCCTCTGCAATTGCATTTACAAGATTATATCCAAGATCATTTCAAACTATATTAAGCCCATTCTCTCGCAACATATTTCCAAAGAAAAATTTTCTTTTCTCCACCATAGAAAAATCCATGAAGTGATTGGCACTGCACAAGAGGCCTTACATTCCATCAAACTCAGGAATCTTATGAGCACCATCCTCAAAATTGACCTTGCAAAAGCCTTTGATTGTGCCAACTGGAATTATCTGCAACTCATCCTCATTCATATCGGATTTCCACATGCCTTTACTAAATGGATTATGGGATGTATTACTAATTCCTCATCCAACATTCTTATAAACGGTGCAGCTACTGAATTTTTTCACGCAGGTAGGGGACTCGGGAAAGGTTGCCCGCTCTCTCCACTACTCTTTATTTTGATTATGGAAGGCCTATCTTCACTCCTAGCACATGAAAAATATGATGGTTCTATTCATGGAATCAAAATTAATGACTTTATACAACTAACTCATTTGTTGTTTGTTGATGATGTAATTATATTTCTTAATGGTTCTTGTCACGACAATATAAATTTTTTGAATCTGCTCAACATTTTTAGTAAAGCAATAGGAATGGAGCCCAACCACAGAAAATATACCATCATGATGGTGCGTTGTTCTGCGTTTGAATGCATACATGTACTAGGCATCTTTCATTTTGAGCGTAAGGAATCAGAAGAGGGTATAAAATATCTTGGTTTCCACCTTAAACCAAATGATTACCACATCAAGGACTAGAACTGGCTTATTGCTAAAGTCGAGTGCAAGATCATCTGGCAACAAAGATGGCTCTCCAGGGCTGGTAGGGTGGTGCTCATAAAATCCATCCTAGAAGCCATTCCATTTTACTGGATGGCTCTTGCATGGATCCCTAAAGGTGTGACCGCTAGATTACAACAAATATGTAGGCGATTTTTTTGGAGAGGCAAGCAGGATGGGCATGCATGTTCTTAGATTGCTTGGAAGAATATTGCTAAACCTAAAGGATGGGGGGGGTGGGGGCTAAAGGACCTCAACCATTTCGCAGCAGCTCTAGCTGCGAAGATGGGTTGGCACCTCATTGTCAGACATAGTCTGTGGCAAGAAGTTACATACTCTAAATATATTGCACCTTCCTCCACCATGGAATGGATTAGAGGATGCATACAACTCCCTTTGAGCTCATCTATTATTTGTAAGGCCATCACTAGATCCATCCATCATACAAAAAAGGTTTGGTTTGGCACATTAGATTGGGTGAAAATTTCAAAATAGGAGAGGATGCTTGGTCACGCTATGGGCAAGGGTTCAAATTGACGTTGGGCTTCAGGCAGCATTTGGCCCGGTCTTGTCATCAATTCATATCTCAGATCGTGGATCCAGTTAACAATACTTGGGCCTCTCAGGCTTGGTTGTTTGCACAAGAGCTTGCCATCCCCAAGATATGGTGGTCAATCTGGAATCGGTATACCAGAACTCTCAGAGCCACTAATATTTGATTATCTGATTGGGATAATGAAATTTTATGGGCCATCGCCCCCAACGGTAGATACACTCCAAAGGTTGGGCACTCTACACTTTGTGATATACAGGAGCTATAATTAAAAAAACGGTGGTGGAAACACTTATGGAAACTGAAAGCGCCACCAAAAGCTAGATTGTTCATGTGGTGCATTCTCTCCAATTGCACTTCCATGGAGGAAAACCTTACCAAACGTGAGATTCATGGTCCATCCATATGTTGTTTATGTCTCACACACGCTAAGGATTTGAATCATCTTTTCCTGGACTGTCCGGCTAGTAAACATCTATGGCACATCACGACTTCATCTTTGTGATGCATCCTTAATTGGCATGGCACCTCGGCCTGTTAAGCTTGGAACACCTAGTGGAAGGATACTATTCGACCTAAGGATCGAAACATTCCATTCCTCATTTCTTGGGGGACCTGGCTTGTCAGGAACTAGGCTATCTTTCTGGACAAGAATGCAGATTGGGAAGGTATCTGCAGAAATATCTCCATCATTTTCCATCTTATACCAAATGATGAGCCACCAACCCACAACAGAACCATCATACCTGAAACCATTGATTGATCTATTCCTTGGGCATATTTCGAAGGGGCATCCAATGTGACTGGGTGCAGTGTTGGTGTTGTTCTTCAATTATCTGATACACATTTTTTTTGCCTTAAGATGGGGCTTGGCCCGGGTACCAACAACTATGCAGAACTCAATAGCCTTAGACTTCTCCTTCTCTTTTCTCGTGAACAAGGTAACAACAAGATTTAGATATTTGGGGATTTACAAATCATTATCAGTTGGTTCAATCTGGAGGATCAATGTCACACACACATTCTTAGAGAATTGCTAGATGAGGTCTTTACATTTAAATATTATTTTGAATTTATATTTGTCACTCATATTTAGAGGCAGAGGAATAAGATGGCTGACCAATTATCCAAAGAAGCCACGCAGCTAGAATGGGGCAGATGGCACATCACGGTATAGGATGGTCCTCAGGTGTACCAATATTTTCATCAACCTTTCATTGAGGACATGGCGGCACCAGTGGAAATCTAGCTTAGACTACATAGTTTTGCTTTTTGTATTATTGGCAGCTGTTTATTTTCTATATTTTGTATATTGTACATATTTATATTTTTTGTTTCAATGCTTCTACTAGACTTTGATGATGGCGGTAATTAGACTCTACAGAGAATATGAAATTTACTTTATCCTTACATAGATGATATGATGATGATGCAAATGTATTTTTTCTTATTATAATGAAGAATTACGAATTTTTCCTTGGAAAAAATTATTTATGCAAGATATTTTCTTCATTATAAAAGTTAATTAAGCATGGATGTGGGTGAATGTTTACCAATTTATAACGCAAATAGTAGAATAATTGTATTTTCTAGATGTCAAATCAATAAGGAAGAATTGAGAAACCAGATATCCATTGCAATGGAATTCCAACCATTTTGGGTTAATAGAAAAATATAATAGAGTGAAAATAAATTCCATAAGGAAGAATTGAGAAACCATATGTCCATTGCAATGGAATTCCAACCATTTTTGGTTAATAGAAAAATAAAATAGAGTGAAAATAAATTCCATAAGGAAGAATTGAGAAACCATATGTCCATTGTAATGGAATTTCAACCATTTTGGGTTAATATAAAAACACAATAGAGTGAAAATAAATTCCAAGAGGACAAACAAATCCAAATAATTGGTATTCCCATAAAAATAGGGTGAAATATATCTTTATACTTTCCATACCATAAAAATATGGCGAATGGAAGGATTTAGTTTGAATTTTACTAGAAAAAAAAAAAAACAAAAAAAACAAAACAAAACAAAAAAACAAAAAAAAAACAAAAGCAAAAAAAAAAAAAAAAAAACAAATTCCAACATTTTTGGGTTAATAGAAAAATATAATAAAGTGAAAATAAATTCCACAAGGAGAAACTAATCCAAATAATTAATATTCCCATAAAAATAGGGTGAAATATATCTTTATACTTTAATTACTGTAAAAATAAGGCGAATGGGAGAATGCAGTTTGAATTTTGCAAGTTGAAATATTGTTTTGAAATCTTCCGATCAAATTACCATGGGCTAATGGTTTACAACTATTTTTTTTAAATAAATATTGGGTGATGCATATTCAAACCCCTATTTGTAAAAAAATTGCCCAACCAAAATAAATAACACCCTAATTTCTCCCATGGGAAAAATTCTCCCCTGAATTTTTCTATGATCAGTAGAAAAACTACGTAGATTTGAAGAGAACAAATAAAGAGTTCCATGTAGGGGAACATGTTTATGTTAAAGTGATACCCAAAAGGAGTTATGTAAATCTAGGGTGTTATTCTAAGTTGGCCCCTCGATTTTGCAGACCTTTTTCAAATATTGGCCGAAGTTGGGCCAATGGCTTATTAACTAGCATTGCTAGCTCATATTAAAACTCAGAATGTTTTTCATGTATCTATTTTAAAGAAATATGTGCGTGATCTAACTCGTGTAATTGATTTATATATGGTACAGGTCAAGCCAGAAGGAGAATTTTAGGTTGAACCACTACATGTTTTAGACTAGAGTGAGATTATACTCCATAATCGAGTCATCACCCAAATTAAAGTGCAATGGAAGAACTTTTGGCCCAAGGATTTGACCTAGGAAATGGAAGACGAAATAAATAAGGCTTATCCTAAGCTTAACACTTAATATTAAATGAACATTGAGTATGGTGTCCCCTTTTAAGGGGATGGGATATGTAATACCCCGGAAATATTTACTTTAGGACTCATATGTTTTATGATGTTATTTATTTTATGGAAATGAAAATAAATACATGTGTTGAATTCCTATTTTTTTCTAACATAAGGAAAAATAAGTTAATGAGGATTTGTGTTAGAATAGTTAATTCTCTCATAAATATGTTAGAGGCTAAAATGAGAGGTAAACCTCTAACTGTCAGGGGAAACAATTAAAGTGGTTATTCCCAAGAAGGAGAAACAGAAGAAAAGGAAAAAAAAAATCCCTTGTTATATTATTTATGGATGACTAGTATGTAATATTTTTTTTTAAAGAAGAATCCTAAACTTGTGTGTCAAAAGAGAGGAAATTCTAGACTACCTGAATAAATACAGGGTGGGAGGGAAATTCCCTGTACTAGATTGTACATGAGATACCGTGGAAGATAAATACAATATCATCTTTAACCCTTAGCAGTGGGAGAGAAAGACTCGTAAACCTAAGGAAGGATTTACGGGATGATGCATATGATATGGGGAATAACACCCCAAAATAGTCTTGATTTTTACCTAACAATTAGAGAGACAACTTGGGGGGAACTATATATAGAGGAAAGTTTAGGGATGGGAGTATCATAGAATCCTCTGGTGTATTTATAATGTAATATTAAGTAAGCACCTTCTTAAGAGGTAAGTAAAAGTTTCATGGATAAGGGTATGTAGACACAATAAACGAGAAAGACTTGATATATACTGGCATTGTGATTGCATGATGTTGCAAGAGGAAAGGATAGGTAAGAATTAAATAATATCGACTATAGAGAAAGGTAGAATTAAATGAGAAGAAGGAAAAGGAGTCTTAAATACTTAAAAAAAAAATTACTATGAGAATTGGATCATTGAAAAGAAATAAACCCTAAAATATCTTTCTACAGGAGACAAGGAAAATCAATAGCCATAATCATAGTTTTCTATGGAAAAATGAAAATTATTTTAAAGAAAAAATGTTGTCTATTAATGAATTAAATAATAAGTTACAATAATTTATTAAATATTTCAGGGTAACTGCTATGGTTTGGAACTTCGGTTGGAATTCTAAATCATGAAAAGAAAATACTCCATTGGGGTTTAGAAGAGTTGGTCTTGACATTGGTGGAATATTTCATAGGAAACAAGCTATCGTTTCCTGGTTATAGGTAACTATATATATATATATATATATATATTGTACAACTAAGTATCATTGTAGTTATAATTGCATGCAAGTACAAGAAAAATACTAGACATTCCAAGTTAACTATTTTTTATAAGTAAAGAATTAGTAATCAAATTGTGGATGTGAAAAAGAAATGTACAGAAGAAAAGTTCATAACATTCTTGGTTTTTAAACTTGAATTAAAAAAAAATCACATCTATATAATTTGTAGAAAGAAAAATGAAGAAACATTGTCCTTATATACTTTACAAAAGAACAATACCAATATAACTATCAGGTATCACGAAGAGAGAATAACCAATAATGTGAAAGATATACATATATTTGATAATCCTCTAAAGTAAAAATAAATATCAAACACATATTTTCCTGGGAGTTGAAAATTTGAAAAATATATATGCCAAATTTCATCATGGATGGTACAAAATATTGTAGAAATTTTACAATAAGCATGTAAATATTGTATTCACCCGATCTAACAATTTTCTAAAGTTAAATACTGAATCGCTTCTACAAATATTTGCAGAATTAAAAACACAATCGCCAATTACATGAACATGAAGAAAGATCAATCACACACAACACAGATAATTTCTCGGGGAAAGCTTACAGGTAAAAACCCCACTATATTCTATTGTATATTATATCGTGGATCATGAAACAATTACATGAAAAACTATTCTCACAAGAGCCCTCAGTACATGAGCTAATTGTCTCACACTGTCATACAAAAATTGGCAAATCCCTTAGCCAATTTACTGTCTCCAGACAACCTTTCGTCACTGCACAATCCCTGATGAATGCATTCCCTGAATTGATGCAATCATGCCTGCCTTGACTGTGCAAGTATCATGGGCACATCCAATGTGTGTTTACTTGCATGTGTGCAAGAGGATAATGTCACAACTGATAGTCAACTTCCGTTTCACCTAGAACTCAACTGGGTCTCTACTGGATCTGACATGCATGCAGTTAATAATAGTAAATCTTAAATTTCATGTGAGATCACTACATGTAAAATTAAATAATATTTAATTCACTTGATCTCTCTCTACTTGTATCTTCAGCTACAACTAGCACAACTGAGCTTAACTCACTTAACTGAGTTAAATTATTTACAACTTGCACAAACTCATGCACCACTGCACTTTGAACTCCGTTACAAATTGAATCACTCTGTTGCAACTAGAATTACTTTGCATGTCCCACTAACCAACCTCTAACTCGAAATTCACTTAGCTAACTGATTTTCCACTTCAGTTAACTATTTTCAAGTCCACATTGATAATAGATTATAGTTTAATGTCCATCTAAATTAGGGGATAATAAAAATAGACATGCACATAAAAATATCCTGTGGGCCCCACCCTAGTGTAGGTGCTTAATTTTCACTAGGATCATGGGTGCCAAAAAAAATTCTTGTTGAATCTCAACACTCCCTCTCAATAAGAAAGGGATTATCCTTCACCCCGATCCTGTCTCTATGGTATTCGAATTTTCTCCTGGTGAGCGCCTTCGTCAGAATATATGCATCCTGATTTCTGTGGGAATGTACTGAAGCAACATGATTCTCCTTTGTACACAATCTCTGAGATGATTTTTAGTATGAATATTTTGTCGAAGTGTACGAAAAAATACCACTTTAGCTACGCATAACTTATAGCCCTCACATCAAATATGGTTGCTAATATCTTCAAATCTGCAGTTAGTTGATCAAGACAAATGCTGCAAAAATCCAGATCTATGCATAAAAAAGACATTAAGCAACAAAAATAAGGTTTTGCTCCATGCATCCAATAGACAAGACAAGAATAATATGTTTTAAAGAATTTTATATTAAGGGCACCTGGGAGGAAAACAAGAAAAGTGTTTCCAATTCTCCTCAATGGGATGGGTGCTTGAAAGTCCTCAGCGCTTCAGATCTAGAGTTTCTCTCTCTTGTTGGTGTAGAAAAGCCAGACAAACATAGAACTCAAAGGGAGCTCACAAAGTAAATAATGGAGAATGTGACAATGATAATGGCTCAAAGTCAGACCAAGAGTATAGATTTAGAGTGATCTAATAGGCAACAAAAGGTGACAAATGAATGGGAAAACTCTTCTATTTATAACAAAATATTAGGTCATTCTAGATCTTGGTGCATGATTAAAATAATATTAACCAAATCTAGATCCACTTTTTATGGAATATTTTATTATATTTGTTGGAGGGAAAAGGCATTTGACTTGGGTCAAATCCCTTTATTTGTAAATAATAAATAAATAAATGATTTATTTATTATTTTAAGGAAGTGGTTGAATGATTATTAAATAAATAATGATTTACTTAATTATTTATAAATGATTTAGTCATATTTAACAAGGAATATTATTTAAATAAGATTTAAATAATTATTCCTAGAAAATAATAAGATAAATAAGGATTTATCTAATTAATTTCCTTGTTTTGGGTTAAATATGACCAGGAATAATAATTAAATTATTTTTTAATTAATTATTCCATGAGAAAAATCAAACAAATATAGATTTGTTTAATATTTCCCTTTGGGGTTTCCTGTTTAGACCATAAACAACCTAATAAATGTGTTTTATTAAGTTATTTTACATAGTGAAAGCAATTTTACTTAGGGTAAAATTGGTCTTACAGGGTGTACTTGTTCCATCTAATGATAATAGCTTAGATGACCAAAAAATGGCGCAACAGATTTCCCCCCAGCGTGCGAGTGTTAGGAGCAAATCGTATAACCGAAGTACGTCGTAAGAACTCAATCACCAGACATCAAAAGGGAATTCAGAGAGAGAAAAGTAAGGTAGCCTAATGTGCTGAAGAAATAGACCCCGAGGAGACGAGACTTACAGGTGCAACAAGTCTCTTTTTATGAGTGGGTACCTGTGCTAGAGGTGGCGGGGAGGCATACCTATGCCCACCGAGACAAAGTACAAAAGAATAGTGCGTCCAGTAAACAAGGGACCGAAATGTAAAGTACATGCTGGCATAAACATGAGCCAGATAAAATATATCATTATGAATCCCACATACATGTTATGCCTGGGATAACAGCCAAGAATTATACAATAAGTTCTGAGTACATGAGATAAAAAATACAACCTAAATGCCCCTAGAAACGGGGAAGGGCTCGCAAAATCTTACTGATACATGAAAATCAAAGAGGCACTGCAAGCGGCTAAGGCCGACATCATCAAATATATGGAGCTGCATCGAAGGCTGCGATGAAGAGGTCATCTAGGCATGTGGGGGGCTACCTGCAGGGCCACCTCCTCATGAGGGTTGAGACATCTCACACACACCTAGGAATCACCAATATCTGTTGCTGCATCACTGAACCATAAAGTATACAGATCTCGATCATGATGAAAGGAGCGGGAGCTGAGGAACAACCAAGTCAAAGGGCAATAAAGAGTCCCTTTGCCTGATCTATGGCACTGAACAAGAGTGGAAGCTGGAACCAAGGTACACCGCCCTCTAGAACTGTCTTCTGGAATGAATGAGTTGATGTCGACAGAAGGAGGTCCACCATAGGTGAGGCAATAAGGGATCCTCAACTAAGGCACGAGAGAAAATAGTAGAGCGACTGACAGACTGACACCAATGATGATGATGAAATGGGGGATACTGAGTAGCGGATGGACGACTTCCCTTGTTAAAGCATAAAGGGCATGGATAACTTGGCAGCGACTGACACAATATCATGAGGGATAGGGGACAGTGGGACTGAAGGCCATAATGTGCGACATGAGAGAGGGACCAAGCAATGAAGGATGGAGGACTATAGCGGGAGACAAAGGGACTCAGGATAGACTCCATGAATGCGATGATGACTCAACTCGGATGCTCTAAAAAAGGGCGACTCGATGGTGCTGCCACACAATAAAGGTCCAATGGGGGACCATAAAAATGTGAGTACAAGATGGTAACTCACGAAGAACATCAACACGAGCAAGGACAAGTGTGGAGGCCAAGTGGTGCCCCTAGTATGAGTGTTGCAAGTGAAGAAATTTGATTTTGAGGAGGGGTGAAGTGACGCTTCATGGATAAAATGTGTCATGGTGAAGTATCAAGTGACTAAAAACTAACGGGTACCCAGAGCTCATGAACAGGCCATGTCGCACTTTTTGGGGTCTGTTCTACGACTTGGGTAGCAGGTACTGGGCAGAAAACTGCGACATGTCCCAGGAAATGACCTGAAAAGTGCGACCTGTCAGAGAAAGAAGGTTTCAGTGTTGTTTTTTGGCTGAGATCTAGGATTTTTATAATTGAGGGGCATAGGTGCCCCCAAGCATTTTGTGGTCATGCCAAAATGTATTTAGAAAAAGGGGAATCTAAACACATTTGAATGATTTGGTGCGCCGTTTGTTTTCATTATGGTTATGCTGTTTGAGAAAGGAAATGGAGGATTACCAATCTCTTTTAGTACTGCATATATGATTCAAATGGATGTTAAGTTTTCGGGTTGACATACCTGGTGTCACTATCCCAAAGAGAGGATTTGGAGATAATGAATTGATGCTCTCCTAGAAAACCCATAGGTTGGTCAACAACAATGTCTAAGAGACTGGGTTGCTGATGTAAGATGAAGGAACGATAAGGGGTATCATCCCTAGAGTGATCTGAAGTGATATGGGACTCTAGACATTCTTCTAAATGTGGAAGAATAATGTTATTAAAGTCAACATGACCTAATATACTAGGAGAGTTGTGGATAATTGTTTCTCCTGGTCTCTCAAATATTGGTGCTCCCTTACCCAAACATTGTGTTTCAATGTAATGGCCACAAGGTGTATGTGGTTCGAACTCATGGGTTCGATGTAAGGGGGAGTAGAGAAAGTCAGGGGTGGTGATTTCTTCCATAATGTCGTCATCATGATAGAAGATGGGGTGACTGGTGGAAGAAAGACCACCTGACGCGGCGAAACTACCTGACTGATCATCATGAGAAGAGTGGTTCACATGCGCATCGTCACAAGGGATGACAGAAGAGTAAGCAGATAAAGGATCCACTGATGTTGAACCCAGGGTGATCGCTGAAGGGAGGTCAAGCGAAACATCAGGGGAATTATCCAAGGGGACTTCCACCAAGGGTCTCATGGATTATGATAGGTAGAAAATGGTGGACGAAGGCTCCATCATCTCAACATCGGGAGGAGAAATGTCGATGGGAGCGGGTAAATCCTCGAGCTGGCCAGACGCATACTGCGTAAGTATGGGAGAGGCGGATTTATTTTTTTCAACTTCATACTCTCGAATTACCTCTAAAGAGGCGCGATAATGCGTCAGGTGAGGAAAATGGTGGGAATAATGGCCATGGACACCACACAGAGCACAAGGTTTGTTGGTGCGAATAGTCTTGGGGTTCTTGGTTATGGACGAGGAAGAAACAGAGGGTTTAGAGACTGTAGACTCAGGGAACACGACTTTAACCATGGGTTTAATACGGGGTAACTCAGGACAAGTATGGGTGGCATGACCAATGACATCACACAAGGCGCAAGGCTTTGAGAGTGGGGGAGGGGCAGGGTCAGTCGAGGTGGTCTTGTCTTTGGATGCCCCCTTGCGAGCTTTGCCTTGCTTTCCCGGAGCTAGCTCAATAGGAGAGGGGTCTTGTTGAGGTGCTGAGGGCATTGTAGCAACAGAAGAAGCTAGGGGAACCGGTTGAACCAGTGTTAAAGCAAGGTAGGGTTTGGGGTGACCAGGCGGGGTAGCGGCTGGAGGGTCAAGGTACCAGACGGGTATACCCAGGGTCAAGTTGGGGAGAGAAAGGGTGGCCATGATGGGTGTTGTAGCACAATATCTCTCAGCAAAAGTCGGGAGAAGCTCTGGATTTAAGGTTGCTGAGGGACAATTATTGAAGTGAAAACAAAATGTTTTAGAGGCATTTGAAACATTGTGCCTAAGAAATCTGTTATTGGGTGATTTACTTACATTGCAGGGAAACAATCATCTCCTTTTATCCAAAAATGACTCAATCTGCTGAAGATCCTTTCCCAGAAATGATAATAGGGTCACAGTTTGTATTACTGACCAAGGAACAGCAAACTCTATTAAGCAAGGAGGCTTTCACTCGTATAATTGAAGCCTACAGGCAAGATGATGGTGCAGGAGGCAGGGATTTGCGATGTTCACTGCTTGCATGATTGATTGCTCAGTATGATGCAGGTAATGATGCTGTGATAGTCCTGCAGAAGCATATAGTGGCAGATTATCAAAGTAATAAGGGACATGATCTCACCTTGCACGCGCTATTCTATTTATTTTCTAAAATTGTATCTCTACCAATTGAACAGGATGCATCTGCCGGTTGTCTCTTCAATCTATGAAAATTTTGCTACTGCTCTTGTGGCTAAGCTTTGCGAGCTTCTCTTCCCGACTTGATAAATCTTTGAGCGGGTTGCGGGAAAATCTCACTACCGAGTCGACTGCGAAACTACTAGAAGCCTTGTGTCATCGGACACAATTGATCACGGAGAGTAAGTAGCTAGTAGAGATCGTGCTCACACGCAGGGTCTTCGTGTTGTATGGAGTTTAATTTTGCTGCGCCCAGTCACAAGGATTGCTTGTTTAAATATTGCTTTGCAGTGTGCAGTGCACGAGATTAATGAAGTACAGGCTAAGGCTATCCGCCTGGTGGCTAATAATCCCTATCCTCTTGAGTACCTTTCACAAAATGTTGAACAGTTTGCTACAGAAATGTTGCTATCAACAGTAGATGCAAAACAGTCTCTTCCAAATTAGGAAATCTAGTTTTTGGATCAAATTGGGCTCTCTTTTCAAGCATGTTTTCTTGATTTTAGTCCCCTTTCCGTGATGGTTGTGGCCACTTGAGTCTTGGTCGAGGTGATCGTAGTTAGAGAAGAAACTCAAGCACCAAATGGTATGCAAATGAGCCACGAATTAGCTTCAATGCAAATCCTAACTAGCTTTGGAACCACAGCTAATCACAATACATGTCAAACACGCAGATGGAGGAAAGTTTGTACTATCTGGATCAAAGTCTGGAAATAAGCACAAGAGAGATACGATATCCAAGAATTGAGATGTGAAGACAGAGTAGTCTAGCGTTGATAATTGAGCCCAATTCTTATTTTCTACAAAGCTGAGAAATTATCATTTGAAGAGAACTTCCCTGATTTCGTAGAAAATTACAGTAAAGTGTCATATTTCTGTTTGCAAAGCACCGTAAACAATACTTTCAAGGATTCGGTCTTGCTTATAATCGCTCCAAGAAGATGTGGAGTCCATGGTATTGAAACATGTTCTAACAGAACTGTAATGCCAACATCGAGATATAATGGCCTACCACATAGAGAAGATCGTTGCGCCTTAACGAGTTCAACTTGTCCACACGAAATACAAATCTTAGAAAGCCTGCTTTCACAAAGGTTGACCAACTGACACCTGGGTCATCTGGGCACAATCTCGTTGTGAAAGTGCTGAGCGCATAACTCGTTCTTGAAAAAGACCGACCTAATGCTCCTACCCGTCAGATGCGTATTGCAGCATGAAGGAAGACACTACAATTATCTTGAGTAATGCAAAGATTGATATGTTTCAGGGGCTTATGTTTAAAGCGTTGAAGTCTGATATAAATCCAAAGCCTGTTGCTGCATTTTCAAGCGGTTATTACAGTGCTTGAGCCTGAGGATGATTATGATGATATCGAACATTTTGTGAAGGTTATGGAAGAAGGTAACCAGATGCAGAAAATGCCCTCAAAGCCATTTCACATAGCTTTGTCAACTCAGAGCCAGTTTCCAGTATTACGAGGGTAGAAACTGCTGATAGAAGCGATTCTGAGTTGGATGATGGAGAAATTCCTGGCCATTCTTCTGATTATGGAGATAACAGTACAAAAGATGATAAGGACTTGTTTGGCAATGCCAGGAGTAATAGTAAACAACCTAGTGCTATCAAGGAGAGATCGAATTTTTCAGAAGGAATATTAAATACAAGTCTTGATAAATTGGGAAAAAGTAATGCCTGGCCTAAATCTGGTCGCTACGACCCTCGGATATGTGAACCTGCGTATAGCAATGCAGATCGTGCCTTTTACACTCATCAGTAGCAGCAATGGCTCGAACTCTTCTTTATGCACCAATCGACAATTTGGATCATCCAATTCAGATCCAACGGTTTGCGGGGGGTGTGAAGTAAACGAAGTTTATGGGAGACAGCACCCCCGTAGATGGTTTAGTTGAAACCATTATTTACCAAGATCGACGGCTGTGATGTATTACGGCACCTCTTGGCCCTTTTCCAGAAACCACTATCAGCACCCCCCGTAGGTAGTTTTGTGTTTTCCAAAACAATGGGTGATTGTGTCGTAAATGCATATGGCTGTAGTGGCGGGACCCAAAGTGCACTATTCATACTTTAAGACTTTTGATTCTTTTTAGGTTTTATATTATATATTATATATATAATATTAAAACATATATTTTGTAAATTTTAATAATATCAGCACTTTCAAGAATCAGTTTCAAAACTGATCATAGAAGTTAGGGAATTATTTCAGAAGGCTGATATAAAAACAGAGATAGGAGGAGGAGAGATGGTTCCGGTTTTCAGATCTCCAGACAGTGATCTTTGTATGGATTTCTCAAATGATTGATAAATGAAAAGCAAACTTCTAGTATTTGTTGATATGGATTCGTCCTCTTGTTTACATAATGTTTTTTCAGTCATTGAATAAAATGAAGTATCGAAGCAACATGAGTTAAAACCCTTAATAGGCGCTCCTTCATTTTAACTGTTCTTTCCTTTATTTCTTCTAGAGTTTGAAATGATAAATTCTGTACAGCAGCATATTGTTTTGGACTTTTTCCTTTCTTTCTTCTTCTGAGCATTTCATTCTATATCAACCGATAATAGCGTTGTGGGATGTTTACAGCATTTGATTTTGAGCATTCACTGATTGAGCTCCGGAGGTAGATAAACAGGGATCATATTTCTGTGACATATTTATTTTAATGTCTTAAGCACGGATTCCTTTCACAGCCCAGGAATTGTTTTCTTAAGGTACAACATTAATTGGCGCCGTTGCCGGGGAACAAAGATTCGAAGTTCATTTCCCTGGGTTTTCTTTCTACTTCCTCTGGTTGTTCAGTGAGGAGGAAGTTTTTGGCTGTGTTTACTTTGTACAGAATTCTCATTTTCACAAAGCTAAACGCGAGGTCACATACCTTGCAGCAGATAGTTTATTAATCCTTTCTTTTTGATGGTGAACAAGATTCAGATTTGAAGATTGGTTGTTTCTTATTCACCTGGCGACTCCACGGATGAAAGTTTCATTAGATGAAGAATTTTCCTGGCAAGAAGATGAGAAAGTATCATGGAAGAAACATGTATCAGAATTTCCGTTTTTTAAAGGAGGTTCTATTTTTATTTATCAGTTTAGTAATTCATTTTCCCATTTATATTAAAAGGATTGTTTCCTGCTTTGTTTTATCAGAAGATTACAAAGCCCAGAATGTAAATTCATTATTGGAAAAAGATGATTTTACCTCTGCTTGTATTATAAATCTTGACACGGGTGTATCTCCTAAACATGAAAGGAGGGATGATTGTTGTATTACAATCCCAGAAGATAATCAGTTACAGTCTGGGCATAAAGGTGATGATTCATCATCTTTGGATGATAAGGTTTTGCCTCATAAGAAATTCACTGTTTTTCAGTTCAAAAACAGAGAAATCTTTAGACACCTGAAGTTGCCCGCTATTCTCCATCAATATCCTTCAAACGGATTCAAGTCCTTGCCTAGTTTCTCTGGAAAGGAGAAAAACATTTCAGCTGAGTCACATATCTTGGAATTTGAATACTTTCTAGACAAATTCCAAATTATTCATGAAGACGTAGCTTTAAGGATGTTTTGCCATTCTTTAAAACAGGATGCTCAACAATGGTTCCAGTGCTTGGAAGCAGGTTCAATCAACTCCTGGCAAGATCTTCAAGATGTATTCCTTACATATTGGGGCGAGAGAAAGTCATATGAAGAGCACCTTTTGGAATTACATTCTATCCGAAGGCAAAGTAATGAATCGATTTCTGAGTTTAATAGGAGGTTTCAAAAAATTTATTTCAGCATGCCAGAAGAAATTAGACCTCCAGAAGCAGCAGCTGTGGTCTATTATTTGAAAGCTCTTTCTATCGCCTTAGCTTTTTATCTCAGGGAGAGAAAGCCCAGCACTCTGAAGCTGATGTTTCTCCATGCGCAAGAAATCGAGAATAATGCATGGGCTTCTAGAAATTTTTCCTGCAATACAGAAAGTCTAAGTTTTGTCAAAAATAAAAGGGCTTGTGAAGGAAACATTGGAATCACTTTACAAAAGAATGTAAGTTCAGAGCTGAATACAGTTTTTCAAAAAGTGTCAAAAGTTTCCTGTATTGACAAAGAAAAAGAATCCAAGTCTTTTGAAGATTCTAGTCAAAACTTAGTTGCAATAGCTGAACTGCATTATGAAAGCATGGAAGATCAGTGCAATAATTTTATGAGTAGTGAGGAAAATAGTGCAGTTTCTCAGACCTATTTGCAAGAAGAGGAAGATTTTAGTTATCAATTGATGTTAAGTGAAGAGCATCAGCATTATGAAGAGCAAAACTTGGATGTTTATTTTCAGCCTAAATGCCCGCCCACAGGAAATGGCAGCCAAGTTCCTAACACACAGTTCCTGACTGAAAAGTCAAACAATGAAGGAAACTGCCATGTTCAAAGAAGTATGTATCCGCAAAATGTTCGAGAAGGGAAGGTAACTAAAGTTTTGTCTCATGATTTCTATGATCCAGTTGCTGAATATATGACAAATCTCTTCGGTCAGCAACAAGCTTTAATGCAAGGGTATGTACAAAATTTTGTATATGAAAATTTTTCATGGTACATTCCTCTTTTGATTTTTCAATTTCAGCAGTATGAAGGTATTAAATCTGACAAGCAGATGTTGGATTGGTTCCATTGGAAGGTTGACTTCACTTGATTAAGTTCAACCATGCTTTTATATATAGGAGTTGTACATAAATAAGCTCAAGAGTTGAGCATTTCCAGTTGCAGTATTTCTAGTTCAAAATTTTC
The DNA here is from genome assembly GCA_034641835.2 of Pinus albicaulis. NCBI lineage: Eukaryota > Viridiplantae > Streptophyta > Pinopsida > Pinales > Pinaceae > Pinus > Pinus albicaulis. The sequence continues at coordinate 1,373,092,727 of CM076580.1, read as the reverse complement.
AGTCCAAAATAAAGATCCTAAGGAAGGAGGGTTCAGAGAAGTTTTGAAATCTTCAGAGATTTTCGATTGAGAGGAAATACAGTCTGACTTGACTCCATGCCCAATAAAGGCTACTGATCTACAAGTTCTCAGTATTTTGATACCAAAACACTGTCCCCAATTGGAGCCAGATGTTGTAGCACAATATCTCTCAGCAAAAGTCGGGAGAAGCTCTGGATTTAAGGTTGCTGAGGGACAATTATTGAAGTGAAAACAAAATGTTTTAGAGGCATTTGAAACACTGTGCCTAAGAAATCTGTTATTGGGTGATTTACTTACATTGCAGGGAAACAATCATCTCCTTTTATCCAGAAATGACTCAATCTGCTGAAGATCCTTTCCCAGAAATGATAATAGGGTCACAGTTTGTATTACTGACCAAGGAACAACAAACTCTATTAAGCAAGGAGGCTTTCACTCGTATAATTGAAGCCTACAGGCAAGCTGATGGTGCAGGAGGCAGGGATTTGCGATGTTCACTGCTTGCATGATTGATTGCTCAGTATGATGCAGGTAATGATGCTGTGATAGTCCTGCAGAAGCATATAGTGGCAGATTATCAAAGTAATAAGGGACATGATCTCACCTTGCACGCGCTATTTTATTTATTTGCTCAAATTGTATCTCTACCAATTGAACAGGATGCATCTGCAGTTGTCTCTTCAATCTATGAAAAATTTCTTCTATCTGTGGCTCAAGCTTTGCGAGCTTCTCTTCCAGCTTCTGATAAATCTTTGAGCAGGTTGCTGGGAAAATCTCCCTTTCTACCAGAGTCGACTCTGAAAATACTAGAAGCCTTGTGTCATCCGGACACAATTGATCACCAGAGTAGAGAAGTGGCTAGTAGAGATCGTGTTACGCAGGGTCTTCGTGTTGTATGGAGTTTAATTTTGCTGCGCCCAGTCACAAGGATTGCTTGTTTAAATATTGCTTTGCAGTGTGCAGTGCACGATATTAATGAAGTACAGGCTAAGGCCATCCGCCTGGTGGCTAATAAGCCCTATCCTCATGAGTACCTTTCACAAAATATTGAACAGTTTGCTACAGAAATGTTGCTATCAACAGTAGATGCAAAACAGTCTCTTCCAAATTAGGAAATCTAGTTTTTGGATCAAATTGGGCTCTCTTTTCAAGCATGTTGTCTTGATTTTAGTCCCCTTGCCGTGATGGTTGTGGTCACTTGAGTCTTGGTCGAGGTGATCGTAGTTAGAGAAGAAACTCAAGCACCAAATGGTATGCAAATGAGCCACGAATTAGCTTCCATGCAAATCCTAACCAGCTTTGGAACCACAGCTAATCACAATACATGTCAAACACGCAGATGGAGGAAAGTTTGTACCATCTGGATCAAAGTCTGGAAATAAGCACAAGAGAGATACGATATCCAAGAATTGAGATGTGAAGACAGAGTAGTCTAGCGATGATAATTGAGCCCAATTCTTATTTTCTACAAAGCTGAGAAATTATCATTTGAAGAGAACTTCCCTGATTTCGTAGAAAATTACAGTAAAGTGTCATATTTCTGTTTGCAAAGCACCGTAAACAATACTTTCAAGGATTCGGTCTTGCTTATAATCGCTCCAAGAATATGTGGAGTCCATGGTATTGAAACATGTTCTAACAGAACTGTAATGCCAACATCGAGATATAATGGCCTACCACATAGAGAAGATCGTTGCGCCTTAACGAGTTCAACTTGTCCACACGAAATGCAAATCTTAGAAAGCACCTTTCTGAGTTGACCAGCGACACCGGGTCGTACGGGCACAATCTCGTTGTGTGAAAGTCTTGGCGCATAACTGCGTTCTTGAAAAGACTGAGCCTAATGCTCCTACCCGTCGGATACGTATTTCGGCATGAAGGAAGACACTACATTTTCCTTGAGTAATGCAGATTGATATGTTTCGGGGGCTTATGTTTTTTTTTTTTTTTTTTTTTAAGCGTTGAAGTATTATTTTAATCCAAAAACTGTTCTTTAACACATTTTCAATGATTTCTTCAGGTGCTTGAGCAGGGATGATTGTAGTGATAGAAAACATTTTGTGAAGGTTATGGAAGAAGAGTAACTTGGAATCTGGAAAATGCCCTCAAAGCTCTTTCACATAGCTTTATCGACTCGAGCAGTTTCCAGTATTACGAGGGTAGAAACTGCTGATAGAAGCGATTCTGAGTTGGATGATGGAGAAATTCCTGGCCATTCTTCTGATTATGGAGATAACAGTACAAAAGATGATAAGGACTTGTTTGGCAATGCCAGGAGTAATAGTAAACAGCCTAGTGCTATCAAGGAGAGATCGAATTTTTCAGAAGGAATATTAAATACAAGTCTTGATAAATTGGGAAAAAGTAATGCCTGGCCTAAATCTGGTCGCTACAACCCTCGGATATGTGAACCTGCGTATAGCAATGCAAATCGTGCCTTTTACACTCATCAGTAGCAGCAATGGCTCGAACTCTTCTTTATGCACCAATCGACAATTTGGATCATCCAATTCAGATCCAACGGTTTGCGGGGGGTGTGAAGTAAACGAAGTTTATGGGAGACAGCACCCCCGTAGATGGTTTAGTTGAAACCATTATTTACCAAGATCGACGGCTGTGATGTATTACGGCACCTCTTGGCCCTTTTCCAGAAACCACTATCAGCACCCCCCGTAGGTAGTTTTGTGTTTTCCAAAACAATGGGTGATTGTGTCGTAAATGCATATGGCTGTAGTGGCGGGACCCAAAGTGCACTATTCATACTTTAAGACTTTTGATTCTTTTTAGGTTTTATATTATATATT